>JAJOZX010001879.1:617500-787500 GCA_023014485.1 Bathynomus jamesi | reverse complement strand
GGGGTGAGGCCAACGTGACCCCTATCTTTAAGAAAGGGGATCACGAAAGTCCAGGGAACTATCGTCCTATTAGTCTCACTTCAGTTGTAGGTAAATTATTAGAAAGGATAATAGCTGATAGAATCGTTGACCATTTGGATTCCTACAAGCTGCTTGGGGACTCCCAACATGGGTTTAGACGGCATAGGTCGTGTCTCACCAACTTGCTCGAGTTTTTCCACGTCATGTTGAGTGAGTACGATAAGAGTAGGGCGATTGATATACTTTATCTCGACTTTCAGAAAGCCTTTGATAAGGTACCTCACCGCCGGCTAATGGCGAAAGTGCGCGCGCTGGGTATCGGTGGGGAAATAGGTAGGTGGATTGAAAACTGGCTAAGGAATAGGCGGCAGAGGGTGGTAATTAAAGGGGCTAGTTCGGGTTGGGCTCGGTCACTAGTGGGGTTCCTCAGGGTTCCGTTTTGGGGCCGCTGTTGTTTACCATTTACATAAATGATATCGACGGTGGCATCGTCAGTCGGATCGCCAAATTCGCTGATGACACCAAGCTTGGGGCCAATGTTGGGACGCCCGAAGCGATCGAGGAACTGCGTGCGGACCTAGGTAGGATAGGAGAGTGGTCCGAAAAATGGCAAATGCCGTTTAACTTGGGTAAATGCAAAGTGATGCACATTGGCTACGCCAATCCCAAGTCGGACTACTCGATGTTGGGCAGTAATATCGAGGTGACTGATTTAGAAAAGGACTTGGGTGTGCTAATTAGCAGCGACCTTAAGTTTACGAAACAGTGTGAGATGGAAAAGAAAGCCCAGAAACTATTGGGTTATATCAGGAGGCAATTTCAGTTTCGGAACAAGGAGATTGTGCTCTCACTGTACAATTCCCTTGTTCGGCCGTACCTGGAGTATGCTGTGCAGTTCTGGTCGCCCACCCTCAGGAAAGATATTGAGAGGCTGGAGCGAGTGCAGGCGAGGGCCACAAAGTTGATCCCTTCCGTTAGGCATATGGGCTACAATCGACGGTTACGCGCCCTGAACTTGTTTTCGCTTGAAACTCGGAGGCTGCGCGGTCAACTGATCGAGGTTTTCAAGCTCTTACGAGGGTTCAACGATGTCGATTTTAGAAGTATGTTTAGTTTAAATGATAACCCAACTCGCAACAATGGTTGGAAGTTGGATTTGAAACGGTTTAGGACTAGTGTGTGTGGGAATTACGTTACGTATAAGATCTGTGACACATGGAACAGGTTACCTTCGGAAGTTGTGAACAGTTCCTCTGTGGATCAGTTCAAGAAAAGGTTAGACGAAATCTTGCACACTATTTGAGTGTGTAAAGACATTTAGGACCTCAGTCTGCGGAAATTTCTTTTCCTGTAAAATAGTTGATATCTGGAACCAACTTCCCTCAGAGGATGTTTCCAGTCAAAGTGTAAATCTGTTTAAAAATAGGCTAGACAAAGTACAGAACACACTCATAGTTTAAGATTAAAACCTCAGAAAACTCTGCAGGAGTTCGCTTGCTCGGTGTCTCTGTGAGCAAGCTAAATATAGAGCTATTTATATATTCTCCACTTTCCTGTAAAATTTCCTTGGCTACTTTTCCAGGGTCAAGGTATTTTCTTCAACCTTTTTCCGTACCTGCCTCTGGCAGGGAGGGAGCGGAGGGTGGGGAGAGAGCCTTCTACTTTTCTATCCAGTTTTCTACTACTGCTAGCATAGTTTGAAAGACAAAATTTTCCCTGGCACCCGTTGCCATTGGTACCTCCTCGGTATGGGCCGCAAGGCCTTTTGAGGTACTTCTTTTCCTTGTAACTCCTTGTAACTCTCTTCTCTCTCTTCTCCAGTATCTTTTTTAATAGTGACTAAGTTTGATTGTATATTTGTTAGATAAGTATAATATTTATTTACTTTATTATTGAGATTAGGGCAAGCACTATTGCTTAATAATTAGACAATTTATTAGTAATTATAATTAAATTACTCCTTTTCCGGTTAACGAACATAATTCCATATTGTTTAAATTCTGTTTTTTCGGCTGAATTTCTCTGGGAAAGTTAAAATTAAATAAGTTTGCATTGTTTTAGACGGTAGTTACAGATTGCATTTTCAGACGAGTTACATAGTAAGATTTGTATGTTCGAGTCTATTTCCGTTTCCGGTCTTACACGTGCTCTCGCAGGTCCATTTCCGGTCTGTAACACGTGCTCTCGCAGGTCCATCTCCCGCATTCACTACTTCTCTCCCACGATCCGTTGTATAAATTAAAATAACATATTATATTATTTAAAGTAACATCATTCTGCATTGTTATAAACGGCTCCCTACACATCCCATTCAGTTCCGTATTCAATTCCATTTCCGGTCTGAAACACGTGCCACTCGTCTGCGCGTGTTTATTTCGTATTTCGGCATTCACCAATCCTCCCTCACTAACCAATATACTAATTATTTCGTATTTCGGCATTCACCAATCCTCCCTCACCAACCGATATACTAATTAAAATAGCATTTATTATTATTTAAATTAATATCAGACTGCATTGTTACTAACGGCAACCCACAGGTTCCATTCAATTCTGTATTCAACTCAGTTTCCGGTCTGTAACACGTGTTTACTTCAGAACTCACCATTACCCCTCTCACCATTCGTTATATTAATTAAAGTAGCATATTGTATTATTTAAAAGTAACGTATCGTATTAATTAAAAGGAACATATTGTATTATTTAAATTAACGTATAGTAATTAAAAAAAAAAAAAAATAATAATAATAAAATAAAATAAAAATATGACAGGGCCAGCTAAATTGAAAGCAGAATGCTTTAAATGTAAAGTTAATCATTGGTGCGTTGACTTCCCCGAAGGTAGTATCAGCGATATCACATCCCTTAGTATATGTTTGTTTTGTAAACTTAGAGACAACCACGAAAAGGAAGTGAAAGAGCTAAAGGAATTAGTAAAAAAGCTTGAAGCTAGGCTCGTAGTACTGGAAATCCATCCCAGTAGACAAGATCAAACTAAAAACAAACAAGCAGATTTAAATTGTAAAATTAAGCATCTAGAGCAAAGCGTGGCACGCTTGGAAAACACGGTGACTATTCCGGAAAATGGAACGGAGGACCAAGAATTCAAATTGGTCAAAAATAAAAGACCCTCCAAACCAAAACCAAAACATAAGGATTTGGAACCCATTACCATCAAAAATAAGTTTCACTTACTTGCTGATGAGGAGGATGAATCCTTTTTAATTGGGGATTCTATGGTAAGGAATCAAGGGGACTTTTTCGGAGCAAGACGGGCGACCAAGAGAAAGCTCCGATGTTTTCCGGGTGCCACAAGCCAGATAATTAATAGGGAATTAGGCAAAATTAATATCAAAAATAAGAGTTGCCCTATCATTGTCCATGTTGGTGGCAATGACGTTTTTATGGGAGGGACAGGAGGGCAGACAGAGCCCATTATTAAAGAATTTAAGAACCTAACTGACAAGGTTAGGGATAGGACAGACATGGGTATGGTCGTAGGAATTCTCCCTCGAATGCGTGCTAGTGACTATACTCTAAGTAAAGCCATTAGCATAAATAAAAGAGTTAAACGCATGTGTGATGAAAAAGGCCTAAAGTTTGTCGATTTTTGGCCTACATTCCACGGAAATGGGGAATACTATGGTCGGACGGGATACATTTTAACCAGAAGGGGAAAAAGAAGTATGGTGATTTACTGAACATTAATTTGTATAATCTTTTTAAACTAAGACCCCCCAAACCAGCAATTGATCCTGCTCCCCAAACGGTTAAACCTACTCCCCCAGCAGTTAGCCCCCCTCCCCCAGCAGTTAGCCCCCCTCCCCCCCCCCCTCCCCCAGCAGTTAGCCCCCTCCCCCAGCAGTTAGTCCCCCTCCCCCAGCAGATAGTCCCCCTCCCCCAGCAGATAGTCCCCCTCCCCCAGCAGATAGTCCCCCTCCCCCAGCAGATAGTCCCCCTCCCCCAGCAGCTAGTCCCCCTCCCCCAGCAGGTAGTCCCCCTCCAACAGCAATAGTGAGGGGCTCTTCGACTCCCGACAGCCCTGGCTGTTCGGGAAACGGGTCGTGCTAGGGGGCGGTCAGAATAGGGAAGGCTCCCTCCGTGCAATGCTTTTTAATGCTAGGTCAATTAGGAACAAGTTTCGCGAGCTACGGGCGCTCTTAGCATCAGAATACCAGGATATCGTTGCTATCACCGAGTCCTGGATTCATATTGATCGTAGGGACTACGTTGGGGAGTTCGAAATTCCCGGGTATAGAATGTTTCGCAAAGACCGCACCCGTGGGGAGGGGGGTGGGGTACTAATATACGTGAGGGACAAGTTGAGTCCGGTTGACTGCCAGTTCCGGTCGGAACGGGAGCTGCTTGGCGTCGATCTGAACGTGGGAGGGACGAACTATAGGTTAATCTTGGTGTACAGACCTCCGCATCTCCTCCTCGAGGACGATACAGCCCTGTACACCGAACTCAGTAGCCTGCTAGGGGATAGGGTGTGTGTAGTTTTAGGAGACTTCAACTGTCGCGGCATAAAGTGGGAAAACAGGACTGCCGATGCTGAAGGGAGGAGGCTAGTTGACTTTGCTGATGAGAACTTCCTCACTCAGTGGGTCAACGAGCCTACACGAGGCGAAAGCGTTCTGGACTTAGTGTTCACGACCGAAGACAACCTCGTCACTGGCCTCACCGTTGACGAATCGTTGGGCGGGAGTGATCACAGTCTTATTAGGTTCCGTGTGTGCGTCCCTCGGGTGAAGCGTAGTAACTCGAGAGGCAGTAAGCTCGATCTCCGGCGGGCGAACTTTGTTAGCCTCAGGGATAGCGTAGGAGAGATGGGGTTAGAGGTTGGCGGCGATGTTGAGGGAGTGTGGAGTGCATTCCGGGATGAGTTTATGGTGCTGCAGTCTGCTGCCATACCCTCAAAACCGGTCACCCCTGCTTCAACGCAGCCTAAGTGGTTCAATTGTGGCATCGCTTCGGCTATCCGAAATAGGAAAGTAGCGTATAGGAGGGCGAAGGCCAATCTTTCCCACGAGAACACTGAAGCGTATGTCCGCCTGTGTAGGGAAGTGAAGGCGAAGGTTAGGCTAGCGAAACGTAACGAAGAACTACGGGTGGCAAGCCTCTGCAAGAGAACCCTAAGGAGTTCTTCAGTTATGTTAATAGTAGAAAGCCCATTAGAAGCATGATAGGTCCTTTAAAGGACGGAAGCGGCGTTCTGCGGACCTCCGACGCGGACATCGCTAATGTGCTTAATGAGTACTTTGCGGGAGTGTTCACCAGGGAGGATACCCGCGTCATCCCCGAGCCAGCTGTGAGGCACGAAGGTGCTGGCCTGGATAGTGTTAGATGTACCGCGACAGTCGTTGCTCATAGAATAGACAAACTGAGCGCGTTTAAGGCTCCTGGGCCAGACCAGTTTCTCCCCAGTGTTTTGCGAGAAGTCCGCGACCAGGTGGCTCCCCACCTGGCTACAGTCTTCAACAAATCGTTGGAGATGGGCCAGGTGCCTGGCGACTGGAGGGAGGCCAACGTGACCCCTATCTTTAAGAAAGGGGATCACGAAAGTCCAGGGAACTATCGTCCTATTAGTCTCACTTCAGTTGTAGGTAAATTATTAGAAAGGATAATAGCTGATAGAATCGTTGACCATTTGGATTCCTACAAGCTGCTTGGGGACTCCCAACATGGGTTTAGACGGCATAGGTCGTGTCTCACCAACTTGCTCGAGTTTTTCCACGTCATGTTGAGTGAGTACGATAAGAGTAGGGCGATTGATATACTTTATCTCGACTTTCAGAAAGCCTTTGATAAGGTACCTCACCGCCGGCTAATGGCGAAAGTGCGCGCGCTGGGTATCGGTGGGGAAATAGGTAGGTGGATTGAAAACTGGCTGAGGAATAGGCGGCAGAGGGTGGTAATTAAAGGGGCTAGTTCGGGTTGGGCCTCGGTCACTAGTGGGGTTCCTCAGGGTTCCGTTTTGGGGCCACTGTTGTTTACCATTTACATAAATGATATCGACGGTGGCATCGTCAGTCGGATCGCCAAATTCGCTGATGACACCAAGCTTGGGGCCAATGTTGGGACGCCCGAAGCGATCGAGGAACTGCGTGCGGACCTAGGTAGGATAGGAGAGTGGTCCGAAAAATGGCAAATGCCGTTTAACTTGGGTAAATGCAAAGTGATGCACATTGGCTACGCCAATCCCAAGTCGGACTACTCGATGTTGGGCAGTAATATCGAGGTGACTGATTTAGAAAAGGACTTGGGTGTGCTAATTAGCAGCGACCTTAAGTTTACGAAACAGTGTGTAGAGGTGGAAAAGAAAGCCCAGAAACTATTGGGTTATATCAGGAGGCAATTTCAGTTTCGGAACAAGGAGATTGTGCTCTCACTGTACAATTCCCTTGTTCGGCCGTACCTGGAGTATGCTGTGCAGTTCTGGTCGCCCACCCTCAGGAAAGATATTGAGAGGCTGGAGCGAGTGCAGGCGAGGGCCACAAAGTTGATCCCTTCCGTTAGGCATATGGGCTACAATCGACGGTTACGCGCCCTGAACTTGTTTTCGCTTGAAACTCGGAGGCTGCGCGGTCAACTGATCGAGGTTTTCAAGCTCTTACGAGGGTTCAACGATGTCGATTTTAGAAGTATGTTTAGTTTAAATGATAACCCAACTCGCAACAATGGTTGGAAGTTGGATTTGAAACGGTTTAGGACTAGTGTGTGTGGGAATTACGTTACGTATAAGATCTGTGACACATGGAACAGGTTACCTTCGGAAGTTGTGAACAGTTCCTCTGTGGATCAGTTCAAGAAAAGGTTAGACCAAATTTTGCACACTCTTTGAGTGTGTAGAAAATTTTCCGTGGCACCCGTTGCCATTGGTACCTCCTCGGTATGGGCCGCAAGGCCTTTTGAGGTACTTCTTTTCCTTGTAACTCCTTGTAACTCTCTCTCTCTCCTCTCTCTCTCTCTCTCTCTCTCTCTCTCTCTCTCTCTCTCTCTCTCTCTCTCTCTCTCTCTCTCTCCTCTCTCTTCTCTCTTCCTCTGCACATTGGCTACGCCAATCCCAAGTCGGACTACTCGATGTTGGGCAGTAATATCGAGGTGACTGATTTAGAAAAGGACTTGGGTGTGCTAATTAGCAGCGACCTTAAGTTTACGAAACAGTGTGTAGAGGTGGAAAAGAAAGCCCAGAAACTATTGGGTTATATCAGGAGGCAATTTCAGTTTCGGAACAAGGAGATTGTGCTCTCACTGTACAATTCCCTTGTTCGGCCGTACCTGGAGTATGCTGTGCAGTTCTGGTCGCCCACCCTCAGGAAAGATATTGAGAGGCTGGAGCGAGTGCAGGCGAGGGCCACAAAGTTAATCCCTTCGGTTAGGCATATGGGCTACAATCGACGGTTACGCGCCCCGAACTTGTTTTCGCTTGAAACTCGGAGGCTGCGCGGTCAACTGATCGAGGTTTTCAAGCTCTTACGAGGGTTCAACGATGTCGATTTTAGAAGTATGTTTAGTTTAAATAAACCCAACTCGCAACAATGGTTGGAAGTTGGATTTGAAACGGTTTAGGACTAGTGTGTGGGGAATTACTTTACGTATAAGATCTGTGACACATGGAACAGGTTACCTTCGGAAGTTGTGAACAGTTCCTCCGTGGATCAGTTCAAGAAAAGGTTAGACCAAATTTTGCACTCTCTTTGAGTGTGTAGAAAATTTTCCGTGGCACCCGTTGCCATTGGTACCTCCTCGGTATGGGCCGCAAGGCCTTTTGAGGTACTTCTTTTCCTTGTAACACTCTCTCTTTCTTCTCTCTTTCTTCTCTCTCTCTCCGTAGGGGGTATAATGGTTATGCACATTTCTTCTGGATGTAGTATACTTTATACTTGGGGTGTGACAGCCCTCCGGTCCCGAGTCGTGGGATTCTAGAGGAACTGGCTGCCAGCTCCTTTAGGTTCTCTCTCTCTTTCGGGAGGGCGGGTAAAGTATTTTGCACAATCCCGTCCCGTGGGTTACTAGGACCCCATCCCATCCCTACTCTGTCCTTTTAGATTACGTTAAGGTTGTTCTCCTCTCACTGAAAAAAAAAAAAACTTCTTTAGTATTATGTCTTTTTCTCTTCTTTTACTATTAGGACCCTACTGCTACCTCATGCGTGGGAAGAGAGGCTTTGGAACCTCTATAAATAACACCATTTAACGCTCGTAGGTTGTGAGAGACTGGGATGGAGGGGTCCCAGGCGTAGGGGCGCGATGAATGGAGTGTGGCTAGTGCCCCGTTAAGCCCATTCCTAACGCGTAATGGCTTGACCAGCCCCCTGCGACCGTTCTTTGGTGACCAATTGATGGTGCTTGGCTGTACTGCTCTGAGGTGAGAGGGCTTTACTGCCCAGCTGGCTGCCAGGCCAACGTAAAGTCTCGGGCGTAGCCTCTGGGTCTGGTGGGATATCCCTTGAACACTGGATTCTAAGAGTCTGGCCGCTTGTGAGTGACTAGTAAGACTTAGTAAGGGGTTGCATCTCGCTGTCGCTCCTGGCGGAAAATCCGTGACGCTTGCGTCGCGAGTGTTTGTCAGTTGGTAGCTGCGACACGTTTGGGACGGTCCGGCCCTGGGGAGACCTTTGGTCGGTGCGGCAGCAGGAGAGGTGTAGTCTTCTGGAAGGAATGAACGTCACTTGCAAAAAGGCGGATGCGTGTACGCGCGGGATGAATTCAACCCCCCCCCCCCTTTTTTTTTTTTATATATACTGGTCATAACGTTTTTGGATAGTTTTCATTGCTAGAACGCTTTATCTTATTCAGAGTATTCAGAAAAAAAAAAACGAGAAAATATGGCAGGGCCAGCTAAATTGAAAGCAGAATGCTTTAAATGTAAAGTTAATCATTGGTGCGTAGACTTCCCAGAGGGTAGTATCAGCGATATCACATCCCTTAGTGTATGTTTGTTTTGTAAACTTAGAGACAACCACGAAAAGGAAGTTAAACAGCTAAAGGAATTAGTAAAAAAGCTTGAAGCTAGGGTCGTAGCACTGGAAATCCAACCCAGTGGACAAGATCAAATTAAAAACACACCAGCAGATTCAAACTGTAAGATTAAGTATCTAGAACAAAGGGAGGGCTCAAAGAAGGGGCTGATAGAGGATGGTGGGCAGGGGCCAATGAAGAAAAAGGGTGGGAAGGGGCCTGCTGATGGCGCAAAGAAACCGAAGGATGTAGCTACCTGTCGGGGTTGGGTGGTGTAACTGCGTGTATGGGTGGCGACGGGTTTCGAAAGGTCTCGGGCAAGAAGGCTGCGAAGCCGAAGCCTGAGACCCCAGTTGCCCCTGTCAAGACCTCTAACCGCTTTAGTCTCCTGTGCTCGAAGGAGGAAGACACCGTTTTGATTGGGGACTCGCAGATCAGGGGCCAGGAGAAGTACTTTGCTTCAGCAAACCGGGATGGGAGGAAGGTAAGGTGCTTACCTGGGCGGGGAACGGCGCACTTAAGGAAGGAGGTAGAGAAGCTGCGCGTGGCTCGTCGGAGGACTGCAATCGTTGTCCACGCTGGTGGCAACGATCTGTTCCTCAAAGGTGGTAGGGTAGGCTCGACAGAAGGGATCATCACCGAGATCATGTCTCTTGTGGATGATCTAAAACTGAAGACAGACAGGGGAATGTTAATGGGTATTTTACCGCGAATGAATGTAAGTGACCACGCGCTCAGTAAGGTCATTGGCATCAACGAGAGGGTACAAGACTTGTGCGTTCCGCTGGGCGTGAAGTTTATTGACCCTTTCGATGCATTTTCGGGTAGGTGGGACCTTTACCAGAGGGATGGTGTCCACCTCAATAACAAGGGTAAAGGTGTGCTAGGCGCGCTGCTCGACCGGCACCTATACAGAATGGTGAGGTCGAGTCCGGGGAGAGATGAGGATGAGCCGGTGGCGGACATACCTTCGACTGAAGGGTGCGTCGAAGTACAGGTGGGTGACCCTCCTCCTACGTTGGAGGGGGCTCAGTCTCCTGCGGAAGTTGCCCCCTCGTTAGTGAGGGGCTCTTCAACTCCCGACAGCCCTGGCTGTTCGGGAAACGGGTCGTGCTAGGGGGCGGTCAGAATAGGGAAGGCTCCCTCCGTGCAATGCTTTTTAATGCTAGGTCAATTAGGAACAAGTTTTGCGAGCTACGGGCGCTCTTAGCATCAGAATACCAGGATATCGTTGCTATCACCGAGTCCTGGATTCATACTGATCGTAGGGACTACGTTGGGGAGTTCGAAATTCCCGGGTATAGAATGTTTCGCAAAGACCGCACCCGTGGGGAGGTGGGTGGGGTACTAATATACGTCAGAGACACGTTGAGTCCGGTTGACTGCCAGTTCCGGTCGGAACGGGAGCTGCTTGGCGTCGATCTGAACGTGGGAGGGACGAACTATAGGTTAATCTTGGTGTACAGACCTCTGCATCTCCTCCTCGAGGACGATACAGCCCTGTACACCGAACTCAGTAGCCTGCTAGGGGATAGGGTGTGTGTAGTTTTAGGAGACTTCAACTGTCGCGGCATAAAGTGGGAAAACAGGACTGCCGATGCTGAAGGGAGGAGGCTAGTTGACTTTGCTGATGAGAACTTCCTCACTCAGTGGGTCAACGAGCCTACACGAGGCGAAAGCGTTCTAGACTTAGTATTCACGACCGAAGACAACCTCGTCACTGGCCTCACCGTTGACGAATCGTTGGGCGGGAGTGATCACGGTCTTATTAGGTTCCGTGTGTGCGTCCCTCGGGTGAAGCGTAGTAACTCGAGAGGCAGTAAGCTCGATCTCCGGCAGGCGAACTTTGTTAGCCTCAGGGATAGCGTGAGATGGGGTTAGAGGTCAGCAGCGATGTTGAGGGAGTGTGGAGTGTATTCTGGGACCAGTTTATGGTGCTGGAGTCTGCTGCCATACCCTCAAAGCTGGTCACCCCTGCTTCAACACAGCCATAGTGAAAAACTGCATATAGGAGGGTGAAGGCCAATCGTTCCCATGAGAACACTGAGGTGTATGTCTGCCTGTGCAGGGAAGTGAAGGCGAAGGTTAGGCTAGCTAAACGTAACAAAGAACTCTGGGTGGCAAGTCCCTGCAAGGGAACTCTAAGGAGTTCTTCATTTATGTAAATAGTAGAAAGCCCATTAGAAACATGACCCTGCTGGGGTCCTAACTGTATCAAACTGCATTACATCATGAAATAATTTTGTAATATATTTTCTATGCAAACTCATGATGTAAAAAAAACATTTTTCATTATTTATACCCATATTAATGTTAAGCAAAAAACACTCCTTATGAGAATAAAAACCAAAATTTAAACGGCCTATCAATACAAAATATCACCTGGAATTTTCATTAAAACTCGTGAAAGAACAAAAAATAAACAGCAAAAATCAGCCCAGCTATAAAATAAAAATAAATTTAAGAAAAAGAAAAATTTAAAGAACCAAAATTAATTTACATACAGCAAGCAAAATAACCTCAATCAGTCCGAATTGACCCAGTATAAATTAGTGTCTTTAACCATTATTTTTCAACTTTGAACAAAACCTTAACATTACACTTATCTACCTTAAAATTACAAATCTAACTTAAAATTATACCCACATGATGTTCATGTGTAGCTTGACATCCTTAATTATACACATCCAGTTGAATGATCTTTAAAACCACCCACTAGGTACTGGAAAATTTGGTTACTTATTTAATGTTTTAGAATTTGCTACTATATACATATATGGTAGTGATGGGACGATACCAAAATTTTTAACGATTCCGATTCCGATTCCGATTCTCAATATTTTTAAATATAATTCTATACTTGTTTTTCTGGAAATTGTCATATTTTACTCTGGTAAGATTAACTATTTACATTATGAGTATGGTAATATAAATTATAAATTATAATAGATTGGTTTAAAAATAAAAATCAACTGTAAGTTGTAACAATTCATTTTAATCTTCTTGATTACACATCATGGATATACGTTTTAATGTATAGCTACAATACAATAAAAATAAAATTTGTTATCCTCTTTCATTTAAATTTTAAAGTTTACATTGCAAAACTGGTTCAATTAAAAGTTAAAGAATCGTTTTAAGAATCGGAAATCATGGTACAATTCTCTCGATTCCGATTCCTGAAAAATGCTCGATTCTTCCGATTCTCGATTCCTATTCCGATTAATCGTCCCATCACTAATATATGGTCTAGAAATGCATTACATATATGCTCCAACCTTTTAAACCTACTGTGTAAAAATGCATGTAACAATTTCATTACAACTAAAACAATTTAATTCATATTAGTAAGTGTGAAATTGATTTACTAATTATCATTATTATTATCACAATTATTATTAATTCTGAAAATTTAAACACAAAGTAGGTAGGCTGTATAAAGAGTAATAAAAGTTGAAAAGAGATAGAAATGAGACATTGGATTGGGTTTCTAAATTTTAAATAAGTCTCCATGACTGAAGAAAATGAAATATGAAGAAAATGATATGATAAGAAAAAAAAAAAAAGACAAGCATTTTGACTCAAACTGACTGAGTCAAATGGTTGAAACAGTTACTCCATAAAAATTTTGAAAATGCTGTGCACTGTTTTGAATTATAGATACAGGAATACCCCAATTTACAAAAAGGTTAGGTTCCTGAAAAACCTTTTGTAAATTTCATAAATTGGGGAGGATTTTCCCATTGACTCCCATTATAAAAGCCAAGATACGTTCCAGCCCCCCCAAAAATCTCACCCATAATGTAATAAAATAACACAATAGTTACATAAAATTATATATTTTAAGTAGAACATGTGTGTGTGTTTGTCATTGCTGAGTCCTCCCTTTGTCGCAAGTCATCAACAACAAACATCTACTCACCCTCAAAATTTTTTGAGATTTCTTTTGTAACTGTGGGGAAAGCTCTGTAAAACGAGGTTTGATACAGAAATTTTTTTTTTGTAACTGCAAATTTTCATAAATCAGCGTATGCCTGTATAATAAATTTTTAAGGAATGGGAATCGGAATTTGCTTGCAAATGAGGTACACAATGCATTTTACTGTTTAATTTACTGAAACAGAATATCTACCAATTTTATAAATACTATAAAATGGGTAGCAGTGTATTTGGCTGAAATATAAGGCTCGTACAGAAGATGTGGGAATGCCATTATTTTAATTTAATAGGGACCACCATTAGCCACCAAGATGTCATGATTTTTTAAAAAACATTCTTTCCTTCTACTCTTTGCTTTTTCATTATTTTTCTTTTCTTACTATTATCAATTATAACTTGTTTTCTCCATCTTCATACGAATGCAGGTAGACTGCTTAAGCCGGTGAGTGCCATTAAAATTTTGAACAATGAAAGGGGACCTGGATAATTACACACTATTATTCACTATTTACTGACTTTTTATTTATGCTGAAACAATTTGAACAAATGGGATAAACACACTTGCAGACTATCATTAACATTTAATTGCGGAGAGAGAGAGAATTAAACATTCTAAATAAACATCAACATAGTAATACAAAAAACACCTAATCGGGGCAAACCCCCACCCAAGACTGGATTTTTAGGGAATTTCAGCTGTGGCACATTTCATGTGTTGCCAATTCATATTTTTAATTTTAAACTATTAATTTCTTATCTACGTACAAACCATAATTAAATTTCTTATTAAACATTATTTTTTGTTTATTAAACAAAACCTTATTAAATTCTTATAAACAAAACCAATACATGACAGTTGGAAATGCATGATTTAATTACTAATAAGGGGTTGGACCACCCTTTGCTTGCAGAACAGCTTCATTTCTTTGTGGAATTGATTCATACAAGTTTTGAATGGTTTCTAGTGGAATGTTTAATCATTCCTCAAGAAGGAAGGCTTCAAGCTCCTTAAGTGATGGTGGTGGAAATCTGCTCCACACTTTACTTTCAAGAACTGACCATAAGGGTTCAATAATAATAAAATCGGGTGACTGGGGAGGCAATGGAAGGCATTTGACTTTATCCTCATGCTCTTCAAACCAAGAATGTACCTGCTTAGCTGTGTATATGGGGGCATTATTGTCTTGAAATATGGCAACATCTGCGGGAAACAATGTTTACACCATGGGAAGCACCTGGTCACTTAAAATGTCCTCATATTCATTTGCAGTACTTCTGCCATTCAGCGCAATGATAGGACCCAATGAATGCCACAATATTGCTGCCCAAACCAT
This sequence comes from Bathynomus jamesi, assembly GCA_023014485.1. Lineage (NCBI taxonomy): Eukaryota > Metazoa > Arthropoda > Malacostraca > Isopoda > Cirolanidae > Bathynomus > Bathynomus jamesi. Next base: position 773,243 of record JAJOZX010001879.1, on the reverse strand, counting down.
TACTGACCCTCCTCCATGCTTGATGGTTGGTAAGAGGCAGTCAGGGTTGAAAGCTGCTTTTGGTTTTCTCCTAACATAAACTTGACCTGATGTTGGAAAAAAGGTAAAGGGCAATTCATCTCACCCATATTACACTCTTCCATTACTCTAAGGTCCAGATTTTGTGTTCAGTGCCTCAGGTCCTGCACTTTGTAGCATTCACATCTCATTAATTTTGTAGTAATCCCTATAAGAATCAACATTAGATTCTCGAATAATAGTTTTCTATAATGCGCTATAAATATATTAAAAAACTATACTTTTCTGTCACATGTTTCCATTATTTTGCACACACACACACACACACACACACACACACACACTAGGGTGCATCAAAATCACCAATGACATAGTTTCACTTTGTCCCTAAGTTAGAAATGTTCCAATGGTTAAGAAAACCTACTATGTGAATTATTTTTGGATTTGAATGCCATTTATGGGGTCCACACAGACTTCCTATATGCACACCAACCCCACAGTCATTCTGTGATTTGAGATCCAAATAGTAGAAGTTTAAAAATTTTGTTCACTACAAAAATCAGCCTAAGAACATGTAAGTGATATTTCTAAAGGTCATATATACTTCTAAAAAGTGATAGAAACTTCTATAAAGTGATAGAAACTTCTATAAAGTGATAGATACCTCTAGAAAGTGATAGAAACCTCTAGGAAGTGGTGGAAAGTTATAGAATATTCTAAAAGGAACTGCAATATATAATCTGATATGCAAGTATTTATGATAAATATGATTTTTGTGTGTTTATGTTAAATGTTTATGTTAATGAATTTTGTGTTCTCTCTTTACAGAATTTTTTTGTGTTCTCTTTATACCTGTCGTGCATTATGGCCAGTTCAGATAGCACAAATGATAAATATGCTGTTAAAACTCGTCAAACTGCTGCCATTTATGGTCTTGGTGCTGGAATCAGCGATGCAGATGCAGAGATAACAGGATCTAGGCTGCCAACATGTGAGCAAGTGTTGCGATGCTACATGTTTCATCAGCAAGAAGGTCTACCGTTTAACCGTACAAAATGGAACAATGCTAAATTTGTCTTGCAAAAAATTATTCCATTTTATCAGAAAGGCAACATTGCCATGATTACTGAGAGGAAAGCTGTTGAAAAAATTATAGCACTATCTGCAAAAAATGCAAAACTTAGGGAACTTCCAGTGGATCGGTGTTCTTCGCTTGGTGCAGTTGCGAAGCTTAAGGGATCGAAAAGGAGTTACAAGAAACATTTCAGTTGTGGCCAAGGAATGCTGAGCAACTCATAAAAGATCCTGAAGATCTGGAGTTCTTGCGGTCAATGAAATCAGACAGAGTCGCATCATTTGGAAGCCATGACAAGAAGCTCGCATCAAAAGTCCAAAGAAAGCAGGAAAAGGAAATGATGCAAGCAGAACGACAGCTTAAAGCTCATAAAGAAGCCCAAGCATCTACAAGCAAAGTTCAGATTGAGAACAGTGAGGAAAGCAACAGTGATGTTGAGGATGAAGAGGGTGATATAGAGGATTACAAACCAAAAACACGAAAATCTCGCCAAGCAACTCGCTCAGGAACAACTGCTTTTATAAGTCATGACATACTCAAATACCATAGGATGGTTTCCCTGTCTACAAGCATGAAGATCACACCGGCCAACATGCAGCATTTACCAAAGCCATCATTGAGGAATCAGGAGGTGACACAAAAAAAGTTTCACATATATTCTACTGCCGACAGAGCAAGACGTAAGGTTGGTGAAGAGCTTGCATCATTGGTCAGAGAGTCCTGGGTTCCACCACAGTTCCTGTCTCTTCACTGGGATTTTAAACTGATGTCAACTCTGTCATACCAAACTAAAGCTGAAGAGAGGCTCACCATAGCAGTTGGCAATTCGTATGACATCAAACTTCTTGGTGTGCCTTCCTACAAGCCAAATACAGATCAGCCAGCTGGTCAAATCATTGCTAATCTCACTATGGAGCTTCTCCGATCATGGAATTGTGTTGACTCGGTAGTGAACATGACTTTTGACACAACAGCTAGTAACACTGGTCATGTGAGTGCTGTGCTGCATGTGTTAGTCTGCAACAGGACATAGGTCGAGCTTTACTGTGGTCAGCTTGTCGGCATCACATTGGCGAGGTAATCCTTACACAAGTCTTCAATGATCTGAAAATAGAACCACCATTGTCAGTAGAAGTTACCATATTCTGTCGGTTCCAAAACATTTTGACACAGTTCCGCACAACAATAATCAGTCACTTAATTTTTTGGATGGTACCTCTTATTCAGATGGCATACAAACCATAATCCATGACTATAGGGCCAGAGCAATTTCATGCGCGCAGTCTGTTGTGAAGCATCAACGTGATGACTACAAAGAATTTTCTGATCTTTGTTTGCTCTACTTGGATGGGACAGTAGAGAGTTTTCATTTCGACGTCCTGGTGCTGTACACAAGGCTAGGTGGATGGCAAGCTTCTCTACTCCATTAAGATGGTGCTGCTGGAGGAGCAGATCAGTTCTCTTCCCTCTGGAACCATTACCACAGAAGCACAATGACCCAAACTGCGTGTTTGTGAACTTTGTTTGCTTGCTGTACAGCTGGTGGTGGATCACCTGTTCAAGCGCGGTACCTGACTGACCTCTTGCGCTCTTTAATGATGCAGTCCCTGAAGCTGAACGCTGCTATCTGGCTGAGAGATTTATAGCAGTAAAGCCAGCACAAGATCAGGCATCTTTACCACAACATCGATTTGGCACAGGATTTGGGGAACCCAAATTTCCAAACTCCATTTCCAGCACAACAAAGCTTGGTGACTTAATCAACGAAGATTCATGGTACTTTTCTCTGTTCTGGAACTTGACAGTTCTTTCCTGACTCATAATATCGAAATTGGCCAGAATTAGCTTCCTTTCAAATGTCCAGAGAACACATCTCGGCAGTTAACGTCATAAATGATTGTGCTGAGTGTGGGGTGAAGCTAAGTTTCTGATTTTCTCATGGCTGCCAGATCACAACAACATTACCAAATGTCCTACAAGTTGTTGAATCCGACAGAAAGAAGCTTCCTAATCTTCGAAAGAGGAAAACTAGAGCCTAAACTAATTGTTCATGTTCATTTACAGTTCTTGAACATTTTTTATTAACGTAGTGTTCTTTTGACTTTAACTTGCTTGTATCACCAATAATGTAATGTATAAACCAGAATGTAATGTAGAAATCAATGTAATGTATCCCTGTTTTGATTATTTAACACATTTTTATTGGTTCATACTTTTGCAAACACGGAAACGGGATATAAAATGTTTAATTTTTGGTCAATTTAACTCCAATACTAAATATTGCATCAATGATGTGGACCCCCTAGATGACCACATAAATCTTTGAAATTTGGCCATATGTGCTATTTCAGGCATTGGAACAGAGTAATCATAGGGACAGATTGAAATAAAACATTTGAAAAATCATGGGAAATTTGATGCACCCTAACACACACACACACACATTTACTGAGGAAAATGTTTTCTCCTGATTATTATTCTAAACATTTGACAATTTTTTTTACAGCAAAAAACCAGCATGTTTTCAGGACCTTAAAGACTACATTTGTGAAGAATTTCAGCTTTCCAGCTCTTAAGCAATGATAAGGAACTATGTAAAGCAATTTGCTGGTCAGCCATTGATAGATACAAGATGTGCATCGAACAACATGGATGACATTTTGAACAGTTATTGTAACCAGAACTATTCTCATGTTTTGTAAGTGTGTTTCAGAAATTTTTTTTCTTTGTTTTCTTGTGTTTTGTAAATATATTTATGAAACAAGTTTTTTTCTTTGTAGTAAACTCACCCTAGGAGAACATTTTTTTCGATAAACTGACTTTTGGGACACCCGGTATATTGCAAAAAGTCTTGATAGACCACCTTTCCAGTTACGTTTATTGTGAACAACAACTAAAATAAACAACATGACCAAAGACTGGTATGTACTTACCCTTCAATTAGTAGTACTTGCACTTCATGGGCTGTAATGCAATGAAAGGTGCTTTCATCATTCTACATAACCTTTGACCACTGCTCAACAGTCCAGTGTTGATATTTCTTAGTGAAGGTGATGCATGTCTTGTGAATTTTCTCAGTAAGCAGTGGTTTGCTGGCAGGGTACTGGGAGGGAAGGTTCAGCTCTTTTTGTAGGTGGTGCTGAATGGTTCATTTTGAGATGCTTCTGAGGAGATTTGGGTGTACTTTTTTCAGTTCTGCTGCAGGTTTATGTGGGCTTTTCAATACATCATGCTTAATAAGGGTGTCTGTGGCTTTGGTGGTCTTGCATGTGCATCCAGAGCATGGTTTAATGGAGGGAAGTTTACCAGGAGGCAGGTGATGAGCAGGAGCCTTGAGGTGGTGGATGGTGGCAATTTCATTTAAAGGCATGTTTTCTTCCATCAGAGTGAGGATCCTGACCTTCTCCTCTGCAGACATTTTAGTCCCAGGCATGATTAATAAGCAAACAAAAAAATATGGGGGCCAAAAGTCCACATGGCAAAATCTACTGGGTGGATAAACACAAAAACAGGTACACACACCCTCCTCTCACAAGAGCTTATCAAGCACTTCAGCCATTTCATACACCCAACAGTTGGTCAGAGTCAGGAGAGTTGCCAGATGGTAGATGATGTTAATAGGGGACTGATTGCTGCGTTTCTGCTGAGTAACTTGATAGCATATTCATATCTATCTTTTGAGAGTGATTCTATCAAGACTTTTTGTGGAGTAGACCTGTATATACTGGTATATACTTGTACAAATACAAGGGTGGACTGAAAAGTAATGCCTCCACTCAAATGATTGTGGATTGTGCAGAGGTAGCCAGATAAAACTAAATTTGTGTTATAACTTGATATCCCTACCCCATTCCAGATTATGTAGAGTTAACTAGATAAAACCAGTTTTGTGTTGTAGCCTATGGTAATATAGCCTACATTCATTCCACATGTTGATTCAGTATTATCAATTACAATGGAAAGGAGTAAAGATGTTCACTTCAAGCGATGTGCCGTAATTGAATTTTTGACTAGAAAGTGTTGATCCCATAGACATTCATTGGTGAATACAAGTTGTGTATGGCAAACAGTGTGTTGATATGAGTACCATTCAACATTGGGTATGGCAGTGTAAAGGAGGAGAAGCAGGGCAAAAAGATTTGTGAGACAAACCGTGAAGTGGAAGGCCTGTAATGGCAACTGACAAGTCTCTTCAGAATGATGTTGACAAACTGATTCATGGAAATTGTTGCATTAAACAAAATGAAATTGCTGCAGTGCTTGATATCTCCAAAGAGTGAGTGGGACTCATCAGTATTCTCGGTTACTGAAAGGTCTGTGCCAGATGGGTGCCTCACATGCTCACTACCAAGATGAAAACTGAGAGACTGCACATTTGCCAAGAAAATCTGCAGCACTTCCAAAGTGAAGGAGATGAATTCCTGCACAGCATTGTGACAGGAGAAGAGACGCGAGTCCACCACTATGACCCTGAAAATAAATGGCAATCCATGGAATATTGGCACAAAAATTCACTGCAACAAAAAAAGTGGCTGGAAAAAGTGATTATTGTTTTTTTGGGATATCATTGGTGGTGTTCTCAAAGACTTCTCTAACACAAGGGTTAATCAGTAGCTATTTTCAATCAACTACTCAACCAGTCAACTCTGGAACAATCTTCCTCAATCCATCTTCCCCCCCCCGTCTGCCCCTTTCAACCACTCCAACTACATAACAATCGATACTGATGAAATCTATGCTCAATGTTTTGAAACAGATGAGGACCTTAAGCAGAAAAAAAAATGGAGATGCCAGGTACCTCCAAGAAGTCTTGTACAAAAAGAAACACCCCAGAGAAGATTATGAAGAACTGAATGTTCTATGCTTTCTGTTCCTTGGAGGGAAAATAGAGAAGTCAGTTCATTTTCATCATCCTGGGGCTTACTACATGGCAATGTAGATTGTAGATGGCAGAGGCAATTTGCCTTAAAATCCTAATGTTCAAGCGTTAGATGATGATATGATTTAAATACATCACTGCAATGAAGCCATGATTCCAGAAAGAGCACCTCAATGACTTGTTACTGCTCAGATCTTTGAATGTTCATCCAGATCAGAGGGTGGCAGAAGTGGCAGAAAAACTTTTAAAAGGCATTTGTGGTACTTTTTCAAGGAACTCACAGGACCTGCATTCTTTGATTCTAGAATTGATGCTGAAATGAAGAAGCTGATGGTAAAAATCTTTATATTCCACAAAGGAAAAAGAATCATAAGTGCTTTGAAAAGAAAGATTTTGACCCTCTGTCAAGCCTGAATACATTCGTAGCTGGATGAACTCAAAACTTTTTTGCAGCAATTTTCAAAGGGAGTGACATCGAGCCATCTTTTCTTAACAAAGATCTGATGGAGTGGGAGGAACATGAAAGTTTCGCTTTAGGTCTCAATTGTGTGCACCCCTTAAAAGTCGTAAATGATTGTGTGGAAAGAGGAATTGCACTTATTAAAAGGTACAATTCATCCATCACCAAGGAGAATCTCAAAAACAATTCCTCATGAAGGTGGTGGAGAAGCACAGCAACCATTCCTGTGAAAAACAAACAGAATCCCAAGAAAAAGATCCGGGAGTAACTGATTTACGATGATGATTAAAGAGTTAATTAGTTCCTTACATTGTTTGTCTTTCTTTATTTAAGTTTTATGTTGAAATATATATTAATATATTCATTATTTTGAGCACTTGTATTAGATTTGAATAGAAAACATGATAAAAACATGTGTGTTTCTCTCCCCTTCATTATTATCTATTTCATTCTTGAAATATTCCATTATGATTTTTTTTTCCCTAAGAAATAAGGTTGATTTGCGGGACCTCTCGATATTGATTAATTGAAAAATAATTTCGGACACCATTACTGTACTTCAATAGGAACAAGGGCATAAGTCATGTGGATGAAAATAATGAAATTTATGTTTTGAGGTATATTTTGAGATACCCTAATGCAGAGCATTATGAAAGAATGAGTTGGCCAGGCTGCAAAATAGTTTCCCATATTTTATATGTTCAAGAGCTGAATAGTAACAGATTTATTAGTAATAGTTTTCGTCCCTAATAATGCTAAGTAATAACACGCATCCATATGCGTGTGTGTAGGTGTGTGTTTACTGTGACACTGCCACTCCCCCACCACCAGGAGAAGGAGAGAGGAAGATGGTGGGACTGTGGGTGTGTGTGTAAATGTGTGGTATGATTGTAGGGGTGTGACAGATAATCACAAAAGATTGGGAGATCTTGTAAAAATTCATTTTGTAGGCAATAGCTTGTTTGATTTTTTCCATAATTTTTCTGGAGAAAATCCTGGATGATTGGAAGTTACCTGAATGATTGGGGGGGTGGGGGTGCTGGCTCTCTGTAAAACCTGGTTGATTGTGACCACAGTTGACAGGTACACAGTTTCAGGAAAGAGGATTTAATTGAGAAATGTATCAAACTTTGCATTGTATGAAAAGAAGAATGAAGTTTATTTCCTTTAAATTAACCTTTAATACTAAATTATCTTCACTGAATTTGAACTTTATCATAAAAAAAATAAGGTAAAAGTAATTGTTATATAGCTACTGAAGTTTTTATTCTGGTAAAACAAAGATAACAAATATGTCCTAAATCATACTTAAAAACAGCTTTAATAAAATGTCTTTAATTTTATTTTTATTTTGTGTCATTCACCTCCATTTTTGTGATTAATTATAAATCTAATCCTACTCCCTCCTCTCCTCATAATGACTGTTTGCACTCTCCCTCCCTCCCCCAACTTTTGTGCACCACTCTTCTATAAGCTAGGTATGTTGGTTTATAGAATCACTCATTTGTTTATGAAGTCTTTGCTGGAAAAAGAGAATTGGTTAAAAAACAAATGTAAACAAAATCTTTATTCAGAAAGAATCAATTACGTAAGGTTTACAGTATTAAAATGTAAAGTGAAACATCACACCCATTGATGTACAGAATATTGGCATTTATGTTTGATTTTGTATCCAGTGTCAAGTAATATAGTCAAAGTATTCTTATATAAATATCCTATTTGGAAGCGTGAGACCTTTTCAGAGGGGGGAAAAAAAGCCTTTCATTCGCATTATCAATCAACTCTGGAAGAGTCTCTACACTTTATGCTTAGTATTATTATTAGTATTGTCATAAGATTAAAGTATTTTTATTTTTTTCAGGAAGTTATGGGTTTAATTGAGTTAGAACGAGTGTACTAATTAGAATAAAGAAAATTGAATAAACTCTGGAACTAAGAATTGTCTTTGGAGTATATATGCCATATTGTCTTGCCACCCAATTTACTTCCACACTTCCAAGTACAACTGCCAAATTTTTAATGTAGGTTAAGTTTACTATTTGATAACTGGAAAGAATGTAGACTTCTTGGTCCCAACACCAATGTTGTACTGTACGAGTGTTAATATATAAGTTGACCTTTAAAGATGTGGAATATGTGCCAAAAATTGTAGGAAATGATGAATTAAAAGTCTTCTAAATGTGCCTGGTATACTTAATACAAAATAACTACCTTCATCCACCATTTAAAAAAAATCAAGAATTGCATCTGAGCTGCTTTAAAAGTAAGTATACAGGATTATCCTTAAGGTTTTGTAGCTAATTAGTATTGCTAGGTATGGGCTAGATTATTTATAGGGTGTAGCAACAATCCTATAACTGGCTAGATAGTTTTGTTTGCCAGTCTGGGGGGAAAAAAAAAAAAACCTTCTGGATGCTTAAATGGTGACATGCCATGAAAGTTATTAAAAATTTAATTCAAATGTTTTGCAACCAAGAATTTCTCTACTTTTGCTTCCTATTTCCATGCAGGTTTAGTGTAGACCTATATATGCTAGTATTAGTATCTTGTAATTTTTAATTTTAAAGACATGCCAAGATCTAAATAAATTTAGGTTATGGGTCATTCCAAAGTAACAGATGTAACATCCTGGAGTAAGTTATGGTTGCATTTCTTCATACACTTCTGTTAAGTATGTCTCAGTGATGTTTTTCTTACTTTATGAATAAATGGATCACAAAGGAAGACAACAATGTGCATTTGAAGAAAATCCATGGATTCATTTTTTTTTAATGAAAGTGGAAAGTAGTTTTAATGGACATAACTGATGCATCTAAGAATTTCACTTGTACTTGCATTTGGTCAAAAGTCTGTGAATTTGAGTTAGCTATGAAAAGGTGGCAATGTGTAGTTGATTAATGAATAAATGAGCTACAGATGGGTAATTCCAGGACAAATAGACAAATGAAAGTGCCAAATGTACACTCCACCATCTCCAAAATTCATGAAACTTGGTGTGAGGGTTGGTTTTGGTCCAAATTTCAAAAATCTGAATTTTTTTGAAAATTGGTCAAGTTGGTCAAATTTTATGGCTTGACCAAATTTTGGCCAAATGAAAAACCAACAATTTTCAAACGTAAATATCTCGGCTGCTAATTGTGGTAGCATAATAAGTCTTAAATGATAAAATATGTAAAATTAACTGTAGTTTCTAAATATGTATCATTTTTTTAGGGTAACAAAAATAAAATTGATTTTTTGGAAAAAATGTCAATTTTTTTTTTTTTTTTTTTTTTTTGCATCAAAGATATCATTTTTTGAAAAAAAGACCAAGAATAAAAAATGTTTATTTGATGTATGTACACCATAATAAGTAATAAAAAGTCAGTTTATAGTTTATTATAAGGCTCAAAACTGAGTTTGAAATTAAGTAATAAATTTTTTTTTCAGTCGATGAAGATTTATTAGACTTGTTGGTCCAAAAAAAGACAATTTTCAATTCATATAAAAAATACATGTAGATAAACCAAAGGAGAAAAAATCTTTTAAAATATATGTACAATATACATACATAACCCCTCTTATATTTAAGGACAGAATATATTGACATTAATAATGTTTAATTTATAAAGTGCTTATCAGAGTATAAAATACTCTTCCTAATACTACACGTACACAAGTCTTTGAGAATGAATTAAGAGACAGTATTCTCATCCAGTGAATCCAAATTTTAGACACTAATAATATAATAATAAGAAAAAAGAATTTGAAAAGATTTTTATAACTATTAAGTAGATACACAAATCTTAGATAAAAATTTTAGAAATATTATATAGACAATCTTAAATAGTATACGTTTGATAGAATTTATTTTATCTTTGAAAAGTTATTTAATTCTTGAAGCGGAAAAATGTATTGCATTCTTGTTCCTCCTCGTAAACTTGCTTCAATACTCCCAAATATATTTTCTGTTGGAACGTGACAAACATCATCTTGTGCAGGAAAAACGTATGAGGGACATACGCCCGAAGGATGGAGAAATTTTATCAGAAAATCATCATATTCACAGTCAAAGGACTGGACTAATCCGAGCCATAGTTTATTTTCATACATACAACCCACAAAAGAGCCTGTTTCAATTTCGCGTTGAGAGACAGTATTATGTTCTTGAACCGAAGCAGAAACTCTAATGAGCTCTCTTATTTCGACTGACTGTGCACTCTGAGAGAATGGATAAACCTTCAATGAATTCTTGGAAATTGGGACGAAGCGATGTAATTGTTGAGTACCTTTGATAGAAGTAATAGGTTACTCAGACATTTTTGCAAAGAAAGCTCTACATCTACAACTTCGTAGAAGCCTTTATCTGTTTTTGTCCCGGCTTCAATCCAGCTGTAAAACAAATTCATAAATTTAGGTTGCGTGAAATAATCAAATATCAAATATTTTGTATATATGTATTCAAGTGCTGATGCTAATATTTAAAAACAGAAAACTACGAATTTGGCATTAAGAAACAAATGTCCTGAATGGAGTCTCTATTGTTTTATTACCTGTTTTAATAGGGCTTTCATCAATAAAGGTAAAATATTGTCGCTGAGCAATCTTTATTGAATTGCCTGTCTTGAATGACAAATTCTTCCAATGGTGGTGGATTCGTGGAATCGCTACTGCTTCGCTCCATAGATTCGTTAAGTATGTCTGGCTCAGGTATTGGCGCAGGTTCCGGCTCTCTGGATGAACGTTGAACATGTTCTAATACAATTGGCTTCTTTTTAATTGTGACATAGCAATTGCTGCATAGTAATTGATTTTCTTCCAAAATTCCATAGCTTGCAGCTGCCATGGCAGAGTTTACTTTTTTGATGTTACAGAAAATTCTTCTTTAGTGTTTTTTCATAGGATCGCAACAAAATTGTGTTTTGAGGCATTTTAAGGGTTAAGTAAATTTACGTATACTAGAAAATTAGGTATATACTGAAAATCTGGAAAGAAAGCAAAAAATTGTTAAAATTTGGAGGATTTTTTTTTTTTTTAGTAATTTTTTTTCATAATAATCGTCGATAAGCTGACTTTTTATTACTTATTATGGTGTATATACATCAAATAAACATTTTTTTATTCCTGGTCTTTTTTTCGAAAAATGATATCTTCGCTGCAAAAAAAAAAAAAAAAAAATTCAAAAAAATCAATTTTATTTTTGTTACCCTAAAAAAATGATAAATATTTAGAAACTACAGTTAATTTTACATATTTTATCGTTTAAGACTTACTACACTACCACAATTAGGAGCCGAGATATTTATGTTTCAAAATTATTGGTTTTTTCATTTGACCAAAATTTGGTCAAGCAATAAAATTTGACCAACTTGACCAATTTTCAAAAAAATTCAGAAATTTGTAATTTGGACCTAAACCAACCCTCACACCAAGTTTCATGAATTTTGAAGAGGTGACTGTGTACTTCATTTGTCTATTTCTCATAGAATTACCCAGATTGGGCACAAGTTCTTCCTGAAATGATAACCATTTTCTAGAAAATAAAAGGAAATGGTGTAATGGATGTAATGAAAAAAAATTTAATGGATGTAACCTCCAATTTTGTGAAGGAATGGTGTTTATTTCTCTCTCAAAATACTTGAAATAGAGGAAACATAGGTGCCTACTATCATTCAAAAAAATATGTTGGTAAAAAAAAAAAAAAAAAACCACACATTATTTCTAATTTTTATAACAGTTGTCCCTAAAGTCTATAGAATGATGTCATATGTATGCTTAATTATATATTATTAATTTTTTGTTTATTTCCCAAATGAGGTGGGGCTTTTTTGTCTATTACTCCAGGCTAGACTGGGTTAGGTTAGGTGAACATACTTTTATATTTATTAATTGAAAAATGTTTACCTTTATTACAGTTGCTGCTAAAAGTCCATATTATATGATGATATACAGGGGGTCCCCATTATCTGAAGCTAATAGGGACCCGAAAAATGCCACTTAACATGAATCCACTTAAAGCAGGGAATTTCTACCCATAAGATATAATGAAATAGTGTTTGATTGGGACCATAAGATAATAAGTAATACTCAAAAAGATTACTTTATTACAGTAAAATATTTTTAAAATAAGCTTTTAAATCCATCAGTGATTTTTATTATCTTATCTTCAAAAGTAGAGGCATTGGGCTTGTTTGGATGAATTGATGAGGTTGGAAGAGCATTAGGCAGAGAGAGGTTAAGGATGATGATGAAGAGGCAGGATGAGTAGGCAGGTCATTTAATACCATCTTTTCATCTCCTCCCTGAATTAGTGCCTTAAACCAGGATCTGGTTGAGGTTCAGATTCCTCTGTGGCTGGGTTGCATTGCACAAAGAATGAATAGAGTTTTTCAGCACATACTTTTTCTTGTAAAATTGCTTGATAGCACGCTAACACATCTCTTATTTCATGTCCAACCTTGGCAGCATGATCATGGAGAGGATCATTCTTCTTAAAATAATAGAGAATGTCATCAACTTTCCTGAAGGTTTCTCATAATTCTTGTAAGTGCAGGGAATTTTTACGTATTCTACAATAAATTGCCCTCGTAAATGCGGGGACCCCCTGTATATTCTATAGATGAGACAGGGTGCTGCAGTCGGGTATGGGGGTGAAAATGAGGTTAGGTTAGGAAACTACCGTATTTTAGTTATTTTCTAGATGAGATGGGATGCTGTAGTCTATGGCTCACCTTGTTGTTGTGTATTGGTTTTTAATAAAAATTAAATAAACTGATTAAATTGTATGAAATTCAGACGTGTGTGTAAAATGAAATTGTTTGAAATATAAAATACAAGTTGGCAATATGGAGAGACATTCAAAATGCACTGAGGGCCAGAAGCATATAATACCCAAAACCCAGTCTTGGGCACAGTGAGATATAAGAAAGAGCAGTTTGTTTCGTTAAGATGTAATTGTAATTTAAAGTTAACTAGGAGCTCTCTAGTGTTGTGAACTTTTTTTATTAAAAAAAAAGTTTTATAAGAAATTTAATAATGTTTTTAGAGCATAATAAACTGATTAAAATTGTACAAAATTAACATAGCCTATGTGAAATGTAATTATTTGAAATATAAATCCATAATTAGCAACCATTATAGAGAGGTTGGAAATTCTGGAGGTATATACCCTGAGTGAGTCTCGAACCTAGTGGGATATAAGAAAGAGTTTTGTTTGATTAAGGCATAATTGTGATTTAAAGTCAGAAACTCTCTCCACAGCCAAACCATTAGCTATATTATAAATTCATATTTGCCTTCCCCATCATGTTCATTGCTTCAATTTAGGTAAAAATCAGAAAATAGTGATAAATAGTCATCATTCTTTCTTCCTCCATAGCTTTGTTAAGGCTAAGTTTCAATGGTGGCTATACTATCTGTCTACCCAGTAATCAAACTCAGAAATCAATGTAAATATGGTAAGTAGAAAGAGTGATAGTAAAATGAAAGAGGAAATAAAAATAATAATAATAATGTTAATTTCACTATACTCTACAATCAAAATATTAAATTATACATTCACACTTGCTTTCACCTAAGAGTGATGATAATGCGGAGAAAGAAAAGAAAATAATTCTCCTGTTCAGTTTTCTACTTTTTGGGAGGGATGGTACCTCCCTAAACCCCTTGACTATGGCCCTTTTCTTCTTATGCTCCATAGTTGTTTGTGGCAGTGCTCCATTTCCCAATTCCCCCCTCTCATCAAAATTGCCAAAATTTTCTGTCTACATATTTGGGTAATTCCAGGATAGATCATGTGGTGCTTAACACCACACCCCTTCCAATTTTCCTATAATTTGTTGTATAGCATTGTCTATACCAAAAGACCAGAAATTTCAAGTTTCAGATTGATTGGACTTATGGTTCAAAAGTTATGGCCCTTCCAACTTTTGGGGGTTCTCAGGGACCCCCAAATTTCAAATTACCATATCTTAGCCCCTAATTGAGATAAAAGAATGATTCAAATTGCATTTGAAAGGTAATTTGTCAAATATTAAATGAGTATAGACATGGATAGCAGCTTAGTTGAGGAGTAAAAAGTTGACAATTTGTATTATTAAAGGGGGTTTAACTCCCCACCCCACCTCAATGGATTTAAAAAAAATTTAATATCAAATTAAGCCCAAACTCTATCTGTATAAGTGGCATTTAAGAAATTGCTGTGTATTAAGGTGTAAACTGTGTGTTTTGAGATTTGAATAGTGATAACCACCGAAAAAATCAAATTTTTTGCAAATTGTCAAATATAAAATTATTTTACCCTTTTCTTATTCAACTATGCAGCAATGTATTTTATACATATGTCAATGTAAGTATATAAAGGATACAAAATATATAAATAAGTAGAGATATAGTATATTCAAAAGCTATTTAAAAATACATACATTAATTAATAAAGATAGCCTGAATCAAAAGCTAACACAACTAGTGTTAATACTATTGAGTAATCAAAGGAAGTGTGCTTAGGAAGCAGTGTTCTGTTCTCTTGTTTATTGTGTGTGTGTGAAATAATTAGCTTATAGAGGCATATATTGAGGAAATATTTTTCTTTGCAGAAATTCACATTACAGAGCTACGTATGGTACTTAATAGAAAATGGCAAGTAAATGTAAAGACTATACTTACTGTTGCTGTAACCCATTCAAAACACAAAAAAGTTATTGTGAGTGCTTTGAGATCACTTCCAAATCATGGTATTGAAAATAGTGATCCTGTACACGGCTTCAGTCATTCATCAAAAGTTTGTACAAACTGTTTGAAGAAAATCAATAAAAATGATGAAACACAACAGTTATTCAGCAAGAAAGAAAGTTCAGGAAGTGATACCTGTACACCTGAACCTTCAAACCACAAAAATCTTCATCTAAGTGCATGAATGTTCAAGAAGCATACTTTGAAACAGAGCAGCTTGACAAAAATCTTGAACAGCTTGATGTCACCCCAATAAAATTACGTAAGTATACATTCTATAGTTTTATAATGCTATAGTTCTATATTCTATATAATGTATAAAGTATCAGTGAATCTGTGCAGATAATATATAAAGTGAAATTCATTAAAACTAAAAATGCAATACAGCTTACATAATTTATCACCAGTTTTAAACTTTTAATGTATATATTCAAAACAAAATATGGTTGGCATTCAAGAAAGTTTGAAACAAGGCAGGAAAAAGGTCATAAAATGCAAAGGTCAGAAAACCCTCAAAAAACCCTCAACCATCGAAAGGAAAGGAATAAAAATAAATAAATAAAGAATTTGTGTGGGTATTTCTTTTTATGTTAATTAAGGAATCATAGCAATGGCTATGGGCCCAAATCCTCACTTAATCTGTAATTTGTGTAATCTGGAAACAACAGAAAACTCGGCAATTAGGTGTGATTTCTGTCAACAACTGCAAGACTTTATCTGCATGAATTGGAATGATAGAGAAATAACTCTTGCCTTGAACACGAAACATGTCGTGGGGATCAAATTTTTATGTGGTGCATGTACACAGATGGTAAATTCATTCACGGTATTTAAAGAGATGAAGATAGCAGACTTGAATATTACAAAAAATGAAATAATGGGGACACAAGGGCCCGGAAATGTCCCAACAAAAAACTGGATTGAGGTTGGGGGAGAGGACAAAATAATGAATAACAGCATAATAATGAACAACAATTTAATATCAAATAATAATATAAACAATATAATATGGAAGGAAGACATAGATGAAAGAGAAGAAATAAGTATAAGTTGCGAAGTAGTCAAACTGTCCAATGAGTGAAATGATAAAAAGATAACTAAAAACGTAGAAAATAAACAGCCAAAGAAAAATAATGATAATGGCAAAATTAAGAACTTTGAAAATAGTAAGAAAACAAGACGTAGAAGTGTAGAAAATACGGTATTGTATGTAAATACTACGCAAAAGGGAACTGCAGATATCAGGATGGACATTGCATATATACACATCCCACATGATGCAGCATGCATTACACAAGTGTATACTGCAAATTTGATAAGAAATGCAAGTTCCACCATCTTACAGTCTGCAACACCTATGCAAGATATGGGAGTTGGAAATACAGAAAAAAAGTGCCATTACCACCACCCTCAAAAGAATGCAATGAGTGAACAGGAAAAATGAACATCAAAGAAGAGTGCCAATTTTTTAGACATAGCCAACACAATTCAGCAACTAAATACTAGCCAGCAATTACAAAATCAGCTGACAAATATAGGAATCCAAGAGCTGGACAGAAGGCATGCACAAAGGCACTTCATATGTTATTGGGACAACAGGTACCAACAAAGATAAAAAGAGGTAAATTCTCAGAAGACCACAAGGCAACAAAACTGGCACCCCGATTGGAAAACAAATCAGAACCACCAGTATGTGAAAACAATAGAGAAAAAATAAAAATAATCCTAGCCAACATTCAGGGCCTTAAATCAAACCATTCCCTGAACAAAGTTTTATACCTGAAAAGACTCTTGGAAGAAGCTGGAGCAGACTTTGCATGCCTCATGGAAACTCGTCTAAAGGACTGCCAGGTGAACTGTGGAAATTGAGAGTCCTGTATTGACAAAAATGAAATACAAATTGACAACTATAACATCCTCAGAGCCAACAGAATTGTGAGATGTAAAGGAGGATGTGCTATTTACACACACGAAAGGCATATGGTAGAAATGACAAAGTACCTCAAACAGCTACCTAGAATGTGTAGCAGCGAAAGTTGAAAAATTAAATATAGTACTAATTGTAATGTACAGACCCCCAAACACGCCAAACTCAAAATTTTCAGATTCCATTACAGAGGTAAGACTGGGTAAAAGATCTACACTCTCCAACCCCAAATATTTTTCTCTGTGGTGATGTATACACCAGGACAAGGTGGGCACATGAGAAGACCAGGAGCAGGTAAAAATAATGTTACTAGCTCTAGTTGATGAATTTATGTTAATGCAAGAAATAACAGAAAACACAAGAAAAAACAACTGCCTAGGTTTGGTATTCACAAACAACAGTAATCTAATTGATAAGAAGAAATATCCCCAACTATGATATTGGACCACAACATCATTGAAATAACAACTAATATAAAGGCAACAGGAAAGGAAAGAACACTCAAACAGCAACAAGCAATTTGAAATTTTTAATTTTCACTCCAAAGCTATAAACAGGGAAGATGTTACATCCAGCATGGAAGTAATAGATTGGAAAACCATTTTTGAGGCCAAGACAACGGAGGAGATGCTAATGATGTTAGAGGAGATGATCTCAGAAATTGTGGAAAAACATTTCCCAAAAATACAACAAAGAGGAAAGAGAAGCAGGTTCAAGAGACAAAAGAGGGCATTGTTTTGAAAGAGAAAAAGAGTGACTGTAAAATTAAGTAACTGTAAAGATAACATCATCAGAAAAATATTAAATGATAAACTGCAGAGTATCAAAGATGTCATACAGGAACTAATTGAGAGGCATACAGAAAAAGACAATGATGATGCTATAGAAACGATAAAGGCTAACTGAAAGTACTTCTATAATTTCGCAAAAAGAAAGTCGAAAAACCATGTGACTATCGGACCTTTAAAAAATGAGAACAGTGCTTTATCTGATGATCTAACAGAAGTATTTGAAATATTAAGAGTTCAGTAAGAATCATCTTTCAGTCCCAAAAACTGACAAATTGATGTGATAGAAATGTGTTCTTTGAAGAAGAACTACAAGGGGAAAGTATAATAGACTTTGACTTTACAATGGATGATATAACACAAGCCATAGGGAAACTAGAAACACACTCAGCAGCAGGACCAGATAAATGGAATGCCACACTGATCAAAAACTGCAAGAATGCAATCACTGAGCTCCTATACTGGATATGGAGATGATTACTAGACACAAGAGAAATATTGGGCATCCTGAAGAGCATGAACATAGTCCCAATATATAAAGGAGGAGATTGATCTGAGGCCAAAAACTGTAGGCCAGTGTCACTTGAATCTCATCTCACTAAAATAATTGAGAGAATAATTAAACAGAAAATCTCTGACTTTTTGGAAACTCAGAAAAAATTCAATGATAACCAACATGGGTTTTGGTCAGGTAGCTCATGCCTATCATAACTAATGGAACACTACAACATTATTATTGATGCACTTGAAAGTAATGAAAACTACGATGTACTATACACAGACTTTGCTAAAGTGTTCGACAAGTGTGACCATGGAATCATAATACATAAACTGAAATATATGGGAATAACAGGAAAAGTAGGGAAATGGATATATAATTTCCTTAGTGAGTGGCAGCAAGTCATTACAGTACAAAGGGTATCTTAATCAGAGGTCCTCAGCTCAGAACCACAAGGAACAATCATGCTAACTGACATAGATGACGATGTTACCAGAGACAGCACAGTAACATCCTTTGCAGATGATCAGTAGAAAAATAAGAAAGACATAAGATATAGGATCTCTACAAACTGACATAAACAGGATCTACAAGTGGAGGGAAGACAACAATATGAAGTTTAACAATGAGAAATTTCAGCTGTTACGGTATGGAAAAAGAGAGTACCTAAAATCCATGGAATATTGTCCCCCAAATGGACAGGAAATTCAGAGAAATTCTAGAGCAAAAGATTTAGGGGTTGTAATGACAGTTGATGCAAAATTTGAAACACAAATAAGATAGCAGTAAACAGAGCAAAGAGAATAAGTGGGCAGATATTGAGAACCTTTAAACAAAGGAATAGGAATGTAATGATTCCTCAACTGAAAACCCTGATCATATCCAAATTGGAATACTGCTTGATCCTAACATCCCCATATAAAAAAGAAGATATTAGACAGCTGGAAGGGATCCAGAGAAGCTTCACAGCCAAGATCGATGGGTGCAAAGAACTAAATTACTGGGAAAGGTTACGCGAACTAGACTTATATTCACTGGAAAGGAGAAGAGAGAGATACACCATTATTTACATATGAAAATAATGGAGAAACTAGTCCCTAATCTTACTCTGAACCCTAAAACTTCCCAAACAATGGTGGAAAGTAGAAAGGCAGACTGTGTTGTATTCCCAAATTAAAGGCAAGACAGGGAACATCCTCAACCCTGAAAGAAAATAGTTTTATTGTGAGAGGACCAAAATTGTTTAATCAGCTCCCCAAAGACCTAAGAAACACGAAGGGAGTTGCAGTGGACATCTTGAAAAGAAGATTAGATGCCTGGCTCAGAACAATCCCTGATGAGCCAGGCATACCTAGCTATGTGAGGTGGAGAGTACAAGAAACCAACTCACTACTTCACTAGGCCAACTCGAGAGGAGGGGCAACAAGCTTGACCAGGGCTGTTTCCTGGCATACGCAGACTAAGCAGCCGCTTAGGGCCCCGCTGCTACTAGGGGGCCCCTAGACAGGCTCCCAGGTCATAGATCAGTGGGCAAGAATAGGAATATAGCTGAAATTATTATTAATATTATTGTTATTATTATCCTTATTATTGTTATTATTATTGTCGTATTAATTGAAGTTTTTGTATGAGACAAATGAAACATTTTGGTCACTGTGTGTAAATAACTATTGTGAGATCTTATTTCTATATTATTTAACTTTATACTTTCCTAAATGCTTAATTTTTCTAGTATTCTAAAACATTATTTCACTAATTTACTAATTATTAAGAGATTTTGTAACACTTTAAAACCTAGGATTATTTTCGTTATGTTTTCAAGTTTATTAATTCTTTTCTCATCTTTTTCAGATAATGTGAATTTTGTTGGTTGAAACCTAAATGGTCTGATTATTTGAATGTATTTGATTAACATTACAATTATTATTATAATAATAATAATCATCATCATCATCATCATCTTGATAGACTTAATAAGCGTAATGGCACGGCAGCTAACTTTAATAGATATATCGAGCTTAGGCGTCAGGTTAAAAGATCAGTTAGGAATGCCAAGCGTAATTTAGAGATATACTTATAGCTGAGATTGCGCATTATATCGATAGGCTAAAAGTTAGCAAGGCTCCAGGCCCTGACGCGTTTTATCCCAGACATTTGAAAGATCTGAAAGACGTTATCGTAGGCCCCTTAACGAAGATTTTTAATTAGTCACTCGAAACAGGGATTATTCCTGAAGACTTCAAATTAGCTAACGTCACGCCTATTTTTAAAAAAGGCGACCGTGCAGTAGCTAGCAATTATAGGCCCATTAGCTTAACGTCAATTGTCGGAAAACTTTTGGAATCCGTAGTTAGAGATCGTATTATCGATCACTTAGAAAGTAGAGATTTGATTAATAGTAGTCAGCATGGGTTTCGACGCCATAGGTCTTGTTTAACTAATTTGTTAGAATTTTAGAACGAAATAGTGCGCGAATACGATAGGCATAGAGCAGCTGACGTTATTTATTTAGATTTTAAAAAGGCGTTCGATACAGTTCCGCATAGGAGACTAATTGCGAAGGTCAAAGCGCACAGTATACGCGGTCAGGTAGCTAACTGGTTAGAAGAATGGCTTCGTGCTAGGAGACAGAGGGTCGTAGTTAATGGTAGTGAATCGGGTGGTTAGATGTAGGTAGCGGTGTCCCACAGGGTTCAGTGTTAGGCCCATTGCTATTCGTAATTTACATTAACGACATAGATGTAGGATTGACTAGTAACGTGTCAAAATTCGCGGACGATACTAAAATAGGCGGTAAGGTTGTTAACGAGGACGATAGAAATAGGATCCAAGACGATGTAAATAGGATTATGGAGTGGACAGATAAGTGGCAGATGCAATTTAACGTAGACAAATGTAAAGTTTTGCATATAGGTTCTCGCAACAATAATTACGCGTACACGATGGATGATAGGGAGTTAGCGAGCGTTGACGAGGAAGTAGATTTAGGCGTACGCGTATCTAAGGATTTAAAGGTTAGGAACCAGTGCCTGGAGTCTTGCGCAAAAGCTAATAGGATGTTAGGCTTCATAGCGCGTAATTTCGAATTTAAATCGAAGGATATTATATTGCCCCTTTACAAGTCCCTAGTCAGGCCTCATTTAGAATATGCATTCAGTTTTGGTGCCCGTACTTGCGTGAGGATATTGATAGGTTAGAAAGGGTTCAGCGTCGTGCCACGAAACTTATTCCGTCATTGCGCAATAAGCCTTATGAAGATAGGATTAAAGAGTTAGACCTGTATTCACTCGAAACTAGGAGATTAAGGGGGGAGCTTATTGAAGTTTTCAAAATCGTTAATAACATCGATAACGTAAATTTTGACAAATTGTTCACTTTCGATAATAGTAATACTCGCAATAACGGATTTAAGTTGCGTGGCAGACGTTTCATTACTAATATCGCTAAAAACTTCTTTACGTTTAAAGTAATTGATAAATGGAATAATCTTCCCGCGTCAGTCGTTCATTCTACCAGCGTTAATATGTTTAAGAACCGTCTTGACAGACATTTTAAAAGTATTAACGTTGTTTAATTAAAAAAACAAAGTTAGCAACAGGAGCTCTGGTGGTGGTGCTCGAGGATGAGTCTGTTGACGATGAATGCCAGCTTGTGACATGCCAGCGTGTGATGCCAGCAATAAAATTATTAAAAAAAAAAAAAAAATTAGACTAACACGAACGTAGATGTAGCTCGTAGCGTAAACTAACCCACTTTTTGTTTAACTTTACCTACTTTTTTTTTTTTCTTATCTCCTTACTTTGCATGTCTAACTCTTTCTTATGTTTGTAGTTTGCATGGTATGACAGTGAGTTAAGACTGTGTTTGCATGGTTTGTAAGCGTTCTTATTTTACTTCTTTTCATCTTTCACCCCCTCCTATTCTCTCCGACTATTTTTCTGACTTGTCGGCAGTGGCCGGCGGATGATGATGGTGAGACCTTTTTCCTCTTTTTCTGAATGAATGTTAACCCACGAATGATAGGTGTTGCTCCTTATTTAACCCCTTCTTCTCTTCTCTTAACCCCCTACTCTTTCCTTTCTCTCGGGCTAGCCTTAGAGTGGATCTTAGGGTCTTTGTTAGCCTTAGCTTCTGTAGATCTGTAGATCATCATCATCAGACTCTGTACTGAACAGATGCATTTCCTGAGCTCTCTGATATTGCATCTACTTTTGCATATTGCTGAGAATTTTACTTTTGGACAGTTTTGAGTTTTATATACTTGCGTTTATATTCACGTTGTTATAGTTAAGTAATTGAATATTAGTGGTTTTTAGCGATTTAGAAGTTTTCATAGCGTGCCTTAATTTAACTTAACTTGTGACGGTTTAAACTAATTTTTAACTGCGCGATGCCGTCGCAGAAAGCGTCGTGTGTTAGGTGTAGGGTAAACCGGTGGTATTCGGAATTTAAGGATTATAACGGCGGTCCTATGGCGATTACCGAGAGATCAGTTTGTTTCTTTTGCGAGTTAATGGAGGAATTAGTTGACATAAAACGCAGTGTACGTGAGGTACGGAAAGACTTGCAACGCTTGATGAGGGCAGGGGTAGGGCTACGGTTGACGGAAGCCGAACCAATACTAACGTTGAAGACGTTAGTAATTTGAAGGGTGAGGTGCGTAACCTAGTTTCTAGTTTAGGTAGCTTGTCGGGAAGGTTGGATAGAGTTGAGGAAGGGTTAAGGTTAGTCCGAGAGTAGTAGATGGGGAGATTTAGAGAAGTTAAGGGTGGAGCTAGGCCGCGTACGTTAGGTGATAGGAATCCCCCCCTATCGAGGTTTCGAACCCTTTCGCCCATTTGGAAAGGGACGTGAATGAGGGGGAAACTATTTTAATTGGGGACTCTTTAGTGCGCCACATGGACAAAGAGTTCGTTGAACGGCATCCAACCAAGAGGAGGAGGGTCTGTCTCCCAGGGGCCAGGGTTGACAGAGTTAGAGACGAAGTGGATAGGATTGACGTTGCCTCCCGTCACTCGATGTTGGTGACGATGGTAGGAGGCAACGACTCGTATAGGCCCGATACGAGAGTGCCTGACCTTTTGGAGAGATATAGGGGGTTAATTAGGTCCCTGAAGGCGAGGTCAGATAGGTCTTTAGTTCTAGGTATTACCCCTAGGCACGGGTTGGGTCTTAGGATTACGTCAAAAACAATATTTTTGAATAATAAATTAGAAGAGATTTGTGCTGAGGAAAATGTACCCTTCGTAAAGCTGTGGTCCGAATTCAGTGATCCTAGCCTTTTTATAAAAGATGGGGTGCATTTTAATGAAATAGGTAATGCTAGGCTAGGTAGGTTAATAGACGAAAACGTGCGAAAGCTGTATAGGTCGAAGCCTTCTTTAAACGTTGTGGGTCCGGGGAACGCGGGCCCGACGTGAAAAATAGTTTAAAACGCGGCCCGTGGTAAAAAATAACTTAAACGTCTTTTATTGTAACGCGCGTAGTATTAGAAATAAATTAAATGAATTTAAGGCGATAATTTATTCCGGCAACTACGATATAGTTGCTATCACTGAAACTTGGTTAAATACCGTGACTCGGGACTTGTTGGGGAACTTGATATACCGGGTTTTAAACTCTTTACTAATGATAGGTTACATAGGTTTGGTGGCGGCGTTTTGCTGTACATTCGTAATTCCCTTAGGGCTATCGAGGTTGTTAGATTTTCCGGCAGCAATTAATGCGATATGTGTTGAAGTTAGGGCGCGTAGTATTAGTTTTAATTTTGTTGTTGTTTATAGACCTCCCGTTCAACCCCTCGATACAGATACTAGATTTTACTCACTTCTTGGTAACTTTATTGACAATCGGAATAGTATAATTGTCGGAGACTTTAACTGCCCTAATGTTAATTACGAGAATTTTACTGGTAATGAGAGGGTTTGAGATTGATTGAGTTTATGGAAGATAACTTTTTACGACAGATGTTACCGAACCAACGCGCGGTGATAATATTTTAGATTTGGTGATGACGAACGGCGAGAATATAGTCGAAGGTTTAGAAGTAGGCGAGAGTTTAGGATGTAGTGATCATCAAATTCTTAGGTTTAAGTTATTGATAGAAAACACTAAGGATAGTAACGTAATAGAAGTCCCTGATTTTCGTAGGGCTAATTTTGATAGTTTTGCGGATAGGATGAGAGTAGTGGACTGGGATAACTTATTTATGGGTAATGACACAAATTTGCATTGGGTGGCGTTTAAAGAAAGTTTTAGGAATATTGAAAGGGAGTTTATTCCTCGTAGGCCCAAGCGCGCTAGAAATCATGGTAGGAAGTGGTGGACTAGGGAAATAGGCGAGTTCATAAACGAGCGTAATAGAGCGTATAGACTTAATAAGCGCAATGGCACGGCAGCTAACTTTAATAGATATATCGAGCTTAGACGTCAGGTTAAAAGATCAGTTCGGAATGCCAAGCATAATTTAGAGATACTTATAGCTGAGGATAGTAAACATAATCCAAAAAAGTTTTTTGAATACGTTAATAACACTGGCCAACAAAATGAAACTTTTTTTTCTCATCACAAACATGATCAAACTTTTCTTAATGCATTTTCGCGCTGATTCCGAATCTGGTTTTATTTATTTTCTAGCACATAGAGTTATATAGATACACTGGTTTTTATATTTTTAAGTTTTTGATATTGCTATAAGAAAATTTATGGATGTATAGATCACACTTAGGAATGCTAAACAACAACATACATCATATACTTTATTCAATGTACTTATAAATAAAGAATATATACATTATTTTATTAAAAGCGCTGTGAGTGTGATTTCCTTTTGTAAATTTGGCCTGGATTGTCACGATACAGCATCCAACAATGGTCCGCCATCATGCTTTCATTCCAATATCCTTGGTAGCGCTTCTCCATCATCTGAATATCTTGATGGAAGCGCTCTCCTTGCTCGTCACTCACTGCACCAAGGTTTTCAGGAAAGAAATCTAAGTGGGAATGCAGGAAGTGAATATTTAACGACATTCGACACTCCATTTCTTTGAAGGCATCAAGGAGGTTCTTGACTCCATCCTTATACGCAGGTGACTTGTTGCTTCCAAGAAAGTTTTCACATATCCATTTGTGAATCCTGACTGCATACCCATAAGCATTCCTATAACTTTTAGATCTCCACAAACATGCCATTGATGACTGTCGTATTTGATTGCCTTAAGTAGTATATCCATATTGTCATACGTCTCTTTTAGATGGACGGAATGGGCAATGGGGATGGATGGCATTATATTACCATTATGCAAAAGAACTGCTTTCAGGCTTCTCTGCGACGAATCAATAAAGAGGCGCCACTCAGATGCCACATACGTCTGAGATATGGCTGTAAATAGTCCATTGATGTCATGGCAATAACAGAGAGGACCGTCTACTACTGAAAAGAATGCTGTTAATTCAAAATTCCGCTTTCGGTAGTAACTAATACGAACATTGTTCTCAAGTAAATTGTTCTCCTTTAGTCTTGAGGCGAGAAGCTCTGATTTCTCTTTAGACAGCGATAAGTCTCTAACAAGATCATTCAACTGTCCTTGGGTTAACTTTTTAGGCTCTAAATGTCTACCTTCAAAAATGTACTCTGGTTCTGTAGATGGGCCAGAAACGCCAGTTGCACCTTCATCACTTTCCATGTCATCTATGATAGAATCTAGCCTATCACTTGGGGGAATTGGAATGGGCAATGTTTCATCATGCTTTACTGGTCTACGTGCTGAATCCAAGTTTGGATATACAATCTGGTGTTTGTTCTTGGCAGAAAACCCATTAAGTTCACACTACAAAAATAACAGTCTTCATGATGATCTCTCGGCTCCCTCCATATCATGGGTATGGCAAATGGCATTGAAGCTTTCTTTTTGTTAAGCCAATCACGTAATCCATTTGAACAGCCAGAACAGATTTGATGTGGCGCCCATGGTTTATCTTGGTCACCTAGATGGCAACCAAAGTATAGCTTGTATATTTTCTTAATGTCGGTTGTAATACTTCGTTGCTGTGTTTTAGTTGTCAACTGGCCGCATACGAAACAGAACTTGTCGGGGTCATTCTTACATTGTCGAGGCATGTTGACTGACCTGAGCAAACTATAAATTCAAAAAAATGTACACCAACTTGACACAACAAGTTCTTGGACTGGACTGATCTTTTGACACACAAAGCACGGCATTGTTGCCTGAATCACAATGCTGCTAGACGTAAAAGCTCACACCTGAAATACATAAGATGTATAATTAAGATAATTGAAATAAATAAGATGAATAAATTAAAAAAACACAATAAAATAAACACAATCAAATGTTGAAATATTAGTATTTTGCCTATTTAAAATGGTTAAATCTGTGTAGTTATATATATGCCTTCATCTTGAAAACTATACGTGCTAGAAAAAATCTGAATGCAGTTTTGGAATCAGCGTGAAACATGCTATCCAGCCAACACAAATTTTACTCTGATGAAAAATCTTTGTTGACCAGTGTAATCGTAAGCTGATAAAAGATAACATAGGCCCTCTAGTGGATGTTAATGGCGCTTTGGCTTCTGACGCTCAGGCGATGGCGGGTATTTTCAATAACTTTTTGCAACAGTTTTTAACGTAGAAGACGTAAATAATATCCCCGACGTGGACGATATCGTTCCATTTAGTAGCGAGACTATTTTGGATGAAATAAATGTTTACGAGGCTGAGATTGCGCATTATATTGATAGGCTAAAAGTTAGCAAGGCTCCAGGCCCTGACCCTTTTTATCCCAGACATTTGAAAGACGTTATCGTAGGCCCCTTAACGAAGATTTTTAATCAGTCTCACTCAAAACGGGGATTATTCCTGAAGACTTCAAATTAGCTAGTGTCACGCCAATTTTTAAAAAAGGCGACCGCGCAGTAGCTAGCAATTATAGGCCCATTAGCTTAACGTCAATAGTCAGTGAACTTTTGGAATCTGTAGTTAGGGATCGTATCATCGATCACTTAGAAAGTAGAGATTTGATTAATAGTAGTCAGCATGGGTTTCGATGCCATAGGTCTTGTTTAACTAATTTGTTAGAATTTTATAACGAAATAGTGCGCGATTACGATAGGCATAGAGCGACTGACATTATTTATTTTGATTTTAAAAAGGCGTTCGATACAGTTCCGCATAGAAGACTAATTGTGAAGGTCAAAGCGCACGGTATACGCGGTCAGGTAGCTAACTGGTTAGAAGAATGGCTTCGTGCTAGGAGACAGAGGGTCGTAGTTAATGGTAGTGAATCGGGGTGGTTGGATGTAGGTAGCGGTGTCTCACAGGGTTCAGTGTTAGGCCCATTGCTATTCGTAATTTGCATTAACGACGTAGATGTAGGATTGACTAGTAATGTGTCAAAATTCGCGGACGATACTAAAATAGGCGGTAAGGTTGTTAACGAGGATGATAGTAATAGGCTCCAAGACGATGTAAATAGGATTATGGAATGGACAGATAAGTGGCAGATGCAATTTAGTAGACAAATGTAAAGTTTTGCATATAGGTTCTCGCAACAATAATTGGTAATTATGTGTTTTATCACACTCAGTCATTTTACATACCAAAATACATTTTTCTAGTAGTATTTGATGTGATTTGTTCAAATATGACCTCCATTTCCGTCGGAAATGAGATCCAACAAAGTTATAGTACTTTGAAGTTTGGCCCATTTTCAAGGGAAATGGAAGTCAAAATCTAAGCAAAACACATCAAATATTACTAGAAAAATGTATTTTGGTATTAATTAACCTAACCTAACCTTACCTAACCTAACCGTGGCTAAACGAGCCTAACCCTGGCTAAATGATCCTAACCCTGGCTAAACGAGCTCTCGTCTGTATCCACCACCTAATCCATAATAAGGTAATACTCTAGGCTCATTTAGCCAGGGTTAGGCTCGTTTAGCCAGGGTTAGGATCGTTTAGCCAGGGTTAGGCTCGTTTAGCCAGGGTTAGGCTCGTTTAGCCACGGTTAGGTTAGGTTAGGTTAGGTTAGGTTAATTAATACCAAAATACATTTTTCTAGTAATATTTGATGCGTTTTGCTTAGATTTTGACTTCCATTTCCCTTGAAAATGAGCCAAACTTCAAAGTACTATAACTTTGTTGGATCTCATTTCCGACGGAAATGGAGGTCATATTTGAACAAATCACATCAAATACTACTAGAAAAATGTATTTTGGTGTGTAAAATGACTGAGTGTGATAAAACACATAATAACCCAATAATTACACATACATGATGGATGATAGGGAGTTGGCGAGCGTTGACAAGGAAGTAGATTTAGGCGTACGCGTATCTAAGGATTTAAAGGTTAGGAACCAGTGCCTGGAGTCTTGTGCAAAAGCTAATAGGATGTTAGGCTTCATAGCGCGTAATTTCGAATTTAAATCGAAGGATATTATATTGCCCCTTTACAAGTCCCTAGTCAGGCCTCATTTAGAATGTGCCATTCAGTTTTGGTGCCCGTACTTGCGTGAGGATATTGATAGGTTAGAAAGGGTTCAGCGTCGTGCCACGAAACTAATTCCGTCATTGCGCAACAGGCCTTATGAAGATAAGATTAAAGAGTTAGACCTGTATTCACTCGAAACTATGAGATTAAGGGGGGAGCTTATTGAAGTTTTCAAAATCGTTAATAACATTGATAACGTAAATTTTGACATTGTTCACTTTCGATAATAGTAATACTCGTAATAATGGATTTAAGTTGCGTGGCAGACATTTCATTACTAATATCGCTAAAAACTTCTTTACGTTTAAAGTAATTGATAAATGGAATAATCTTCCCGCGCCCATCATGAACTCTACCAGCATTAATGTGTTTAAGAACCATCTTGACAGACATTTTAAAAATATTAACGCTGTTTAAAATTTAAAAAAAAAACAATTAGCAACAGGAGCTCTGGGGGTTGGTGGTCGAGGATGAGTCTGTTGATGATTAATGCCAGCTTGTGACATGCCAGCCTGTGATGCCAGCAATAAAATTATAAAAAAAAAAAAAAAAATATTTAGACTAACACAAACGTAGATGTAGCTCGTAGCGTAAACTAACACACTTTTTGTTTAACTTAGGTAAAGTTAAACAAAAAGTGGGTTAGTTTATGCTCTGAGCTACATCTACATTCGTGTTAGTCTAATTTTTTTTTTTTTCCCCTTATCCTCTCCTTACTTTGCATTTCTGTAACTCTCTTTTCTTGCATGTTTGTAGTTTGCATGGTGTGACAGTGAGTTAGGCGTGAGTCTTTTTTCTCTTTTTCTGAATGAATGTTAACCCATGAGTGGAAGGTGTTCCTCCTTACTTAACCCCTTAGTCTCTTCTCTTCTCTTAACCTCCTACTCTTTCCTTTCTCTTGGGTTAACCTTAGAGTGGATCTTAGGGTCTTTGTTAGCCTTATCTTCTGTAGATCATCATTATTATTATTTAGCAGATTAGTTGTGGTTAACTAGATGTGACTTCGTGCATCTTGGAAAATGAAATTACATTATCCATCAGGAGCTGAAAAAGAAGAAAATAGAGGAGAAGCTTTCCAGTAGCACATGTGAGATGTGCCACTTGTATTTTCTTATGATTACAGTTCAGGCAACTAGGTTAGGTAGACCATCAAGCTAGGCAAGTGCTCAGGAATCGTGTAGAGTAAGCTAGTCTCTGTAATATTTATAATATTTCGAAATGTGAAATTTAATGGATCACATCACCTCAAATTCTGTTCACACAGTTCAATTATATATCAAACAAGATAAGAAAGAGTATTTTAGCAAAAATTAACAGAATATGTAATGTATTCTCAGGAGCACTACTGAAATATTTGGAAAAGCCATCCTCAGCAAAGCCTGATGAGTATCATGAGCCAACAGCAGGATCATCCTCTATGCAACCTCAAACACCAGTAGAAGTATAGCCTGATGAACCAACAAGTGGCCCATCTTCTGTTCAGCTTCAAACACCACACACAGGCATTTCTACTGAGCAACAAGACCCAAGATCTGCTTCACTGCTTGATCTGTATGACTGGCCAGTTGTCCTGTCAGATGCCTTGAAGACAGATTTGGTGTCTCGAGGACCATTTCAAATCAGTCCAGATTTCACATTCCCTAAAAGAGAGGACAGTAGAAGCTTTCATCACCATTACATGTACAGAACATTAATTGATGGGGTATTCCAGGACAAATCACCCAAAAATTAAAAAAATTGTCACCACTCCAACCTGGATTTTAATGAAAATTGACATATGGGGTTCTTCCGGGTGCTGATTTCACTGGTTCAAATAAAAAAGTTCTCTGACCCATAGTTTTTGATGGGGCCCCACTTTACCACCTAACTTTAATGGGCAATAACTCCCAAACATCTTACCATAGACCTATAAAACTATACATTTTTAGAATCAGCATGAAGAGATTTATGAAATGATCCCACATTCAAATGTGTAGAACAATAATGAAAGTTTTCCTCCCCTTTTTTCTTTTTCTTTTTGACCCCCACCCCCCTAGACAGTGAAATCCCCCCCCCCCCCCCCCCCCCAAATTTTTCATTTATTAAACTTCCATTAATTGTTAATAAAGGAAACAAACAATAAAAAACATGGGTATCAAGTTGCAAGATATTTTAAAAATTATTGAAAAAATATGTACATTGAAATTTTGACATTTTTACGCAGACTAAAATAGAGTACTACAAATGATATACTGTATTTACATCCTATGTATAATTCATATTCATGCACTCTCTCTCTCTCTCAAATGTTTGTTAATTATGCTTATTTTGAGTCAAATCATATCTTATTTTTGAGATTTACAATTGTGTATTTTTAGTAATGAAAAATGGTTAGACACTGTGATGATCCTTTAAAAAAAACATAAGAAAAAGATACACAAGGATATAAGAACCATCAGCCAATCACTTTATAATCAATGTAAATGGAAACTACAAAGGAATACTGTACTATGTAGCAACTGTAGAAAATTATTGACCCAGAGACCAGAGTTGCTATCAACATCACAAAGTGAAGAGTCTGATCACAATCAGTCTTCTGAAAATGTTATTTCAGAAAGCGATGAATATGATCCAAGTATATCAAGTAATGCCAAAGAAGAGGTTTCTCAAGTTCTAGAAAGTCTTGCTCTTGACTCCAGTGAAGAAGCGTAAGTATTTAATGATAGGTACTTCTTATATTTATAATTTTTTTATTTATATTATTTATTTATAATGCATTTACTTTCAAGACAGTTTTTCAACTGCTGAAAAACTTATGAAATTAATATGTTGACATATTAATTATTATTGTCCATATATATCAAATGGAGTCAAATATTTATTAATTCAAAAATTTCAGATGGTTTGGGTTCCTCAAGAAAAGAAGCAAAAGCTATTCAAACAATAGAAAAAGCACGTCATTCTTTAAAACGAAAGCTAGAAACAAGTTTAGAAATTGAGATCCCAAGCCCATCAAAAGCTACAAAGTTGGATCATGAAACTCAAAGGTATGAATTTTGAAATGATATGCTATTATTAAGTAGGAATATACCTAAACTAAAACTGAAGCATAAAAACAAAATGTAGGTATTCACCTTTGATAGAAACTAGAAGCACAACTCCCTAAAGATTGGAGATCAATGGGCCCGTTAAATCATTTGGAATTTATTTGGTCACAAAATAATTTTTGGTTTAATTTGACTTTATCTCAAAGAATGCTCATTTTGTTACACTTGAAATCAATATTATAATCAAAAAATTTAATATGTACATGTAATGTTTTGTTTATAGCTATTATACATTCATGAATTTGTTTCAGGTCAATGATTCATTTCGTGAATGAACTGGTTGAAGCTTTCCATTCTATTGACAGTTATGAGAGGAAACTCAAAATATTGACATTATCTCCATTTACCATATCAAAAACTATAAATCTATTTCAGACAACTGAATATTTAGTTAAGAAAAGCAGAAATATAAAACAAAGACTTGAATTATTCCTGAAATTGAACCAATGTCAAAAGGAAAAGTAATAACTAAAGGTACTAAAGATTCTGTTCAAAATTTTTTCAAATCAGATGAAATTAGTCATTTGTGCCCAGGTACAAAAGACTGCCCGAGTATCAGAAATGAAAGTGGGTATAAAGAATCTGCAGAAAAGACTGTGTTAATGAATCTGAAAGAAGCTTTTAGTCTCTATAAAAATAATCCAGATAGTCCCCAAATTGGCTTCTCTAGTTTTGCCAGCCTTCACCCCAGACATTGTGTTTTAGCTGGAGCTGCTGGTACCCATTCTGTGTGTGTATGTACATACCACCAGAATGCCAAAATATAATTCTCAGCTTTGGGTATCAAAGGGTTGGAATACACAACTCTTATGGAGAAAGCAGTGTGTGATGTCAAAATGCATGATAAAAATGTAATATCTCTCCAAAAGTGTTAACGATCCTGAATGTGAGGAAATAAAATATAAATAATGGGTTACTACAGATTGATGCAATATGGTTGAAAAAAACTGAATCTGTAGATGATTTTATAAATTCATTAAGCACAAAAATTGTCAAATTGACACATCATCACTTTATAGCAAAGAATCAGAGTGCATTTCTAAAAAACTTGAAGAATAATTTAAATAGTCATACAGCTGTAGTTCTTGGTGACTTTTCAGAAAACTACTCATTTGTAGTACAGGATGCAGCCCAAGGTTTTCATTAGGAAAATACCCAATGTACAGTGCATCCCTTTGTGTTACATTATAAGGAACCAGAAAGTAAGGAAACAAAACATTCAAGTTATTGTTTTTTTATCTCCAAATACAAAACATAACACTACAATGGTTTAACTTTTTTAAATACACTCATACCTATTATTAGAAAATCCCACCTTCATATCAAAAAATTACATTATTTTACTGACGGATGTGCAGGACAATATAAAAATTGTTTGAATTTAACATTTGTAAACATGAAGATTTTGGGCTGGAATGTGAGTGGCATTTCCTTGCCACAAGCTGTAGTAAGAGCACTTGTGATGGGATTGGGGGTACAGTGAAAAGATCTGTAGCCAGAGTGAGTATGCAGAGAACATTCGCAAATCAAATATTAACACCAGAAGACATGTTTGAATTTTGAATTTTGTTCAAACAATATAAGTAACAGCATAAATTTTTTTTTAATAAATTCTGAAGAAATTGAAGCTATGGAAAAATTTTTAAGTGACAGATATGAAAAAAGTATGCGGCTAACAAGAACACAAAAATTCCACAGATTTGTACCTATTAATGCAAATAACAAAAACATTTGAATTATCTTCTGATGAAGTTGGTGAGGTGAGGATTATAAGCAAAGCTTTTCTGGGTGAAGATAATGTTGAAGTTAATCCGAAAATAGGAGAGTACATAGTTTGTACTTACAATGATCAGAAATGGTTGGGATTTGTACATTCCTATAATGAGGAATTTGAAGACTTTGAGGTTAGCTTTTTGCATCCATCAGGATACAGTGTTGTTGCGGGGAGAACGAAGAAATAAATAGAATACCGTAACTTGGCTACTTACTGAATAAGCTGACTGCTTCTTGAGGGCAAATGAGACTCCCACACTGCTAGAACCAAGAAATGGACTCAACCTGCTAGCTACAGTATCTCCAAAGATTAACACTGTGTCTGAGTCGGGTCCACTTGAGACCCTGGAAAGCCCTGGCTTCAGGGAAGGTGTGTGCAATGTACACCCAGCAATACTTGAGGACCTCAGCTGAATATGGGCATACATAACAAGCAAGCAAGATTTTAGCAGACTGATTGTGAAGTAAACCAAATGTGGCTGGATGAGAAGAGCAGATTACCCTCTGAATTGTTTAATAAAGAGAATCTGGAGGTATTGTCAATTCAAGGACCCTGGGTTGTACATCCTGTTTAGGTGGATTACCACCAGTGCTAC
This sequence comes from Bathynomus jamesi, assembly GCA_023014485.1. Taxonomy (NCBI): domain Eukaryota; kingdom Metazoa; phylum Arthropoda; class Malacostraca; order Isopoda; family Cirolanidae; genus Bathynomus; species Bathynomus jamesi. Next base: position 738,922 of record JAJOZX010001879.1, on the reverse strand, counting down.
CACAAGAGGGGATATCAACTGCCTTGTGAAAGGGTTGTTTGAACCCTCTACAATGCTCTTGTCACAAGGAAATCCTTGAAAGTAACAACCCCAGTTTATAAGGACAAAGGATGAAAAAAAAACTAGTTGGTAGAATTCTAAGGGTTTATTAGAAATTAACTTGAATTATTTACAAGAGCTAGGATGGATTATGAGCTTCAGTCTAGACAAGAGCTTAAGATCAAGAAACAGAAATCCTAAAACCCTGAAAGGGTATGCTATACAATGGTGCTTACGATTACAATGACAAAAATACTGGACAACAAAAATGGAATTACCAAAAGATGATAAAAAAAATTAACCTATGCTAGAATGGTACAATTAGACAACACGATAGACCTCACTGGACCTAACATCTTTAAGCTAGACTTGAGCAATCCAATCGCACCTATCTATTATAGTTAAGCCATGGAGAAGCAAAACCTGAAGCTATTGGTCCTAGAAATACCTTAACCTGCACACCATTATGTTATGTTATAATGTTTCAGACCAACAAAGACCCTAGGATCCACTCATGGCTGGTCTACCTAACTGTGTTCATAATCGTGTATTGTGTATGTCCTCCGTGGTGGTGGAAGGGACCTACAATTTTACGTGGGTTCCGAACCACAAGAACATAAGAAATTTATGTAAAAACTGCAGGTAATTTGGCAACGACCAATTTTTACGAAACTAAATAATTATCAATTTAAAACTAATTAATTATCAATTTAAAACTAAAGATAGAATCTCTGGATCCAGAGGATCAAGTCATAATAGACTACTATCCACAAATGTTACACTCTATATCTATTTATAACGGACATGCAAATATATCAGATCCAAAGAATCCAGTCAATTTCATTACGGTATCCATCAAGTCACGGTCCATATCGATTGCGGACCAAGTCAAAATTTACAACCATATACATTACAATATATACACTTACGAGGAAAAGTGTAGGTGTGGCTGTAAAGACTGTACAGTAATGTAGAAATGTGTGTGCACCCATTATGGGTCTCCCATTTAAAGGTGTTTGTGGGGCAAGTGAAGATCATGAGTTTTTCAATACCTCACAGTACTATGGGGGGCACCGCTCGGCAGAGGAATCTCTTTAAATAGGGTGTGTAAGGACAGAGAGTATCCCCTAACCCAAGACGCTGCCTCCCTATATCCCACAACACTTGTGTTGAGCTGTGGGATCTATCCCCACAAAGCCTTAATTTTACTACCTTAAACTATACCCTTTCTATCAACATGCGCGTCTAATCGATTTTTAAACATGTTTATAGATGTGCTACTAATTACTTCTACCGGCAAACTATTCCAGCTATTTACTATTCTATGCATAAAAAAGTTTTTCGCAACTGCTGTCTCGAACCTTCTACTTGTCAACTTACACCCATTATTTCTAGTCCTATTATATTGAGATATTTCCAAAAAGCTATCTATCTACGTTATCAAACCCATTCATAATTTTGAAAACCTGGATTAGATCACCCCTTAACCTCCTAGTCTCGAGAGTAGTCAATTTTAACTCCTTAAGCCTATCCAGTATCACAAGGCATTCTGTTTTCCTTGAATTTTCTTTTTCTTAGCAAATTGAGTTGGCAGGCTAGAACTTCCACAAGTGCAAGCCAACTGTGACTTTGAAAAATGAGCCAGGTTCTAAAAATTGACGGCGAAATTTACTGATACCAGAATTGAAAAACAAGATAAAAAAATTCCTCAAAATGGGTCTAAACAAAACTACTGAGCTAGCCAGGCATTAAGCAAAACTAACTCCGTCAACATGGGGGTTGCACATTGGCCAATCCTGAAATGAGAAGAAACAAAGATGTTAGTTAAGACAACCCCACTACAGTGTTTACTATTACTTTCCACCAGGGGTGCAGTGCTGCCGGAGCGTGCCGGAGCGCCGCTCCGGCACCTCTGCAAGAGGAAGTTTGGAGGAATTACCATAACAAGCAACAAAAAAATTGTCTCCATTAATTATATTATCAACAGTTTCTTACTAGTCTTGTGAACAATTTGCAGCACCGTATGTTCACGACAACATCCATGAAAGGTTCTCAAACTTCTGAACCTCAAAGTATGTATAAATCACTGCTAAATGAAATGTATGTCCTTGAAAAAGACTACTGGCCTGATGAAATACCACCTAATTACGGAGAAGCTGAAATCTCGTCTCTCTGTAAGAGGTTTAAGCTTTCTTCTTACTCTGTACTAAATGCCTTTAGAGACTATGTGGAAGATCATGGGCGCCGCATCCCCCAAGATTTACACCCATTACTGAGCTGTTCACAAGTTATTCCTATTAGTACTGCTGAGTGTGAGAGGGGATTCAGTCACATGAACTTGATAATAACAACAACACGCTCAAGAATTCTCATAAATCATGTATCAGCACTTATGTTTGTTAAACTACATGGACCTCCTCTAGTTCAGTGGAATCCTGAGCCATATGCCATATCATGGCTGCGGTACCACAGATCGGCAGATGACACCAGGACAAGAGTTGCTTCAGACCCCCGAAAACATATCACGCCTGACCCTTTGTGGAAATTATTGTGAAACTTCCCACTGGTGGTATTTGGTAAGCACTAAGTAGTTTTAACTTCTTAAATTGATAAAATACATGATTGCTCTTTTTTCTTTATTTGCTTGATAATTATATTTATTTTATGATAATTAGTGAGTGCAAACACGAAATACTTAGTCATCGTGTGGCATATATAGAAACAGGATAGGAAATGGCAGGCTTTTGTCAGGCCCACCAGAGCTCCGGCACCTATAAAATTGGCACTGCACCCCTGCTTTCCACAAATTAGAGATACATGTCACATATCAAGAGATAAAATTTTAGGTTTATTAAACACACCAACTTTAAAGCCAGGAACAATGCGTATTTGATATGTTTTCCCAGAAAATGTTGAAAAAAACTCATGTAATTATGAATCAACTTGATGTAATGTGTGTGTTCAATTTGTATTTTTGCTGTTTATTTTCATCCATGTGAATATATCATTTGTAGTTCTCTTATTTTAGTCTGCAGGCGTAAAAATGTCAAAATTTCACAATGTACATATTTTTTCAATAATTTTTAAAATATCTTGCAACTTGATACCCACATTTTTTATTGTTTGTATTTTTTAACAATTAATGGAAGTTTAATAAATGAATTTTTGGGGGGGATTTCACTGCCTAGGGGGGGGGGTCAAAAAGGAAAAAAGGGAGGGGTTCATTATTGTTCTACACATCTGAATGTGGTATTTAATAGATCTCTTCATGCTGATTCTTAAAATATATAGTTTTATAGATATATGGTAAGATGTTTGGGAGTTATTGCCCATTAAAGTTAGGTGGTAAAGTGGGGCCCCCAAGATTTTGGAGGCCCATATCTCAAAAACTAGGGGTGATAGAACTTTTTTATTTTGACCAGTGAAATCAGCACCCGGAAGAACCCCATATGTCAATTTTCATCAAAATCCGAGTCGGGGTGGTGACATGCATTGGGTGATCTCCTGGAATGCCCCTAATGGGGAAAAAATAAAGCGAAGCTGGCTGATGTATTCTAGAAGGAATGATGCTCTTTATTGCTAATGCTGCAAGTTTTTCAAGAAAGTCATACAAACTAATTACAGATGGACTTTCAGACTAGATAAACGTTGGTTCGCTTCTGAAAGGCCATGAAAATAGTTCAGAACATGCAGATAACATGGAAGGATCTGGAACTGCGGTTAAAAACTGGGAAAACCATTGACCAAACTGAAATGTCATTAATGGAGGTAGAGCGAAGACGCTGGTGAGATGCTCACGTCTTGTAAGTATAATCCAATTGCTGGCAGAGAGAAACCTTGCTTTCAGGGGGTCTTCCTGAAATTGATAATGTATATGGTTGTAAATTTTGACTTGGTCCGCAATTGATATGGACCGTGACTTGATGGATACCGTAATGAAATTGACTGGATTCTTTGGATCTGATATATTTGCATGTCCGTTATAAATAGATATAGAATGTAACATATTTGTGGATAGTAGTCTATTATGACTTGCTCCTCTGGACCGAGAGATTCTATCTTTAGTTTTAAACCAATAATTAATTAGTTTTAAATTGATAATTATTTAGTTTCGTAAAAATTGGTCGTTGCCAATTTACCGGCAGTTTTTAAAAAGTTTATGTTCTTGTGGTTCGGAACCCACATAAAATTGTAGGTCCCCTCCGCCACCATGGAGGACATACACAATACACGATTACGAACACAGTTAGGTAGACCAGCCATGAGTGGATCCTAGGGTCTTTGTTGGTCTGAAACATTATAACATTGTACAATAGAGACAATGGCAACTTCTTGAAGGAGGTTGAGCTGCTTGCCAAATTTGATCCAGTGATGAACCAACACATCAGCAGAGTCGAAAGTGGCCAATATAGTCATTCAAGTTACCTAGGAAACATCATTCAAAATGAGCTCATTGGGTCCATTAGTGGGAAGATCTTGGATGCCATTGTTACAGAAATAAAACAAGCTGAATATTACTCTCATTTTAGACTGCATGCCAGACATAAGCCACCAAGAACAGATGTCAATTATTATCAGAACTGTTAAAATGGGTGAAGTACCAGAAATAAAAGAATATTTCTTGCGCTTTCTTGAAGCTTCAGAAAGTACAGGCCTGGGTTTATCAGTTCTGATTCTGAAGAGACTAGATGAACTGAATATTCACTTTGATGACTGTAGAGGACAGTCATATGACAACGGAGCGAACATGAAGGGCAAGAACAAAGGTGTTCAGGCAAGGTTATTAGTGAAGAACTGTCGTGCACTCTATGTTCCATGTGGGGCTCACACTCTGAATCTTGTAGTGGCTGATGCAGCTAAAGCTTCCACAGATGCCATCAGCTTCTTTGGCAATGTATAAAAATTGTACAACCTTTTTGCAGCAGCTACGCAGAAATGGACAATCCTTATGGAAAAAAATAGGTCCTGCTCCAACCAGAGTAGCCTAAACACAACCTAGGCTATGTTGGAGATGGAAGACCTAGGCCAAAGATGAATCAGCCTAACTATTTGTCCATAAACAGGACTTCCATGCTCTTTTGTTAAACAATTACAGCTGAAATGTCAGCTTATTTAACCTAAATTTAATAACCGAAGGGAAATTTATGAACTTCTTACCTTGAAATTTTAATATACGTTTTATTTCTTGACACCAATAATAAAAATTTTTATTCCGGCTTCTTTCGTCTCGCGCCTCCTTGTCCTCCCCATTATTCTGCTTATTCAGCTTATCCCAATCTTTTTTTTCTTCTTCTCAAAACTGTGTTGCCATTTCTAGCTATGGGATCTTTTTTTTCTTTTCACCCCATTTGTTTCTTCGTTGGTGTCTTTTTAATTTTTCTCAGCAAGAGTTCAAGCTCTCCTTCTGATTTATTTTTTATTATTATTTTTTTAATGTTAATATGGCTTATCCAAGATTAGGTGGGTCTTCCATTTCGGTACTCCCAAATTTTCCACACATTGGGGCCAGCCAGAAAGGAAAAATTGCATGTGAAACCCAATTTTTTTCTTTAATATTTAACCCATCTTAGATTACCTATAATTTATGTTTTATTTGTTATTCCATTTTTGTTTTTCCTCACTTTTTAATATAAAAAGTGTAGCATTTTATAAAGTCCTCACTCTTTCCAAAATGAAAGGGTGTTGCATTTTAATTTATTTTCCATAGGAAATATTACAATACTCCAGCCTGTATCTTTTGTTGTAACATCTGCCTAGCTTGTAGAGCGGTTGAACGTTGTGGTCTACTATTTGTGGTATAGGTTATTGTAGTAGTAGGACTAGTTACATCATTTATTGAACAGGTTAGGTTTGGTATAGTTTGGGTCAAATTTTGATCATCATCAGAATCTATTATAGATTCATCTTCATCATTTTTGTTAACAGTAGTTGGTCCTACTTCTCGGGGGTATAAGAGTGATACATCTCTTATAGTTTCACCTGAAGCAGTTTTAAGTTTTACAACCCTGGTTAATCCATCTTCCCCAGTTTTTAGTTCTAAAACTCTACCTAATGGCCAACACTGTCTTGGTGTATTTTGTCTAATTAGAACTACATCTCCTACCCTGATTTCATTAACCCAGTCTTTATTTTGTATATATTTATGTCTTTCTCTCAACCCAACAAGGTATTCATCACTCCATTGTTTTTTAAATTTTGTTTTTATATTTGTTATTTGTGATAATCTATTTTGCAAATCATGATTATTATCACTCCAAGGTGGATCATCCAAGGAGATATTGTAATCAGGTAGAAGGTTAATGACTTCTCCCTTAATCAAATGATTTGGGGTGAGAGGCTCTACATCATTAATATTATCCCCTACATAAGTAAAAGGTCTGTTATTGACAACATTCTCAATTTCACTAATGAGAGTGAGAAGTTCAAATAATTCAATTTGTTTTTTACCTATTGATTTCTTTAGGCAATTCTTTATTGTTTGGATATTCCTTTCCCAGATTGCTCCATACCATGGTGATGCAACAAGGATGTATTTCCATTTTGTTTTGTTATTTTGTAGATATGTTATGGTATATGAATTTTGTAATATGTCATTTATTTGTTTTTCACCAGCCTTGAAATATGTTGCATTATCTGTCCAAACAATTTTGGGTACAGAATGATTAGCACAAAATCTTCTAAAGCTATAGACAAATGATTCTGCAGAGATATCACTCACTATGTCTAAGCTGACTGCTCTAGAAGATGAACATGTGTAAAGTATGATGTACATTTTTTGTTCTGTTGTTCCCAGACCAACAGTCAAACTTCCTGTATAGTCTATGCCAACTGTTTCAAAAGGCCTATTAAAGGTGACTCACTCTCTCTTGGCAAATCAGGAGGATTGGTCTTCCTGAAAGATCTGGAATGAATCCTTTTGCAGGTGACACAGTTATTCAAAACTGTCTTTACAGTCATTCTGCCTTTGGGTATCCAATACAACTTTCTAATGGCATTTAATGTTTGTGGAACACCCATGTGATAAAGTTCATTGTTTCTCTCTAATAATTAGGGTTGTAATGTGATGGAACCTAGGAAGAAGAAGGGGTTGTTTACTGTTATATGTGATTTGTGATTTGTTTAATCTACCCTTACATCTTAATAAGCCATCTTTGTCAATGTAAAGATTCAAGTTTATTACCACAGAGGGTACTTTGTTCATTTGTTTACCAATTGTTAGAAAATCTATTTCATTTTTGTATTCTGTTTGTTGTATGTGGTTAATCCAATATTTGGTAGCTAGACTTGTATACATTTCATTATCATTATTTCTTTGTTTATTTATTTTCTTTAAACAGTTGTGAATGAATCTAAGACAGTAAGATGTTACCTTTACAAGTTTGCCAAAGTCAGAATAATTGTTATAATCTAATAGTGGCTCAACTTTATTTGTGGTTATCATGTTAAGCTTTACATTAATTTGTTCTGCTGGCCACATTGTTTCATCCTGAATGAATTCAGGTCCATGAAACCAATTTTTGTTGGATTTTAGTAATTTACAGGATAATCCTCTTGTAAGAAAGTCTGCAGGATTTTGTTTTGTTGGAATGTATCTGAAGGTTATGTCCAAATTTTGTCTAGCTTCTTTAATGTCTCTTAATCTGTTACGGACAAAGATGTTTTTTGAGTTTAACTCATCAGAGTTGATCCATGCCAAGCAGATTTGACTGTCAAGCCAAATATATGTATTTGTGATGTTTACATCATGATAGACTTCATGGAGAAATACTGTTATTTTTACAGCTAGATAACCTGCAAGTAGTTCAAGCTGAGGAATAGTTTTCTTTTGTTTTAAGGGTGTTACTTTCCCCTTGGCATAGATCAAATGGCTGCCATCCTCACCTACAAGGTAAGCGCAACAGCCATACACCTTTTCACTGGCATCACCAAATACATGCAAGGTTTGAGGTGTATCTCTGTGTCCACAAACTCTGGGAATATTTATGTTTTGTAGTTTATTGAGATCTTTAACTAACCTTTTCCAGCTATCTTGTTGTTTATTGGTTATAGGATCATCCCAGTCTGCTTTCTGTTTCCAAAATTCTTGTAAAAGAACCCTGGATCTGATAGTAGAAGGAAGGAGTAAACCCATAGGATCAAATATTTTTGAACTTTCGGATAAGATCATACCTAATGTTTTCACCCTGTTTGTTGGTTCTGTCAATCCTTTGTCTTCTGATTTTATTTTTTGATTTAGTCTCTCATTATTTGTGATCCACTCTTAATTCAAAATTACCTTTTTTCATTATTTTATCTGCTTTTATGTAAACTTCATTTAATTCTGACTCTGTTTTGGTTGATCCTACAAGGTTATCTACATAGAAGTGATCTTTCAAGAAGTGAACAGTTAAATCATTTTCATTATACAAATTTAAGTGATGTTTGATGGTTAAAGCCAGTAAACTAGGACTTGCATTTGCTCCAAACAAAACCACATTAAATTTAAATGTTTTAAACCCTTTATTTAAGTCATATGGATCATTAAACCACAAGAATCTTAGTTGATCTTTGTCATAGTCATTTTTCAGATGAATTCTCAAAAAAGCTTTGTTTATATCACTTTGAACTGCATAGTCATCTAATCTAAATCTTAGAAGGATTTTTACAAGGTTTGAAATAAGATTAGGCCCCTCTATGAGACAGTCATTCAAGCTATGCTTATTGCCATCTTTAAGACTACAGTTATACACAACTCTAAGTTTTGTTGTGGGTGCATCCTTTCTATAGACTCCTGTATGAGTAAGATATGGCAGTTGTCTTTTTTAAAGGGGTGATCTTTAACTTCCTCAATGAAGCCTTTTCCTAACTGGTCTTTGAAAACATCATCATACATTTTAATTCTATTGTCATTTTTTAATCTTTTCATCAAATTATAGAGATGACCTTTAGCTACCTTTAGATTATCATTTAATTTTGGACTATTGATCTTCCAAGGTAGTTCAATTCAGGGCCGCCGCTTCCATTAGGCGAGGTTAGTAAATGCTAAGGGCGCCAAAGATCTGGGGGGCGCCAGCGCCTCCCACCCTGTGCACGTCTGATAGTATTATGTAAGAACAACATGAAAAAAATAATGAAGGAATGAGAAGCATAGACAAATGATGAAAGGTTGTACGATGTATGTACACCAGTTTAGCTTGACTGATATTTACATAATTAACTTATTCATCTTATTGGGTCATTATAGAACTTTCACTATCACGACCTTTAACCCTTTAGGGACGGGAGTCGTAAATAAGCGATTTAAAAATGTTGCGCGCACAGACGGGAGTCATCAATAAGCGACTCGGCTTAATATGAGTTCCGGGAGTCGTCAATAAGCGAATAACTGTTTTTATGTGACATATGCCCTTCTTGCTTTGAAAAAAACAGTAGATATGTCCTTTTTGCATACATATTTTAGCACTTTTGAGCGTTCTGATTTGTTACTACATATGCCTCGCTTTACTCACTGTTTTGATTGGTCATGACACTTTCTTGAACTGTGAAATGATTTTATAATTTTATAATAAATGTATGTATTAGCAAATTAAAATAGATCAGTGTAAGGCAAATAGTTTCTTCAATATGGTACCTTGATTACTTTGTGGGCAAACCCAATCGTGAAGTGGGAGGTGGGTGGGGGCGCCAGCTGCAGTCCTGCTAAGGGCGCCAAATAGGCTGGCGCCGGACCTGGTTCAATTGAATAATGGCCATTTTCATACATGATGGTATTTTCAAAATTTTCAACCATTAATTGATTTTCATCTGTATGATCACCATCTTGCACCCCCACTGACTCTAATAGCCAGAGCTGTTGTACACCTTTATCTAATTCTTCAGTTGTTAATGACTTATTTAATATTTCAGTATTTATGTCATTATTTGAGTCGTGTAAGACCTTATCATAATAGGGCAAGTTTGTTAGTCATATATTTTTATTTTTCATTGTTATTTTATATTTATCTGTGTGTCCCAGTGGAGCTATACCCCAGTGAGTATCTAGAGCCATCCCATCTCCTATTCTGACTATGCCCTTCTGAATTAAGTGAATATAATCAGCTCCAATTAACATTTGAACATTATCTATTGTATCATCATCTTTTAAATTTCTATCTGCAATTTTATATTGCTTTTTAAGTTGTTGTATTACTTGTTTTAAATTTGGTATTTTAAATTTTTGTTGACCAACTTGTTCAATGACTACTTACTACTTATATGTTTGTTGTTTTATTCTCTGTGGGTATATCCAGATCTAAATTGACTGTACTATATTTTTCTTTGTTTTCTTTGACAAATGATGTTATACACAATTCTTGTTCATTTTTATGAGTTTGTAGGCCTAATTGATTAACTAATGATGGATCTACAAATGTTTGTTGGGAACAAGAATCTATTAGACATCTTATAGGAGTTGTCCCACCTTTTTTATTTTTTAAATCCAAGGTTATTGTAGGTAGGAGTACACTAGAATTTTTATTGACATTATTTATTGATACATGTCCATTAAATGTTTTTTCATTTTTCTTTGTGTTTTGTTTATTTGAATTTTTAAATGAATCACAAAGACAAGAGACATGATTTAAACTTCCACAATTAACACATTTGAATCTTATTTTTGTTTTGCAGTCTTTGTTAGTATGTCCTGCAGCTGTGCATTTAGTACAAAGGTTTAACTGAGAACACCTATTTATCCGGGATTCTAAGTCTACATATTTAGTACATCGTGTGCTATTGTGATCATCAGCCAAACAAAATTTATACTTACGTACAAATTCTGTCGTAACATTAAAATTTTGTAGTGTAGGAGTTAGACCTATCACTTTTTGTTCTGATTTGTCTTTTTTTTGTTGTTGCGGTTGTGGCTTTGGTTTTGTTTGAATTTTCTTTGTTTGGTTTATTTGTGAATCAATCTTTGTTTGGTTTATTTGTGAATCAATCTTTGTTTGGTTTATTTGTGAATCAATCTTTGTTTGTGAATTGATCTTTGAAGATTTGTACATTGACAAAACATTTGGAAATTCATTTCTTATTTCACCAAGGGTAGGGTATGTATTTCCCGTTATTCTTTGGAAAATATCCCTAATTTGGGTAGGTAAACAATCAAATATTATGGCTTGGATAAACCATGCTGATTTCTCTAGATCTATGTCATTATTTTGTAGATGACCTAACATGCATTCAATTTCACAATAGAAATTGTACAGATCCTGATGGTTATCCTTGGCTGGTTTTATATTTTTTAATTTTATTGCTAAATTATTTACTATTTCTTTCTAGTAATTTGAGAGCTATTTTATACGAGCTGCCTATTGCCGGTAAGGCATTAACCAGTTTTAGGGCTGGGCCCTTTAAATAATTAAGCAGATAACTGAATTTGTCAACATCAGATATATAATCTTTGTTGCCAATTAAACTATCAAATTTTTCCAGAAAAGACTGAAATTTTGTTCGATCACCCTCAAATATTGGTACTTGTAATGTTGGTAACTTGGCTTCTAGTTGTTTATTGTCATCATTAGAAATGGATACATTTCTGAAGGCCTTAATCAAACTTTGATTTGTAGCTTCTAAATTATTTGGTAGATTATCTAAAGCAGCATATAATTCATTTATGTGAGAATCTATTTCAAAAATATTCTGTTCTTGTTCACACAAAAGTGCTGTGTATGTCTCTTCACCAACATTTAACCCATCAGTTTCTGTAACAATTTCCTCATCTATAATTATTATTTCCTGTTTAATTCTATTTAAACCACCCAAAATAGTATCATAATCCCTTTTATTTGGATTTTCTTTGCTATTAAAGCTAGTTAAAAGCCTGGTTAATGACTCCCTTCCTTGCTGATCTCTTCCTTTTTAATGATTTAATCTTTGCCTCAATTGCTTCACATTCAGCCATATTTTGTTTATTTTATTTTTCCAAAAATAAGTCCGTAAAATCCTAAAACCCTTTCAACTCTATAAATAAGCTTTATTTTATATTATGTATACAATAGTTAAGCTTTATTTTGGTTAAATAGGCTAGGCTTCAGATTACCCTTATTCTAGAATTTTACCACATTTATGACCAAATGATAAGTTTTGAAGTATTTGAATTATTTCTTATTTTTATTTTTGGTAGGGCTTCATAATTTATTATTATTTATATGTAGTAAATATTTGAAAAAGCCAAACATGGAATAAATTCTGTTCAGATGTCAAAATGTTTGATAAGGCGTAATTTTATTTTATTTATTTATTTATTTATTTTTTTTGTTTGTTTTAATTTTATTTTATTCAAGGTTAAGGTTTTCACAGCAAATAACCCTTCCCCACACGGGCCACCATTTAGATATGGGAAAAAAATAGGTCCTGCTCCAACCAGAGTAGCCTAAACACAACCTAGGCTACGTTGGAGATGGAAGACCTAAGCCAAAGATGAACCAGCCTAACTATTTGTCCATAAACAGGACTTCCATACTCTTTTGTTAAACAATTACAGCTGAAATGTCGGCTTATTTAACCTAAATTTAATAACTGAAGGGAAATTTATGAACTTCTTACCTTGAAATTTTAATGCGTTTTATTTCTTGACACCAATAATGAACATTTTTATTCCAGCTTCTTTCGTCTCGTGCTTCCTCATCCTCCCCATTATTCTGCTTATTCAGCTTATCCCAATCTTTTTCTTCTTCTCAAAACCGTGTTGCCATTTCTAGCTATGGGATCTTTTTTTTCTTTTCATCCCATATTTGTTTCTTCATTGGTGTCTTTTTAATTTTTCTCAGCAAGAGTTCAAGCTCTCCTCCTGATTTATTTTTTATTATTATTTTTTTTAATGTCAATATGGCTTATCCAAGATTAGGTGGGTCTTCCATTTCGGTACTCCCAAATTTTCCACAATCCTAAAGAAGCATGTGAACATAACACTCAAGTCTTGGAGTGAAACCAGGTGGGAGAGCCGGCTTAAGAGCATTGAGGCTGTGTGATACCAGAGCCACAACATCAGAGAGGCCCTGTTGGAAGTCAGAAACAATGCCACAGATGCCATAGCCAGGACTGAAGCACAAGCACTTGCAGAAGAGGTAGGGTCTTATCGCTTTCAGAAGAGGTAGGGTCTTATCGCTTTCAGATTTGCACAGTAGTATGGTATGACATTCTTCATGTAGTTAACCATGTGAATGTGAGCAAACTTCTGCAGTCTCCTACAATGCAGTTTGATGTGGCAGTCAACCTCCTCACAAAAACAAAAAACTCACTCACCAGCTACGGAAACACAGGTTTTGTTGCAGCACAAGTTGTAGCTAGGGGACATACATGAGGAAATGAATGTGGAGGCTGTGCTGAAGAAGAGGAGACTCAGATCCCCAAAAAAGCACTTTGCTTACGAAGCTCCTGACGAACCATTTACAGAAGCCTTAAAGAGGCTGGAAGTCAAATTTTTCAATGCGGTGGTGGATTGTGCCATCAGGTCAATAAATGAGAGATACAAAACATTAGATGATGTGAGGGACATATTTGGGGTTCTCCTCATCCTGCAAGTGTGAAAAGCTTTCTAAGATACTGAACTCTGGAGCTGACTCTGACATTGATGGAAGAGAACTGGCCTTTGAAATTAAGAACTTGCCAACTTTACCTTCACATAACATGACTGCATTGGAGCTTCTCTCCTTCATTCATCAGAAGCAACTGGAGGAATTATACCCCAATCTCTGGGTTGCACTAAGAATTGCCTGCACTCTACCTGTGACAGTGGCATCAGCCGAGAGGAGCTTCTCTAAGATGAAGCTAATCAAGAACTACCTCAGATCATCAATGGGGCAGGATCACCTCAGTGGCCTTGGCATCATAAGCATCAACCAGGACATTGGCAGGGAGATTTCATATGATGATGTTGTTGATGATTTCGCCCAGAAAAAAATCTAGGAGGCAAAAATTTTGAAGATACAAATTGTTCTATATAACTGTTAGCTATTACATGATTGTATCGTAGAGTTAGTAATTGTTTGGTAGTTGATGATTGCATTATTTTTTTATACATAGTTCTGTGTCATTTATTCTAAATAATGTATAAGCTAATTTTCAGGAATTTCATGGAGTATTTTTTCTGTTTGTCTTCTGAAAGTACATATTTGTTGTTTTGGACATAAATGTTTCATTAAAATTATTTCATAATTGTTTTTTATTAACACAGCCATTTTTTGTATGTGTGTCTGAGGTGATGTAGTAAGGCGTGAGTTGGTGGATGGAGGGGTGGGGCCTCAAATGGGTATACTGCTTAGGGCCCACTAATGGCTAAAAACCGCCCCGAGCTTGACCTTCGCAAAATGAGGAATCATCACGCAGAACCTTTGTAAGGTTAGGTAAGGTATATAGAATACTAATATATATATATATTTTCTACTTTATAGTTTTATAATTTTCAATAGGTATATACCTAATGGTAGACTTTAAAATATAAATTTTCAGATGGCCTGAGCAGTATCAGTAAATCAAAGATGGCATCTAAAAAATACCAAAGAGCTTCAACATACAATAGGCATAGCTTCACGAATATGATGGGCATAGAGCGTCTGACATTATTTATTTAGACTTTAAAAAAGCATTCAATACAGTTCCAAATAGAATTTTAATTGCAAAAGTTAAAGTGCATGGTATACGCGGTCAGGTAGCTAACTGGTAAGGGGAATGGCTTTGTGCTAGGAAACAGAGGGTCATTGTTAATAGTAGGGAATTGGGGTGGCTGGATGTACACTACCAGTCAAAAGTTTAAGTACACCCTGAAATATTCATAAATTTCAAATTTTGTTTAAAGTTTTTTATTTATTAACTAAGTTATCATGACACAAATTCATAAGTACAAACATGGGAACTCAAATAACAACAGATGAGTAAAATTTACCAAAAGCAAAGTCGTAATTTTAGATTCATCAAAATAGCCTCCTCTAGCAGCAATTACAGTACAGCAGAACAAATTCAAGGCATGCGCTCAACAAGAGAAAGAAGATACTGGTGAAAGCTGCTGCCAGCACTCTTGTAAGCATTCCCAGAGCTCCTGAGCACTGGATGGCTGCTTGGCTTTCACTCGTTGATCCAGTTCATCCCACACTAGCTCAATGGGGTTCAGATCCGGGGACTGTGCTGGCCATTCCATAACTGTGAGCTGACATTGCCATTCTTTCTGCTTCAGATAATTTTGACACAGCTTGGAAGTGCGTTTAGGATCATTGTCTTGCTGCATTATGAACTGTTAGCCAACTAGTTGCAGTCCAGATGGGATGGCATGGTGCTGTAGAATGCTGTGATAGCCATGTTGGTTCAGTATTCCAGTGATTTTGTGGAGATCTCCAACTTGCTCCCCTGCAAAATTTTGCCAGACCATCACACTTGCTTCACTGTTGGCATAACACACTGCTGTGTCATTCTTTCACCCACTCTGCGCCGCACAAATACTCCGCATTTGGATCCAAAAACTTTGAACTTTGATTCATCAGTCCAAAGGACAAATTTACACTGCTCAACAGTCCATTTTTTGGTGTTTTTTAGCCCAGGCTAGCCTTTTCTTTTTGTTCTGGAGTCTCAGCATTGGCTTCTTTTCTGTAGTTCATCCTTTTAATCCTGCCTCTCTTAGTCTTCTCTGAACAGCTGAAACTGTTGTACTGCTGGAGTTGTTCAGTTGGGCTTTGATTTCAGGTGCTGTAAGGTGTCTGTTGCACAGACTGGTGACTTGAATATACTTGTCCTCTGAGTCTGTTGTGGTTCTTGGTCACCCTGACCTTTCTCTGTCCTTATTTTGACCAGTTTCTTCATACTGTTTAATGGCACAAGCAACCGCATTCACAGAAACTTTTAATTTTTTTGCAATTTGCCTCAGTGATTGGCCCTCATTCCTCAAAGGTACAATCAACTTTTTTTCTTTTTTTTTCTGTTGTTAACTAAGCTTTGGCACCCATTTTTGCTTTTTGAAACATAGAAATATACCTTAAACTACACAGTTAATTCCTCTGCAAGGATTTTATATGTAAAGACCTGCAGCACATGTTAATAACTGAACACATGTATTAACCTACTCCTGAAGAAACACACTACCCCAGTAAAGCCTTTTAAACTGTTTTTGGACCTTTGTGCAGAGCTAATGGCATTAATTTTAGGTTGCATGCTAGATGTAAATTAATACATTTTAAACGCTATTTTGAAGAAGCTTCTGTGTTAACAACACACTGCATAGGGCAGATGGCACTGAAGCATACAATATGAAAGCCAGGTAAGCAAATTCATCTCTAGTACCTGTTAAGTTTACATTTGAAGTTTGTCATGAGCTAAGCAGCAAAACATTGGAAATTAGTAGGTGTACTTAAACTTTTGACTGGTAGTGTTGGTAGCAGTGTCCCTTAGGGTTCAGTGTTAGGCCCATTGTTATTCGTAATCTACATTAATGACATAGATGTAGGCTTGACCAGTAACATGTCAAAATTCATGGATGGTACTGAAATAGGCAGTAAAGTTCTTAACATGGATGATAGAAATAGGCTCCAAGATGATGTAAATAGGATTATGAAGTAAATGGCAGATGCAATTTAATGTAGATAATGTAAAGTTTTGGATATAGGTTCTCGTAACAATAATTACACATACACGATGGATGATAGACAGTAAGTGAGCGTTGACAAGGAAGTAGATTTAGGCATATGCGTATCTAAGAATTTAAAAGTTAGGAACCAGTGCCTGGAGTCTTGTACAAAAGCTAATAGGATGTTAGGCTTCATAGTGTGTAATTTCAAATTTAAATCAAAGAATATTATATTGCTCCTTTACAAGTCCCTAGTCAGGCCTCGCTTACAATATGCCATTCAGTTTTGGTGCCTGTATTTGTGTGAGGATATCGATAGGTTGGAAAGGGTTCAGTGATGCACCACGAAACTAATTCCGTCACTACGCAACAAGTCTTACGAAGATAGTTTTAAAGAGTTAGACTTGCATTCACTTGAGACTAGGAGATTAAGGGAAGAGACAAATGTAATTGAAATGTAATTATAATGTAATTGAAAATGTAAATTTTTACATTGTTCATTTTTGGTAATAGCAATACTTATAATAACTGATTTAAATTACGTGGTAGACGTTTCATTACTAACATTGCTAAAAATATTTTTACGTTTAAAGTAATTGATAAATAGAATAATCTTCCTGCATCCATCATGAACTCTACCAGCTTTAATATGTTTAAAAACTGTTTAGATAAGCATTTTTAAAATATTAACGTTGTTTAAAATAATAAAACAATTAGTAACAGGAGCTCTGAGGGGGGGGGGGGAGTTGAGGTTTGTGTATGTTGATGATTGATGCCAGCTTGTGATATGCCAGCATTAAATTTATATTTAAAAAAAAAAATAGACTAACACGAACTTAGATGTAGCTTGTAGTGTAAACTAACCTACTTTTCATTACACTCTTCATACTTTTTTTTGACAGCAACTCTACCAATTCTATGAAGTTTCCTTTGTTTGCTGATGTCATGTCCTCTTTGTAACCATAAAAAGGAAGATTCTGGTGAGCCAGAAACAAGGTTACATCCGAGAGGTGATGTAAAATATCCCTCCATTTCTTTCTCTCCTTGTCCATTGTTGCTTGATGAACTTGACAATGGTTTTTTGAAGCTTCAACCCTGCTCCAAGGTCTTCCATTTCTCCAGGCATGAGAGATACTGCTCAGAAGCCTCATGGTCAGACACCTTTGGGTTTAGCTTCCACCATGTTTGAAACCCAGTGACAAAGCTGGATGTTCCAATTCCTTTGTCATCAAGAGTAAACAGTCTGCAGCAAAAACAAAACAAAAAAACTTTCTTTTGATGGAGAGTAAACCATCCATGTTCTCAAAACTTTCTCACCATTTGGCAGAGCCTTATAGAAGCATGCAGTGGTCAGCTGTCGACTCTTCCCTTTGGATTTCTCTCCTTGTCTTTGAACTGCACTGAAAGGTCCATTCCTATTTTGGAAGGGTTCACTTCCCCTCTTAATAAGATCAACTCTCAAGTCATTTGGAACCAGGATTGGCCAAGCAGCAACATCAGAATAGATTTTTAAGTGCAAACACGACTCCTGAAAAAGCAGAAAACTATGAGCATCATCGTGATGTTATAATACCCAGTAAATGCATACATACTGTTAATTTTCATTTTGTCAGTGGTCTAGTTATTTGTGAGTAATGCTCATAGTTTTCTGCTTTTTCAGGAGTCGTGTTTGCACTTAAAAATTTATTCTGATGTTGCTGCTTGGCCAATCCCGGTTCCAAATGACTTGAGAGTTGATCTTATTAAGAGGGGAAGTGAACCCTTCCAAAATAGGGATGGACCTTTCAGTGCAGTTCAAAGACAAGGAGAGAAATCCAAAGGGAAGAGTCGACAGCTGACCACTGCATGCTTCTATAAAGCTCTGCCAAATGGCGAGAAAGTTTTGAGAACATGGATGGTATGAAAATTAACAGTATGTATGCATTTACTGGGTATTATAACATCACGATGATGCATTTATAAACACTTAAACATCACTATGATACCATATTGTCAAAAAATTACTGGACACTGGTATAAGTACCATGATATTGTTATAAACACCAGCACTTTGTTTTTATCATAATTTTTAATGAAACATACCTCATGTATGTGGAGTCAGTGTCAAGTGAACAAGACTTGGAATGTCAGTTGCAGCCAGCTGGCTATGCTCAACAAACTGATGACTAAAACATCAACGAACATTCGCCTTTTGATGTAATTTTTATCAAATATTTAATTTTTCGTTTATAAATTTTGTATTGCCAATAAAAATAAAAATTTATTTTACAGTGGAAATTAACATTAAGCTGTTGTAATAGTTTGAACATTTTTAGATTTTTTTCTTACTTTGGCGAATTTTTCATTTGGTTTGAAAACTTGTACTGGTATTTCAACTCTCCTAATGGCACCCCCCTTAGTACGCCACTGTCCAGGGGTATTTATGGATTGAGCAGTATGGCCAGAATGGGTATATGTACAGCAGTTCTCTGAGAAGGGAAGAAAAACACCTGCAGCCCCTCTCAAGTGCTGGAGAGGGTAATTATGGAGACATTATGCATCATACTGTGGAGGAAAATCCAGCTGGCTCTAATGCTGTAACTGCTGTGCCTGGTATAAGTGGAATTCAACATGTAGAGATGGCTGGCAGAACTCCTGCATCTTCCTAATGCAACATTCAAGGTAATCTCTTATAACTGTAGAGGCCTAAGCTTAGGCAATAACAGCAAACACAGGTGGATCATAATTGATAAGCTGTTAGAGGATGCTGATATTCTCTGTCTGCAGGAAACAGGACTTAAAGGACCTGAATAGCCTGTCCAGTAACTTTCCTGGGATAGGGGAGGCCACCAGAGATAAACAAGATGATGATCTTGCGGGCCACCCACCTAGTGAGTAGCTATTCTATGGAGGTTGGGGTATGGGAAATATACTAGTGAATTAAAACTTGTTTTGAATTGGCTAACTGGAATCGAAATTTGTGTAGACAATAACAAATTTGTAACTGTGTGTATCTATATGCCTTTTCAGGCAGTTGATAATGAAGATGATTACCTCATTAAATTGGGGCAGGTCAGCAGCGTTATTGATGAGTTGGATACGACATGTGTAGCTATTATTGGTGACTTTAATGATAATTCTTTGTTTAGCAACCACTTAAAAGCCTGCCTGTGAAGATAATAACTTGCCCTTTCATCCATGTGTAGTCTTCCTGGTGATAGCTTTACTTATGTTAGTGATATTTGGCACACAACTTCATGGTTGGATCATTGTAGTTTTATGTTCATTATACACAGTGATTCACTGGCCTACTTAGTCAGTGCTCCAGACAACTATCTCTTAATCTTCTATGGACCGCATGTATAATGTTTGTACCTGTTGAGTCTGAAGTAGTGTTTGTTTGTTAACACACTACTGCTAATTGCATTTAAAAAGACATAAAGATCCTTTTCAAATAAGTGAAGTACCCCACATACAAAAGTAATAGTAATAGATGACCAAGTAATAGTAATAGAAGGAATCAATAGTAATAGAAACCCAGTAATTGACCCCATGTCTGCTGATGGTATTGGAGGAATAGTAAAAAGAGGTGTAGCAAAGGCTAGTCTACATCGAACTGATGCTGGTCACATTCTGACACCAAGAGCTTTATATGATTTTAGTACTAAGCACTTCAAATGACTAACTTTTTTTGTTACTAAGCAGGAGGTTGAATCAAATAAATTACATCTGTCTAATAGGTTCAATGAAGCTATATCAATCAAGGGCACAAGAGGCTTCCACAGAATTGTACCTAAGTCAAGGAACTAGATACAGGCTTATCAAACATCTGATTCAGAAAATCCTACTTTGTTTAGAATAAGTCAAGTTGAACAGGGTGAGAGCAGTCTGCTAGTGAACAATGATACCGAGTATCATATTGGCCAATGATGGCTTGGAATAATCAAAGACAGTTCAGAAGAATTTGCTGATTACCAAATTAGCTTTTTAACAGCTTTTTTAACATAATACCCTTTTCCAGAGAAGGAAGATATTTGATGGGTAAAATAAAGCGAAATGATTCAGCCTATGTCCAATTCAAATATCCTGCATGGTATTAAAATTACCTACTCTTTCCATCCAAAAGAGATCAAATTAGTGGAACCATAAAAGTTTTTAGTACAGTATATTATACTCACCCAGTTGATGCGTGTACTTCTAAGTTACTGTCATACAAATTTAAGTGTGTGTATATTCTTTCCAGTACTTAGTCACAATTCACAGGCTTCAGTTGAGAAATTTGTTAATTATTATGTTGTTATATTATGTTTAATGAGTTTGTTGAACCTGTGTGCTGTACAGTACTCTGTATACATTTTAGGACAAAAATGAAATGCAGTTGCTAATAATTCAATTGTTTCATTCTTGAAACAAATTTACAATCAAATAAGTACTGGTAGTTACATATAATGCAGCACACTTTTCAGGAAAAAAATTAAATTAAATGCAGATGACAAATCATTATGAAAAAGAAACTATAATTTTTTTTCAGTGAAGTTATCACTATTCAAATCTCAAAACACATAGTTTACACCTAAATACACAGCAATTTCTTAAATGCCACTTATACAGATAGAATTTGGGCTTAATGGGTCATTCTCTGTCAGATCAACCAGTGCCTAACACCCTCATCTCTCAGATTTTGCTGAAATTTGGTTTATAGGGAGTTTGTGGGCCCTGAATCCATTTCTGAAATTATAAGGTCAATCCGACCAACGGTTCAAGAGATATGACCTCGGGAAATTTGAGGTCACTTGCGAGGTCACTAACATTTGGCGACCCATAACTTGGGTAATAATGGTCACAATTATATAAAAGTATATATATTTAGAATCAGAAAACGACAAGGAATCCAAATATGCAAGTTTTAGAACTCTAGGTTGAAAAATAAAAAAGTTACACTGTAACCAAAATTTGAGGTCACGATTTGACCTCTGGGGTATCAAATGAGAATTTTTTTTTTAAATGTAAAAAATGAAGGCATAGGCATTGGCTATTAGAATCAGCAAAAAAAGTTTGTTTATGTTAGTATTTTTCATGTAACTAACATATAAGTGAACACCATATTCATAAGTTGTGCGTCAATTCTACCTATTTTTTCACACTTAAGCTCATAATTTGACCTATAGAAATTAAAATTACATTTTTTTATAGATATAAAAACAAAGGCAAAAAATGTAAAATTGTATTTTCACTGCTAATCTACACTGGCAATAATAGTTATAATAGTGAAAGGGGAAGACCTACTTAGAGGATTCATGTGCTAGCCTAATACAATTTTTGCATGCTCGATGCTCTCATCAATTTCTTTTTGTGGAAAAATTTATTGAATTCTGCTGGCTCCTCTTAGGGTAGGACAACTCATTACAGTTAATATATGATGTCCTGGCACTGCACATGAATCCTTGTTTGATGGATAATAATATGCACTTGATCCTGATGACCCAGAGGGATGTAGAAAGTTCACAGTGAAATCATCAAACTCTTCACAATATTCCTCCACAATTCCATACCAAACTTGCATGTCATAAATGCAGCCAACATACTCTCCTGGTTTGACACATTTTAGGTTACCAAGCATTGCAGGTTCATTAGTAAAATGACTTTTCCTTATTCTTTTCTTTTCTCCAATGCCACTTGAAATGGGATACACCATCAGTTCTTCCTTGTTTAGGGGAACAAATCTATGATATTTCTGAGTTCCAGGAATAGCCCTACTATCCTTGAATCGATGTTCCAACCGTTCTTCTGCATCTTTCAAATCAGCTGTAGTTACAAAGAAAAAATTTATCTTCTTGCTCAAGTTTTCTTCACAAAACTGAAACATGTGTTCTGGTGTAAGAATTTGCCTCTCTGTAGTTCTCTGCAAATTGGCACAAGCAGTAGCTCTTTTCACTGTTCCTCCAATCCCATCACATGCATTTTTGCCATGGGATGTAGCAAAGAAGTGCCATTCACAAGACAGACCAAAATCCTCTTCATGGTAACAGAGATTTGTGAAGTTGTATCTGTTCTATATTGGCCAGCACATCCATCTGAGAAATAGTGCACCTTCTTCAATTGTGGGCATCTGAATTTAACATATGCCATAAGCTTCAATATGAATGAGTAAACCATTATAGTGTTGTGTTTTAGTGATGCAGATAAGAAACAGACACTAAAATGGCTAAGTTCCTGGTCTGCAGATGATCTATAATAGATGACAAAAGGGTGAACTGTACACTGTGAATTGTCCCAGTGAAACCCTTGGGCAGCATCCTGGACAATGAAAGAATAATTCTCAGAGAAATCACCTACTATAACTACCTCGCTCTGAGGTGGTAGTGTTTCTTTCAACTGCTTGAAGTACTGTGATTGTTGCTGAGCAACAAAGTGATGACGAACCATGCGGGATATTTTCATGCTTAGGGATGATAAGTATTCATGAAGTGGCTCCACCTTATCAACCATTGTACAACGGTCAACAGTCACCCATTGCTTGTAAGATATTTCATTTGGAGCTGATTTCACACTGTCAAGTAACTCAAGAAAATCCAGGACACCCTCTTCTCTTGGGCAATCATTGCAAAGTTGCATCATGCAAGTCTCTTTCTGTACTGCAGACACTGTAATCCATAAGATCCTTGTATGAAAGACCTCTTTCTCCCAATGCAGCCAGCTGCAATTTTGGATTTTGATGGTATGTGCAGACACAGACAGAATGAGTCCCACCACTACCGGCAAGCACACAATATGATGGCCGTAATTTTGCAAATGTGGAAAATCCTGTTTTGGGATTCTTTTCATCATTTTTATATAGTTCAAACATCTCTCTTAAATTCCCGAGGACCAATCGTTTTTGCACCTTCATTGCACCTTCAGCACTGATAACTTTCACGCAATCCTTTTGGCCAGGACACATACGACTAACCTCTTCTGACTCATAGAATCTTCTAACTATATCTTTGTGTTCTTCAGATATCACTTTTCCTTTGCTCATTAGTGGAATCTTCGGAAGGATTCCATGTTCTGATTTAAGTGAACGGCTTCTTTTCACCATGTATGTTGTAGTTTGAAAGAAACTAGCTGTTTTTTCAATTGTGTATGGTGAGAGTGTCAATATTTGTAGTTTGTGATGGTGACATGTTTCAACAGGTTTGTTTAGGCTACATGTGAGCTTAGTCTTCCCCTTTCACTATTATAACTATTATTGCCAGTGTAGATTAGCAGTGAAATACAATTTTTATTAAATTCTTGGAGCTTGAGGTCAAATTGATAGCTAAGATATAAAAATTCCTTGAATGACAAGCAATTTATAAATATGGTGTTCACTTATAAGTTAGTTACATGAAAAGTACCAACATAAACAAACTTTTATGATTGTTTCTATTAGTCAAGAACTCTGACTTTGTTTTTATATCTATAAAAAATGTAATTTTAATTTCTATAGGTCAAATTATGAGCTTAAGTGTGAAAAAATAGGTAGAATTGACACACTTATGAATATGGTGTTCACTTATATGTTAGTTACATGAAAAATACTAACATAAACAAACTTTTTTTTTGCTGATTCTAATAGCCAATGCCTATGCCTTCATTTTTTACATTTAAAAAAAAAAATTCTCATTTGATACCCCAGAGGTCAAATCGTGACCTCAAATTTTGGTTACAGTGTAACTTTTTTATTTTCAACCTAGAGTTCTAAAACTTGCATATTTGGATTCCTTGTCGTTTTCTGATTCTAAATATATATACTTTTATATAATTATGACAATTATTACCCAAGTTATGGCTTGCCAAATGTTAGTAACCTCGCGAGTGACCTCAAATTGCCCGAGGTCATATCTCTTGAACCGTTGGTCGGATTGACCTTATAATTTCAGAAATGGATTCAGGGCTCAAACTCCCTATAAACCAAATTTCAGCAAAATATGAGAGATGAGGGTGTTAATTTCAATTTTTTTTGGTTGATCTGACAGAGAATGACCCTAATATGATAAGAAAATTTTTAAAAAATCTATTGATGGGGGGGTAAAACCTCCCCTTTAATAATACAAATTGTCAACTTTTTTACTTCTTAACTAAACTGCTATCCATGTCTATACTCATTTAATATTTGACAAATTACCTTTTAAATGTAATTTGAATCATTCTTTTATCTCAATTAGGGGTTAAGATATGGTAATTTGTAATTTGGGGGTCCCTGAGAACCCCCAAAAGTTGGAAGGGCCATAACATTTTAACCCCAAGTCTGATCAATTGATCTGGAACTTGAAATTTCAGGTTTTTTGGTGTAGGCAATGCTATACAACAAATTATAGGAAAATTGGAAGGGTGTGGTGGTAAGCACTGCATGATGTGTCCTGGAATTACCCATTTGGCAAGATTTGCTTTGAACCCTGAACAAATAAGCTAGAGTTTGGCACTGAGAATATAGAAAAGCTGGTTGACAAATAATGAAAAATACTGATCTTTGGTCAAGTAAATTCTTCAGGATAAAACATTGTGGACAATGAGATGGATTTTACTTTTAGCTAATAATGACTACAAGTACTTAATTGCCGAGAAGATTAAAACAGAGTCATTGAAAACATTTCAGGAAATAGTCAATTTCACTTTACGAAATGCAGAACAATACAATGTACTTATCAGGTCATCCCATAAGTAATGTTGTTTTTTTACCTTTATTTCCAAATGAAAATAAAACTACGTCAAAATAAATTTTAATCAATTATTATTTTCCTTCAGTTTCTATGACTTTCTGCCACCTCCCTACAAGCATTTCAGTTCCATGTTGATAAAATTCCTTCAGTTTAGAAGCAAAAAACTCAGAGAGGGCAACGTTGATAGCCTCAAAATTTTTAAGTTCTTTCCCATCAAGATAGTTTTGAAGACTTCTGAATAGGTAGTAATCTGTTGGTGTAAGGTCTGGTGAATACAGAGGATATGGAATTTTTTCTGAATCAAGCTGTTCAATTTCGGCAGTGGTGATTTGAGCAGTATGAGGATGTGCGTTGTCCTGTTGAAATACAGCACCCTTGCTATTGGCCAAAGAAGGGCATTTTGTTTGCAATGCAGTGCTCTATCTTTGAAGTTGCTGACAGTAGACTTTGGCTGTAATGGTTTGATTGGGCTGCAACAGTTCAAAATAAACCACTCCTTGAATATCCCACCAAACACACAGCAAAACCTTCCTAGGGTGCAGATGTCTTCTTGGCTGTGGTGCAGCAGATTCCCCAGCACTAATCCACTGCCAATGATGCTTGACATTGTGATAAAGCACCCATTTTTTATCCCCAGTAATGAGTTGATTCAGAAACAGTGCTTGAAGTTGCCAAGAATGCAGTGAAGAGCAAATGTTCACAAATCTCTACAGTTGTCTGGTGGCAATGTATGGGAACCCATTTCCCAAGTTTTGACACTTTTCCCAGTCATTGCAGGTGGTGGTGAACTGTGGAACTGGTTGAATTTAGTCACTGGGCAAGTTCTTCAACAGTTACAGCAGGATTTTCTTCACGTGTAGCTATCAGAAGAACATCATTGAACTCAAGAGGTTGGCCCAAATGCACTTCATCAGTTAAGCTATAGTCACCAGACCTAAACTTCTGGGACCATTGTTGACATTTCCTTGTATTTAAAGCTTCCTCCCCATAAATATCCTAAATTTTTTTTGCTGCAGTTGCATTATTTCCTTTTCTAAACTCGTAAAGCATTATATGCCTAATGTATTCCTCTGACACTTCCATCTTATCTGTAAGGGTGAAATAAATAAAGATTGTTAACGTGATGAAACTTCACTTAGACTGAGAAGTAGCATGTCTAAGCACGTACAAATTTGAGTTTTCCACAAAATATACATAGGAACATGTGCAAACATGATATAAGTTTAGCAATGCTAAAAAACATTACTTATGGGATAACCTGATAGTTTCACAGCTGGTGGATATATGTGCAACATATCAAGCTTCAAGTGCTGATTGTGAGTGTAGCTTTAGCCTTATGAATAATATAAAAACAAAATCAAGAAACTGTTTGGGAAAAAAATCACCTTAATATGCTCATGCAGATCAAATCTTGTTTATCAAATGGCAGAGAAATAAACCTGGACAAAATATATAAACATTGGTAGAGCAGGAAAGAAAGAAGAGAAAAAACATTTTGTTAGTTCAAATAAAACCATTCTCAGCTTGCCTTGTTATAATTATATAGTACAGTACATTATTTTGTACCATATGTTGATTGTTTGTTTTATACTTTGAATGATATCTTATTCAAAGTTTTGATCAATGTTTTCATCAAAAATTGTAGACAGTGCAGCAATATGATAAAAATATACTGTATTAAGTTTTGAAGGGCTATTACAACATAAATTATGAAACCTTCTTTGAGCTAGATATATGCATAGTAACTAGAGATAATGGTTATAAACTTAATGGCAAATGATTCAACATTGATGATGTGAAATATTTTTTTTACTACCGAAATAGTAGTTGGACAAGTGGAACAAGATTCCATCAGAAGTATGTTAGTTAACAGTAATACAATTTAACATGTTGAAGAACCACATCAGTGAGTTCTCTGTAGCTGCTAATGGTATTTTAAATAACATGGTGAAATGGGGGGCGTGATGCTGGCAAGTGTTTCTTGTAATAATGCATTTGCATTACTCACCTACTGGATACTCTGTTAGTGGGGTCATGGCAGCTGCTGCTGGTTGCTGAGATGGGAGATTGAGCTGTCAGTGAGGACCACCCAGAGGGCCTTCAATTGAGTAAAAATAAATCCTTTGACTTCAGCACCACCCACACTGCTAAGAATGAGAGAAATCAGGGTGAGCAAGTTCCCAGTTTTAGTGTGGTTGAGATGTCAAATAGGCAGCTCCTATTAATTTGCAACTAGGTTCTCACCTTTAAGATCTCTGGGGCATAGCCAGTCTGCCTCTTTTAAAGACTTATCCTCTGCTTATGGTGGGAGGATTTAAGAAAAGTACAGCCTCCTTTGCCCAATTTAATAATAAAAAAAAAAAATAGCAACACTTACAAGGTTAATTGCATCAGCAGGCAAGTTTTCACAGGTAACTAAAGAAAATATGAACAATTTCATTGATCATACGTACCAATGTGCATTCAGAACCAACTAAGCACTTGGGCAAAAAAATATTACTACAAACCAAAAGAAACCAAACAACATTAGTCCCATACGACACACAAAAATATCAACATAAACTAAAACCATTACATTATTGGCCATCACCAGCCTGGGTTGCCACTAGGGCTTTAAAAGCTTTAAAAAGCTTTAAATTTCAGATTTTACAAAAAAGGCTTTAAAAGGGCTTTAATTGGTCATGTGAGCTTTAAAAGGGCTTTATTGAGAATTTACTGTTAAGTGTTTAACAATAAGTTTGGAAATACTATGCATTTTATTATTCTATTTACAGTGTTTAGTATGAGAAGTAAGTTGTGGTTACAATAGGCCTATGATCAGTAATTCTATTGTCACGTTGTGTCTAGATTAAAAATTTTGAAATTAAAGTTATAAGATGACAATGTGGATCATTGCATTTGTAATTAATTTTGAAATAATTTAATTTTTTATCTAAAGAGTATAAGGAATAAGTTGGCTTCAATTTCATCCGGCCTATTGGTAGGGGTTTATAAAAAATATTAAAAAAATGATGCAATATATTAATATTTTTGCATATATACATGTTTTAATATATAGGTATATATTGAATGAAACTAGGGCTTTAAAAAGCTTTATTTTTGTGAGAATTTTGGCTTTATTTCAAAATTTTAGAGTGGCAACCCTGTCACCAGCCCATTACCACACAAAGGAGACAAGACTTACAGAATGAAAGGAATTTGCATAACTAATACAAAAAAAAAAACAAAGAATATTAGTCACTAGGGCAAGGTCAATGAGTGTTTACCCAAATTGTGTAAACCTGCTAAGTCCCAGATGTGTCATTTTATACTCCAAAACACACTATCCTTCATATCGCAATCATTAAAGGTATTCTTGGCTCAATCAGTGCAAACAAAAGCAATGTTTATAACAAAAAAAAATGTGTGTGAACTCTGGCTTCAGCATTTGTGCAGGTATTCGGGGGGAGAAAAAGCTTTGTCCAAATTCACTTCAGTAAGCAAATGTCCCAGCTAAAAACAAATCCCTGAGAAAGAGAGAAACCAACAACCATTTAGAGATAATCCCCCCAGCACTGGCATCAGTGGACCCACAGGAATCCATGAGTGCAGTGATGCCAGAAAAGGGGCAAAATTAACAATAATAATCATTAAGGTTCTAAATTTTTGGGATATATGTTTGCATTAATATGTTGCTTATAAGGCAGTTAAAGGTACAATTTAGTTCACAGCCTGAGAAAGCTCAGAATCCATTGTGATGCATATTGATAACTGAATTTAGGTTTTTCAATGAGGTTAAAGAGCCACATAATTCTTTTTATAAAGGAAATCAGGCATTCAAAAATGATTATGATACTTACACGATAGTTTTAAGTAATCCAAATATGTTTGACATAGTCCTTACAGCTAATGGTTAGGCAATACAAAACACCAATGGTAAAAAAAAGACTATAGGATCACCTACCACACCATCAAGGAGAAGCGAGATGCTTTCCCATCTCTAAAAATGGGTGTATGATCGCATCAAGGTTCTGATTATTCTCGAATCTGCAGTGGTGGGCACCATTAACCAAAAAGTTAACTTCGTTAACCGTTAATCCATTAACCAAAAAGTTAACTTTGTTAATCCGTTAATTCGTTAAACATGTAACGGAAGTTACCGATAAACAGTTAACGTTAACTTTTATTATAAAAAAAATGAAAAACACAATATATATATAATTTAATTTTCCCTCTTCTTCTCATTCTCCATTTTGTCCATGAGATGCATGTTGCCCTTCATGAAAATTAGCATATCAAAGTTTTCATCAGACAGGGATGATCTCTTGGCCCTCAGGATGTTCTTGCCCATAGAGAACAACCGCTCTACTGCAGCACTGGAGGGGATGGCTGTGTTGAACTTGATGAACAAGTCCACCAACACTTGCTCACCCAAGAAGGCAGCATCTTGTGTAAACACACGAGTTCAAGTTCAAATATTTCCACATAAATTAAAATAGTCATCCATAAAATTGAAAGAAAACCAAAAGAAAACGATGTAGACTTATGCCCCTTTTGTCCTGTTGGTACTTGGAAGTTGACTCAATAAATCCTTTATTATTTCACACTTAAAAATAATAAACAAGAACAACAATTGTTTGAAGCATTCTTGAACATTTCAAGAACAAGGTAAAAAATAAAATAACCCTTACCTTTGTTATTTGGAACAGATATGGCACAGAATATTCAGGAAGTAATTGCACTGAAATTTCTTCGGTCTTCACAGCAGAGATACTAAAGAGTAAACAGCCTCTGGTGCCACACGCTCACATTTACTTCTCAACGCCATCTATTATCTCATAAAGAAACTAATTCACATTGGGACTTGAAAGTACCGGCAGGATCAACCAGGTAGAAAAATAATTATGGAGATTTTAAAGATGTGGTACCTAGAAGTACCGCCAGGACATAAAGGGTTAAGGTGAAAATGCTCCCATTGTAAGACATCAGTTGACTTAATTTATGTCATCAAAGTGACATGAGAATTGAAATCTTACCTGATCAGTTTTATGGTTCTTGAAATGTATCAAGGAGACTACTAATAAGGTACTCACCGACATATTATAAATATACATGACTTACTTGACAACGATTATTTTTAAATATTCACTAGCACAAACATGTTGCACAAGAGACAGACTGCAAATGAAATGAATGTAGTTATTTGTTGTAATTGTTACATATATATTATTGAAAGTGCCTTAAAATGCTCGTGATATTTCTTGAAAGAAGTTGAAACATTCAACTCAAATGGCAAATCTTTCCGCCTGATTTTACAGTCGACCATGTTTTGCTCAAACCAATGCCATAAATAACTACCATATTTGGTAAGACGCAAATTGTGGCGACGGAAACAAATATATCGCCTGATTTTGCACTGCAGAAATGGAAATTCATTCATCACTATTAACAGTGGCGGATTAATTGCGCACCTGCTCAGCACTGAAAATAATATAAACTTTTAAACGTTTATTTATAAATTTTTTTGGTTAACGGACTTGAGTTAATGGAAGTTAAATGTAACGGAAGTTAATTAGTCCAATAATGATTTTCAAAGTTAACTTAAAAGTTAAATCGTTAATGAAAAAGTTAACTTCGTTAATTAACGATTAACGGATTAACGGTTTGTGCCCAGCTTTGCGAATCTGTTATAATCAATTAAAAAGAGAGGAAAAACATTTTTAGTAACTTTGAAGGCCCGGCTTTCCAAGAAAGCTCCAACCCATTGGGGATTACTGAAACCTCCCAGGCCCTACTGGGGAGTTTGGGAGGTTTTAGGGAATCCTTCCCAACCATGGAAGTTCCACGAAACTTGGGGTCTTAACCACACCATCTTAATGGTAAAGAATAGAACATTATGCAGAACTACGTGCAGCATTTTTATCAGTGCACAAACACAAATTTGTTCCCGCACATCTAAAATAAATTATGGGGAACATTGGATGCAACCTCAATT
This sequence comes from Bathynomus jamesi, assembly GCA_023014485.1. Taxonomy (NCBI): domain Eukaryota; kingdom Metazoa; phylum Arthropoda; class Malacostraca; order Isopoda; family Cirolanidae; genus Bathynomus; species Bathynomus jamesi. The sequence goes on along the minus strand of JAJOZX010001879.1, from coordinate 707,682 downwards.
TTATTCTTAATAAAATTGAGAGAAGATAGTTCCTGATTATTATTTCATGATGAAAGAGAGAAAATGATTGGAAAAATCATAAAAAATAGGTAGGCTACCTAGTGTTGATGTATATAGGGGGAAAGTGTGTGTACTTTTTAATGTGGATGTTGGTTGATTTCACATCACAAATAAAATTGTGGAAGTTTGAACTAAACTACTCATGATCACTTCGTAAAATTTGGGCAAAATTCATGACTTGTCACTTTCTACATTTCAGGTACTTACGTTAGCAAGATGCGCCTTTACTAATTTCTAGGAATCTCATGGCCCCTCAGATGCCTCCATCAGAGATTAACATGAGCAGTAACACAATTGGCCGGTCTTCCCGTGGCGCAGACTATAATAAAGAGGTAGGGTTCTTTTTCTGTCTTTGTTGGCAGTGCATTTTTTCCTCATACTTCGTGAATTTCGAGTGTAGGTTTGCTGAAATTTTTGAGGTAAAAACATGATTTTTTGTTATTTTCAAAGGCCTTGCATCAGATCCGTGCATCCCTTCAGCCTTATGCCCATGGTGGTCCGAGAGAGAGATTGAGTCCTAATTTTGCCACTGTTGCGTGTCAGTCTCCTCATGGGATTCTCTCCCCTGAGGAAGATTTCCAGAGAGGTTTTAATGGATACTCTAAGCCATCACAGGCTTTTCAAGTGGACAATGCAAAAATCATTCGCAAGTCAAGCTTTGAAAAGGAACGCAACTTACCTCGTGGAAGTCCTGCCTTGGACAGCAATGCGAGCACGCGATCTGACAGTCCTGGAGTGCTCTACTCCTGTACAGTGCCTCTTGATTCCACCATGCCTTGTCAGGGACGTCAGTACACTTATGGATGTGGCCCTGAACCTTCACCCCCACCTCCACCCCCCAGGAGCCAAGGGATGATTGGCCCACCACCTCCCACCCCTCCTCGAGGCACTACGCCTCCCCCCTTATACTCAACTTCCTCCAGTGTTGGTGCAACAATGGTTAACTCTGTGGGGCAGAGGCCACTCCTTCTTTCTAGACTATCACCAGGTCCATCAAAGACCAAAGCTTCTGCCAATTATGTGAATATCAGTAGTGTCTCCCAAAGTTCTTCATCTCAGAGAGGAACAAGCCCAGTCTCTCATGTTTGTAGGCAGCCCATTATGGTGCCGAATTGTACTCAGGTTCAGCAGCAATTAACACAACAAATGCAGGCACTCTCTCTTAACACCAGTACTGGCCATACTTATTCTTCCCAAGGAGATAGACCGCCTCCTTACCCGATTGTTTCCCAAATAAAACCAATTCTGGAATAAAAATGAATACACCACCTCCTTCCTATAATGCTATGTTGCAAAACAGGCAAAGTCCAACTCAAGAATGCAGGAAGAGCCCACAGTTGACCTACCAAACGGGGATTGTCACCCCACATCCTGTTCCTCCTGCTTCTGGCTCTCCTACTTTGCCCATGCCACCAACTCCCATGGTGCGAGGAGGACAAACAGCTAGACAGGCAAAGACTCCCACTCCTATTATCATGCAGTCAGTAAAGAGTACACAGGTGCAAAAACCAGTGTTGCAGACGGCAGTTGCTCCAGCTTCTCCCCCTGTTTCCACACCACCACCTTCATACGCTTCCTCAATTCAGCAGAAGCAGGCTCAAGTGGCTGCCATGTCTAATCAGAATACCCAGGAGCCTCCTCCTCCTCCACCTCCTCCTCCTCCTCCTCCTCCTCCTCCACCTCCTCCTCCCCTCCTCCTCCTCCTCCTCCTCCTCCTCCAGCAGTGCCCACATCTGTTAATAACTACCCAGCTTCAGTGACTGCTTCAACCCCCATCCCCACCTCAGATCCCCCAAGCTACCACTCCACCATGCAGGCCATTGCTGCTGCAAGAGGCTTTAACTATATGCCTCAACCTGTTGCATCTATTCCTGTGCAAGATGTGCCAGTCCAGGAACTTGATCTTTCCTCCACTCCTTTGGCACACATACCCATCTCTCAAGTGACTACTGTGGACTCCATCATCACTACTCAACCAGCCAGTCAGGTTGAGACCGTGAGCAGTTGCCATGACCTTTCACTCACCCAAATGGCTAGTCATCTACCCATCCAAAGTAAGTTCTCGCCTATTCCCACCGAAACTGCATCAAGCGCATCCAGATCCGAGAGTCCAGGTTCTTCATCTGTCACTTCACATGACACGCATGCCTTATCTCAATCCCCCGTGTCATGTCTGTCCACCGCAACTTCTACTCCTTCAACGCAATCAGACATGACCCAAGAGTCTGGATACTCTTCCTCGAGTCAGTCTGTTAGAGGAATGCCCCCACCTCCACCGCCGCCACCTGTGCCCATTCAGAAGACAATGCACCAATCACCAATCCCTGAACGTAAAAAATTATCCTCAGAATTGGAGGAACAGAGATGTGAATCGAAGGTTAAAGTTTACTCTCCTGAGGCTTACAAGTTCTTCATGGAGCAACATGTCGAAAATGTGATAAAATTTCATGATCAAAGGAAACAGAGGAAAATTCAGCTGGAGAAGGAGATGAAGAAGATTGGACTGCCCCCTCAGGACCAGTTGGAAATTAGGAAAATGCTGAGTCAAAAGGAGTCTAATTATATGCGTCTTAAGAGAGCAAAAATGAATAAACGGATGTTTGATAGAATCAAACTGATAGGTGAGTTGTTTACATTCTAAGAATTTCAGTTCATATTACATATACAACAAATAAAGATTACTCATTGTGATATGTTGGGCCACTTGAACTGGATAATGTAGTAGCGCCTCGAGTGACACGAGGTGAGATGAAATGTTTCATAGAGTCTATACATTTTCTTGCTTCAGTTAATGAATAGCCTACCTCATGTCTTTAGGCGTTGGAGCCTTTGGAGAGGTTGCATTAGTGCAAAAATTAGACACACACCGACTCTATGCCATGAAGACTTTACGAAAAGCGGATGTTTTGAAGAGGAACCAAGTGGCGCATGTGAAGGCAGAGAGAGACATCTTAGCAGAGGCAGATAATGAGTGGGTTGTTAAACTTTACTATTCATTTCAAGTAAGTTTCATTCAAATTTTTACTCGCTCCTTGTCAGTTTTTAAATTCACCAGAAAACCCTTTTCACAAAGTTATTTCATTATCATTGACTGTTTTTCATGTTGAAATGATGGAAGTGGTTCATATTTCTTGTTTAAAAAATTACATCCATTAATGTGTAACAGTAGTAAACTTTAAGAATGAGTATTTTGCATCTGATGACAACTTCTTATTTTTTTTATGCAGGAAAGAGGGGCCAAGGGCGAATACCCACAAAAACGGCCCCCCACCCCCATCAGTAGAGGAAGAGAAGAGCCAAAATCAAGGTCCAAGGTTTTCAAGATGTCTGGATACTTTGCACTTGAAAGATTGGAGGTCATAGACAGGGGAAAGGATGGATTGAGGAAGATTGTTCTAAAGTTGACCAGTTGAGTAGATAAAAGATTGAAAATATCAATTACCCCTTGCATTAGAGAGTTGGACAGAAAAGGAATGAGAATGTGTTGAATATCTGGTATTGCGTGCTCTCCTTAAAGGAGGAGGCATGCAGTTAGAGAGTTCAGAAAAGCAGTGTCCATTATAATAGCAATAGTAAAGAGAAAGTGGGGCAACATTGCAGTGAAGAAAGAGGGATTGAAGACAGTAAGAAGTGTGGAATTGATGAGATGAAAAGCCTTTGATTTCACTCAGTCAAGTAGAGCTGTGTGGGGTGAGCCACCTCACACATGAGAAGCATACTACATACAGGGCCAGAGAAGACCCCTGTACAAAGACAGCAACTGAGTGGTGGTGAAGAAACTGCAGAGCTGGTACAGCATACCTAAACTCTTAGAAGATGCTTTGGAAAGAGAGTATATGTGATCTTTCCAGGAAAGATTACGAGAAAAGGGAATAGCAAGAATGTTAAAGAAGAGGAAGAATTGAGTTGGAAGATTGTGATGAGTAGACAGATGGAGGAACTAAGTTTTTGAGGCATTGAAAGCCACAAGATTTTCTCTGCCCCAATCAGAGATAGTGGAAAGATCAGAGGTCAGGTGCACCATAGCCGTCCTACGCAAAGCATGGAATGACTGTTGAAAGGGACAGTTTGTGAAGTGAATGGAGAAGTGAAGAGTGGAATCCTCAGCGTAGGAGTGGATAGGACAGGAAGTGCGACTTAATAGGTCATTGATAAATAAAAGGAAAAGAGTGGATGACAAGACAGAACCCTGAGGAACACCAGTTAAAAGCTTTAGAAGAACAGTGGTCATCTACAACCACAGCTATAGATTGGCTAGAAAGGAAATCGGAGGTGAAGGCACAGATAGAAGGATAGAAACTGAAGGATGGCAGTTTGGAAATCAAAGATTTGTGCCAGTGTGTATCAGAATTTTTTGATATGCAAAGGTTTCACCAAAATCCCAAAAAGAGGATGACCAAGAGTCAGATATATATGCAAGAAGATTACCAGTAGAGCATTCCTTGCAGAATCCATACTGACAATCCGAAAGATTGTGAGAAAAGTGGTGTTTAAGAATCTTCTTAAGAATAGATTCAAAAACTTTGGAAAGGCAAGAAATCAAAGCAATTGGACGATAGTTGGGGGTTGAGAGCGGTCACCCTTCTTTGGGACAGGCTGATTGAAAGCACACTTTGAGCAGGAAGGAAACGTACCAGATGAAAGACAAAGACGAGTGTGTGTGCCTAGGCAGGGTGTCATCACAGAAGCCCAGAACTTGAGAACAGGAGGAGGAATCCCATCCAGACTGTACTCCTTCCTAGAATTGAGCCCAGGTAGGGCAGAAAGAACATTTTTGGAAGAGATTTTAATTTCAGCCATAATTAAGTCAGAGGGAGGAGGAGATGGAGGAACAGCACTGGAATCGTTCATTGTTGAATTGGAGGTGAAAGTTTGAGCAGAGTTCAGCTTTTTTGGGAGAAGAGACAGCAACTCAGCCATCGGAATGGAAAAGAGGAGGGAAGGAAGTAGTAATAAAGTTGTTTGAGAGGTTCTTAGTTAGATGTCAGAAAGAGAGAAGAATTAGAATTGGATAGTTTTTCACATTTTTGTGTGATGAAGGAATTTTTGGCGAGTCAAAAAACAGATTTTGTGTGATTTCATGGCAGAAATATAAGCTAAGTGAGAGTCAGGAGTTGGATGGCGACGGTACCTTCTGAAAGCTTCCTCTCTGTTACGGATAGCATTAGAACAAGTAAAGTTAGTTGTTTTTTTTGCATAAGTAGGAGGAATAGAATATGGTATGTACACCTCCATGCCCATGAGAATCACCTCCGTGATGCACTTAGCGCACTCGGAAGGGTCACGGCCATGGAAGCAGTAACCATTCCATGGGAAATCAAAGTATTGCCTTTGGGCCTCCCAGTCAGTGGCGCCAAAGTTCCCAAGTTGTCTCCTCTTGGGAGGATCCAAAAGCCGAATTGGATTGATAGGACAGGGAACAGAGATAAGATTGTGGTTGGAGTTGTGACAGAGTAAGGAGGATGATGAGAGGCGATAAATAAATCTGGAATGTTGTGCCCATCTCCAAGGCAGTTGGGCATATGGGTAGAGTTTACAGTCTGCTGTACATCATTCAGGATAGAAAAGTTGTAACCTAGTTCAGGGTTGCGAGTGAAATGGGAGGAAAGCCAAGGGTGGTAGTGAACATTAAAATCACCAAAAATGGAGATTTCGGCGAAAGGAGAGTGGGATAGAATGTATTCCATTTTGGAAGTGAGGTAGTCAAAGAATTTCGGTTAGTCATAAATGCAAAACTACTTTTACGTGGAGATCAAAATTTGACAATAAAACCAGCTCCGTCCTATTATTATTTCACACGGGTTCCTTTAAGTACAGGTTATCTAAATTTCTTGCAGATAAATTGTCCCCATGAGTTGGTAAATTTTCTGGCTCGCACATCACTAATTCCTATGATTTTATTAATAAAGTTATGTCCTTAGATTTAAAGCGTGGAAGAATGATCAGTTTTGATGTTGATTCATTGTTTACGAGAGTTCCCACTGATGATGTACTGTACTTAGTCTTTTAGGTAGAAAATTGCCAACATGGAACGTAGAACTTGTCATGCCCACATTCATATTTTTAGAATTGATAAAACTCTGTGTCACCAATAATGCTTTCTCCTTTGGTGAGGAATTTTATTTACAACGTTTTGGTATGGGAATGGGGTCCCCTTTATCCCCAATACTGAGTACAGTACATTATACATGGAATATTATGAGTCGGAATTGTTACAAACAATATGCCCCAGTAATTTAAATTGGTTTCGTTATGTAGATATTTTCTCATTTTTGCCTGACTAAATAATCTTGTTCCCTCTATTAAATTTGAATATGAATGGGAAAACGATAAACAATTACCTTTTTTAGATGTTTTGGTTATTAACAAAAATGGAAAGCCCACATTTGCTGGACTCAGAAAATTCAAAGATTTGGAATATTTTTAAGGATTTAAAATATCGTGAGTGGTTTATCAGAAAGGCATATTTTAAAGCCAGGAAATCTTTTATGCTCTTGGGAACCTTTAGTTAACCAAAAGCAATATTTGAGTTTGCCTTGCATTTCTAGCTTAGAAAGTGTAAAACCTTTGAAAGATTTTAGGTTTGATTTGGCGTTCAAATACTTGTCTACTGTAAAAAGTAAATTGGTTATGAATAACTGCAAAACAGGAGAAAGCTGGTGTCTACAACATTCCCTGTAAAAATTGTGATTTAATATATGTAGGAGAAACTGGAGGAAATATTGAAATGTATTAAAGAACATCAATATGCCTACAGATGTTGTAACATTAATAATGCAATTTTTTATCATGCCAGCCAAAATAATCATGCCATAGATTGGGAGTCAAGTAAGTTATTTTATAAATGTAATAATGATGTAAAAAAAAATAATAGAATCTATATGTATAGAGTAAGAAGAAAATTTTAATTTGTGTGAAGGTACTTATAAGCACGACCCTTTGATGAGATTCTTGGTCAAAAAAATCCCTTCCAGTGTCGGGTGAACAGGATCTAACCTAGGTGTGAATTTCTTAATGGTCTCTGTCCTTCTAGAATTTTTCTTATCTTTCTTGGATTGTTTCCTTACTTTTGTTCATTCATTTTTCTGTATCCACCCAAAGAGGGTGCCAGTGGGCATTAAAACTGTTGTGGAAATAAACTCTGTCTATTAGTGTGGGTTTTATTGTCGCATTTCAGTTAGTCGGTAGAATTAGTAGGAGAAAGGTAGACAGCACAGATGTATTTGGTTTGGGATTGGCATTTAAGCCGTAGCCAGAGGGTATAGAATTCGGAGGATTCAAACGGGTATACGAGAGCAAGTTAGGTCATTGCGTACATATACCTTTGGAATGAAATTTAGTATAGAGAAAGTAGGAGGGTACAGAAAAGGGGTTGCTGTCAGTCGTCCCAGACACCTGAGTTTCAGTGAGGAAGAGAAGGCGAGGTTTTGAGGAGGAGGAGGTGGTGGTTTTCAACAGAATTAAGATTTGAGGAAAGTCCACAATGTTACAGAAGTTTATGAAAAGTGAATCAGGCAGAGGCCCAGAACATCTCAAATGGGCAGTAGCAGAACCAGCCCTGCTGCCTGGGTCTGCATTCCGGGTATTGGCAGCCGGGTAGCCAGCAGAGTCTCCCCAGGAGACTGAGGCTCTTGAGATTGATGCCAATTTTTTTTATAATTTTGAAAAGATTATGTAGTATGTGAGATGCATGTATGTGTAGTGAGGAATAGAGAGAGAAGTGTGTGTGTTTGAGAGCATGCTGGATTGCTCACAGGGGAGATGAGACGTGGAAAAAGATCAGCTTAGGAGGACAGTGATGGGAGAAACAAGTTCCAGTATTTCCTGTCTTCTGCCTAACGTCCCCCCTGGAGTACTTCCCTGGTCGACTGGTGTCTACACTCGCCGCCTCCTTTCAACTTACAATTAATTATGTCCCCCAACCAAATAAATTTGGAGGAGACATTTGGATTGCATTTGTTCATCCATCCGTCGGTTCGTCACGCTTTCGTGTCCGTGCTATAACTTTTGAACCACTTGACATAATGATGAAACTTAACACACGTGTGATTCACAAGTCTGTGTGTTATGAGGAAGAATCGGGCTCCTGCATCAAAGGTGAAATGGAGGTTCGTGTCATAACTTTTGAACTGATCAACATAATGATGGAACTTCATACACATGTATCATCGCAAGACGATGATGTGTCGCGAGTAAGAATTAGGTCCTTGTATCAAAGATCAAAGTCACAAATGTTGGCTGGGATATTGATGTCGTTCTGATGCAGGTTTTGTTTTGAATGCAGGAATAAAAGATTTGTACACGAGAACACAATGTGTCTGCAAGTTTCAATGTCAGAAACATTGAGTGGGAGTTGTTGTTCATACCATTTAATAACCTGTTTAGCGAATATTGAAGTGTTCTGCTATACCCTGTAAACTGAGTCGATTAAAATTTAGAAAACATTTGATGGTACATGTACCTCGTTTTCTTAAGATATTCGTATTGAGGTCAAGCCATCGTTTCAAATTTTGTTTCCCATTTTTGTGTAGGACAGTTTTCCGACTATCATTCATTTTGTGTCTGCAAGAACATTAATAAAGAACATTCTCGCGTCCTGCATATTGCCTTTGCGCACTTTCATAGAAAAGTCACCGGAAAAGTGATCCAGTAGATGATGTAACAAGAATCTTTATGAATGATGTTAGCATTAACCTCGCTTCGTCAGGCCCTAATTATTTTTCTTCATTTTGTTTTTAGGATAAAGATAATTTATATCTCATCATGGATTATATTCCTGGTGGGGATTTAATGTCGCTGTTGATGAAGTTCGGTGTGTTTGAAGATTCTTTGGCAAGGTAAATAATGTGGAAGGATTTTGTAATTTTATTAGTCTCTTATGTAGTCTATTAAGGTATGCTTTGGGTTCTGAATATGGCATACTTAAAAAGAAGAGTTAAAAATGCTGTATTAGATATCCTCATGGGCAGTGTTTCTCAACCCGAGTGTCGCGGGAGGTGCTCAGCTAGGGAGTCCTTGTGCTTAGCAAAAACCCAGCTTGTATGGAAAATTGAAATTTATTTTCCCAGCAAAAATTAGAGAAATATGTAAAATTAGACAAACTTTTTTTTTTTTAATTGAAAAACTTGTGTTGCATTAAAATTTGAGTTGAAATTATTTCTCTTAGTCGTAATCTTCATAACTACTGGTCAGTGTTTCAATGAATACCTGTGCCTGCTTTGCATTTGTTAATCTTATATTCGGCTGAATAGACTAAACACAAAGTAACACAGTTAATTTCATTGTTTTGTTTTAACTGCAACCATTGATGAGAAGCCCATTTCGCATAAGTATGAGGTTGCAAATGGAATTAAAACTTTCAGTGCTTCAGACACCAGTTTTGGATACTCAATTTTCCGTGCTATCCAAAATGTACACGAGTCTTCTGACTGGAATGACAACTGCAGGGTTTTTTAGGTTTCCTTCAGTTCCGCAGACTCTACCACCCTTTCATTGAACGAATTAAGTATCCACTTCTTAGCAACTTTCCATCGTCACGAGAAATAGTTCGACAGCTGTTTTTGCAGTTCAGGTATGCTGCATCATTATTTAGGGAAGTGGGGTCGTCATTTTTTTTTTTTTTCAAAAGGGGGTCGCTAGCACAAAAGGTTGAGAAACACCGCTCTAGGGCCTAGGTTGAACATCAAATATAAAATCCTTTATAATTTTTACACGCATGCTACATACTTTTCTTTATTTTTATAACATTTAGCATTTATTTTATTGGCTACATACTTATCTATAATTTTGGTTTGAAATACAGGGTGTACATAAAGTCAGGATCTATTTTTGTGAAGCACTTGGAAATTGTATGGAATTCAATCATAAAATGATAGTGGTAACATTTATTAAATAATTAAGAGTAGGATTCGACGTGACGCCCATCAGTATCCCTGCACAGCTCAAATCGTTCCGCAGCATTTCTAAACACATTCTGGAGCATTTGCGGGGTTATGTTATCTGCAGCAGTTTGTATACGTAAGTTTTCAAGACTCGTAATCTTCGTCTGATAGACGTGCGATTTGATAAAGCCCCATGCAAAGAATCTAAAGGGGTTAAATCTGGTGATCTCGCTGGCCAAGGTCTGTTGCTTCCGCTTCCGATCCAGCGATTTGGAAAACGTCCATTTAGATAATCCTGAACAATTTTGGCATAGTGACAAGGAGCACCATCATGTTGATAGACGACGGTACTAACAATCCTATCCCCAATCAGCTGAGGTTCAAGGAATTGCTGCAACATGTCCAGATAAATAAGCCCCGTAACTGTAGCTTCAGCAAAGAAAAAAGGACCATAAACCTTAGATTTTGTTAAACCCATCCAGACATTAACTTTAGGTGAGTCTCCCAATTTTGGACGAAATCATTCGGTCTTTCATCTGCCCAAATTCGACAGTTATGGCGATTTACTTTTCAACACGTATGGAAAGTGGCTTCATCACTAAAGAGAATGTTGTCCATTAAATTATCACTCCAGATTTGTTCTACGAGATCAGCACACCCAGCACTTCGTTGAGGGAAATCTTCCTCATGTAAATCATGTAAAACCTGCAAATGATAGCTTTTCTTCTGCAAATTAACTTTCAGAATTTTGTGCACAGATGACGTCGGGAGGCCGCGTCTGTGTGATGCAGCACGAACGGACGTACGTGGCTCCTCAGTGATAATTCCGCGTACTGCATTCACGGTAAGATCTGACATACACGGTCGTCCTGATCTTGCTTCATCATTTACAGATTCCGTTCGTTTAAATTTGTTCACCAATGTTCGTATTGTCTTGTCTATTGGCCCCGGCTTATGAAATCTCCTTCTAAACTTCTCTCTGATGTCATTGTATTTCTTTCCCTCGATTCGCCAAATTACTATTGCCACACGCTCTTCTGTATTCATTCTAAGGGCTTCTGAAAAGAAAAATAGAAAAAAATAATTATTTCACAAAAATGGATCCTGATTTTATGTACACCCTGTATAAAAGCTGAAAAAAAGTTAAGCTTATGTTGTACCCCGTAGGTCTAAATTTCATTAAAAAAAAGTCTATTTTTATATTTAAAATGCTTTATGTTTTTACAACATTATAAACAGTAGTTTGTTGAAACTGTATAGTATTTATTTTCTATGCAAGCAGATTTTCTGTTGGATACGGTAAAAAAAACTTTTTACAAAAGAAAAAGAAAAAAAAAAAGTGTTTTCGAACACTACATGTACATTATCATTATTTTATTGTGACCAATTTCATAATGAGGAGAGAAAGAGAGAGGGATATTTTACAGAGAATTTTCATTGCAGATTTTACATTGGAGAACTTATTTGTGCGGTGGAAAGCGTTCACAAAATGGGATTCATTCACAGGGATATCAAACCAGATAACATTCTTATTGACAGAGATGGACATATCAAACTTACTGATTTTGGACTCTGCACTGGTTTTCGCTGGACTCATAATTCAAAATATTACCAAATTCAGGGTAATGAAAAGGGTGCATTTCATATTTAAGCAGTGGTTCTCTTAATTAGAGGGGTCCCGTGGCTCGATCAGTTAGGGCATCGCTTGGCAGTGCTGAGACTCCTTTGAGTCGTAGGTTTAAACCCTCGTGCTTCACAGAGTTGAGCGATTGACTTTCCCGTATTATTATTATTATGTCTATTTTCACACAACTGGTTTTTTACCTCACTTGCTATAAGAAATAGGTTTTTAGTTCTGACCTCTAACATGTTCAAAACGCTACTGTAGGCGAACACGGACGACAGGACTCTATCGATCCTTGCGGTGACAACGACATCGTGTGTCGTTGCAATGATCTGAAACCTCTTGAAAGGAGGAGGAGGAGGCAACATTTGAGGTGCTTAGCACACTCCCTAGTCGGAACGCCCAATTATATTGCCCCAGAAGTGTTGGCGAGATCAGGCTACACTCAGCTGTGTGACTGGTGGAGTGTGGGCGTTATTCTGTATGAAATGTTGGTAGGACAACCTCCCTTCCTAGCCAGCACTCCCGCCGAAACCCAGTATAAGGTTAGTTACTAATGTTTAAACGTAGAGTTTATATTTCATATCACTGACAGGATTACCAATTGAATGTCGTTTCAAATGGAACGCTAAAATGTTACCTTACTAAACATTCCAATCTAATGCGCAAACGCGCTTCATTTGGAGAGAGATTCGTTTACTGACCTCCCCTGTTCTCTGGGAATTTGTTCAGTTGGAACTATAAATAAGGTTTATAAGGCTTCGTTACTCCGGTTTTTGTTGGATAATTTATTAAAAAATAGATGTAAGACCTAATCAAAGTAATTGTAGTTGGGGCTTCTTACTGTTTCGTCCAACTATTTTGTGGATGTTTTTTTTCGTATTTTCTCGGCTCGTTACTTTAAATTCATTAATTAAGTAATTGGAACGCAGGTAATCAATTGGGAAACGTCTCTTCGTATTCCGAAACAAGCTGAATTGTCCCCAGAGGCCAAAGACTTGATCCTAAGCCTGTGTACTAATCCTGAATCCCGACTCGGTCGGAGCGGAGCTCAGGACGTGAAACAGCATCCTTATTTCGGGGACTTGAACTTCGAAGCGGGCCTTAGAAAGCAGCCAGCACTCTACATACCGAAGATCGAACACCCGACCGACACATCCAACTTCGATCCCATCGATCCTGACCGACTAAGGCCGAGTGAGCCGAATGATAGTGAGGTGGAGTGGATTAACAACAGTAATCAACCAGTACATGGTTTCTTTGAATTTACCTTCAGAAGGTTTTTCGATAGCAGTCCCGGTAGTACTGGGGGTGATTGTGAAAGGGATAATCAGCAGCCAGTATATGTTTAATGCGTACCACCAAAAATTTTATGAAATTTTTCATTTTTTATCGTTACATTTAAGTATAGTTTAATATTTCAAATATTAATTTGCAGGTTTGTATTATTATTATTATTATTATTATTATTATTATTATTATTATTATTATTATTTGAGTTTAATAGCTAGAAATATACATTTTAAATATTTATTACAAATATAGTCTATATAAAATATATATGCATATATATTTTTCTATATTTTATTTTAATTTTTTTAACTATTTGTGGCAATACCTAACTGTAAGGAGTTTCAATCTCATTAGAGGATGTTGACGGTCAGCTAAAGATAATAGTTTTAGCAATATTTTACTGTAGAAAATATTAATTAAGCTAAATTATTGGTTACATCAGAACATGAATTCTTAAACACGTTCTGACTCGCCTCTCACGTTTTCAGAAATGATTTATTTCAATGGAATGATAAATAGCATAACAAAGATGTTGAGTGGCTTGCCAGCAATCGAGATGTGAGCGGTGGTCGGGGAACTCAATTCATAGGGATAGAATGAGCATAATTTAAGAGACATTTCGAAATGGTACATCTTTCATCATCAGTAACTTACATTAACTTCATGAATAAAACGTCTGGAAACGAGTTACTGTAGAATTTGTTAAAAATGCAATTGAAGTCACGGTAAAATCGTTACATTTAAAACTAAAACGAAAATAGTTAAAATATCATGAATTATTATTATTATTATTATTATTATTAAAAATAAAAATAAAAATATTTCAAGTTGAAAATCAAATTTTAAAACAATAAAAGCGATTACGGCAAGTTAAAATTAAAAAAGAGAATAATAATAATGGTGGTGGTTAACCACCTTTGCAACATCTAAGGTTGTATGATGAAGGGAACCTACAGCTTTACGTGAGATCCGAAGAAGACCCACGGATTGCTACATAATCTTGATGCGGAGGACGGTCCCCCATCCAAGTACTACCCAGACCCACTGTCACTTAACTTCCCTGTTTGACAGGAAGCGGTGTTACGACACTGGCCATGACGTAGCCCTTAAAATTTAAAAATGTTAGTTTCATTAATGGATTAGTTAATGACTTCGAGTTTTGAGAAGCCATCTAACTGTTTCTTAATCAGGGTTCTGCCAAATTTCATAAAAATGACAAAAATGAATAACTAAAACTTTAAAAATTATTGAAGATACACAAATTTGAAATGAAGCGAAGTATTCGTAATTTATTTGATCGATACAGAAACTGTTTAGGATCAGTTTGAAAGGGGGATTTCATGTTGAAGAGTGTGGGACGAAAATCCTCTTGGGTGCTTTGAGTCAGAAAAGGTTCGAAACCACCGATCAAACCGAACAGTCCAGAAAGCTAAATCTATTTTACTATTGCTTGCGTGACAACTTCACTATTAGAAACAGTTCAAATAAAAAAAAAATTGAATTTTATGTCCAGACTTTGTTGAAAGTCGTTTTTAAGCGACACACAATCATTCATATTTTCTTCACATTTGAAGGCACAATTCAAACTATTTTCCGGTCATTCGTTTTCTACAAATTTTTGCGGAAAAAACAGCCACACCTCAAAACTCGCATTCTTAACATCAATGAAAAATTGGAGACTGGAGACTAACCCAACCACCCAAACAATTAGTCTTTCAAATCCAACAGAGAAATCAAAATTGAGTCGGCTAACCCGTCTTCATGGTTTCTTAGTATTTTAAGTATCTTTTTAAAACATTTAATTTTTAATTGTTTTGAATTTTGTAATTTATTTTTTCACGAAGTTTCATTATTGTAAATTATTGATGAAGTTTGTACGATATCGAAACGTCTGGCTTCAGTCACTCGTTTATAATTGTTTTTCTTTTTTTTTATATATATATATATATATATATATATATATATATATATATAAGAATATAAAGACAAGAGATACGACGACTCAACATTTATTGGCCAAACGTTTCGGTCCACTCAGGGGCCATCTTCAGTGTCTAAATGAAAGCATCCCCCAAAAAATCAATAATATAACTAAAGAAATAAAAGTAAATGCAAATGTCAGATAAATAATTGTACATAATAAAAGCCTAATACAATAAGCAAATAGTTAAAAAATAGCTTAAAAAAAATTATCTGGATTGTAAGACAATAAACCAATTTATCTGTTTAGAATTTATCTATACTGTATACATGTGCGACCTGCCAAAGTAAAGTCGCTATGTAGGGCAGACTGCCCTGCAGTTAAAACTTGGGATTTCGAAGCATTTGGGTTTTTCTTATGAAACTTCTCGCCCTCTTTCCACTCCTAAATCCTCCGCTATTCGGCATCATTCAGAGACCCATGACCACCCCTGCCCACAGGACTCCTTTACGATTTTGTCGTCTGCTTCTGATTCGCTTGAACTCAAAATTTTAGAATCCCTTTTTATCAAGAAATTAAATCCAGAATTCAACGACAGCCTTTCCTCGATAAAATTACATACTTCATAATCAACCAACCAACACCTTTTCAACACAACTAACGCACTAACTTTAGGTTCTTACTCCTTTCCTTTCTCTCCAGTTGTCATTTGCAACTCTTACCATCCAGGTTAGTCCTTTTAAATTTTAAAATTTAAGTTTTAGTGTATTCTGTTTTATTTTTAATGGGTTTAACTTTTATTGTTTTATTGTCTTACAATCCAGATAATTTTTTTAAGCTATTTTTTTAACTATTTGCTTATTGTATTAGGCTTTATTATTATGTACACTATATACAGGGCTATTCAAAATGATTCACCTGATTTCAAATGAGAATATTTTTTAATGCTACAAATACAGAGTGATTTGTGATACATCAACCAAAAGAAAAACTGTCCAAATTTTGTCTCTCACCTCATAAATGCTCTATGTGACTTCCCCTAGTTACACGAGCAACGTCGACACGATAGTCGAATTCCTCCCATACTCGCTCCAGCATGTCCGTTGTCACTGACTCTACGGCAGTAACAATGCGAGTTCGGAGCTCATCCAAAGATGTGGGCAACGGTGGCACGTACACAGTATCCTTAACGTACCCCCAAAGGAAGAAGTCGCACGGTGTAAGATCCGGCGACCTAGGGGGCCAGCTGTGGAGCTCGAAAACTGCAACACACAAAACGCCTTCTGCTGTGCGGACGCCATTTTCACACTGACTGTTTGTTGCTAGGCTAGGCCACGGCGTGACTTTGGAGCCGTCTCGCGGTGATCTTGTAAAACTCGGGAGATTTCCTCTTTCATGTGGTGTATGCCCAGTTGATGCACGGTTGATAGGTACGGAAGTATTCTCAGTTGAAATCGGATGAATCATTTTGAATAGCCCTGTATTTATCTGACATTTGTATTTACTTTTATTTCTTTAGTTATATTATTGATTTTTTGGCGGATGCTTTCATTTAGTCACTGAAGATGACCCCTGCCTGAGTGGACCAAAACGTCTAGCCAATAAATGTTGAGAGTCGTATCTCTTGTCTTTTTATTCCTATTGAGGATAAGATTCCCGAAGAACACTTCTATCGTAACTATATATATATATATATATATATGCAAAGGTGGGCACCCGGGCCTCAAAAAGGACCGACGGTCCCGGTCCCGGTCCTTGCCTCAAACTGGACCGACGGTCCCGGTCACGGTCCTTTCTGAAGATAGGACCTAGGAACGACTCGGTCCTTATATATAATATAAGTGAAAAATTTGATTAAAATGAAAAATGAAATTAAAGACACCGGAAATCTTTAATTTTATTAACGTAAATTATAATTAATACAATACATAAATGATGAAAAAAAGTTAAGTTAAATGCTTGAGTTTCCCTTCAAGAAGACTAGCATTTCAAGACTAGCATCTTCTTTAGAACTTCAAATAATCACTAAACACACTAAAATCACTAACAAAGACGGACCGGACCGTCCGGAATTGCTTAAAAATGGACCGTCGCTCCTCATTTCGGTCCTCACTGAGAAAAGGACCGACTTTCCTTAAAAAGGACCGAGTTCCTGGAATTCGGTCCTGCCCACCTTTGTATATATGTATATATGTATGTATGTATGTGTGTATATATACACACACACACACACACACACACACACACACACACACACAGTTCTATGTTAATTTATGTACTTATACAATAACCTTACGTAAGTCAGAAAAATTTATAGAAGTTAGATTTTATTCGGCTTAAGCCAAATAAAATGTAACTTCTATAAATTTTTCTGAGTTACGTAAAGATTATTGTAGAGGTACACAAATTAACATGGAACTTAGATTAAAATTTCAATAGCTTATTTATCTAATAAATTTGACAATAAATGCTAGAATAGCAGTAACAATCAGGCCCCTTAAATGTGGACATTTACAAATCTGACAGATTTTAACAAGATAAGCTTTACAATTGGTCTTTCTATCTCGATGGTTCCAGTTCAAATTTCTGATCCTTCTTTATTTTCGCTATCATGATCTTTGCGATTCTCACGTATCCTTTCTTGTCTTTAACCAATTCTCTTATCCTACCCCTGCGCCATTGATTTTGGGGAAGAAGTTGATCCATGTCCAGAAGTAGGTCTCCGACTTGATGTGGAACTTTATTTCTGGTCCATTTTTGTCTTGCTTGCAGCAGAGGTAAATATTCTCTTCGCCATCTCGACCAGAATAAATCTGCCAGATATTGCACCTGCTTCCAACGTTTCTTGGAATACATGCCCTTGTTGAATAATCCAAGAGGATATGTAACTCAAGTTTTCAGTAACGAGTGATTCGGCGTGAGGGCCTCCAAATCGTTCGGGTCATTTGAAACCTCGGTTAGTGGGCGATTGCTCAAAATCTTCTCGACTTCGCACATCAAGGTGCTGAGGCCTTCATTGTTGAACTTAACTGGTTGCTCGTTTGTTAAAGCACTTAAGACCTTCCTGATCGTTCTTATTTCTCGTTCCCAGACTCCACCGAAATGGGGAGCTGCAGGTGGTTGAAACTTCTATTCGGTGTGTTTTTGCTTCAGCCAGTATTCGATACGTTTTCTGTTCCATTGGCCGATAGCTTCTCTCAATTCTCGATTGCCACCAACGAAGTTCGTTCCGTTGTTGGATCGGATCACTTAACCTGTCCTCTTCGTGCCATATATCTTCTTAAAGCACAAATGAAGGCATCGGTGCTCAGCGAATGAGCAACTTCTAGATGCATCGCCCGACTCGCTAGGCAAGTGAAGATCACTCCGTAGCGCTTTTCCGTGGCGCGACCTCTTGCAATCATGAACGATCCAAAATAGTCTCTGCCGGTATTCATGAATGGGGGCTGATCTCCCATGACTCGATCTTTGGGTAAATCAGCCATGAGTTGTTGTTCTCCAGATTTTCCTCGTCTTTTCGACACGCAATACAATCTCGAAGAATTTTCCTAATCAACGTGTTGCTTCCAATAATCCAATAGTTTAGCCTTAGTGTGGACAGAACCGCTTCTCTTCCTAAATGTCCAACTGCATGGTGAACTTCTCGTATGAAGAATCGCACAACGTGGCTATTCTTGGGTAGAATGATTGGGCGTTTTATTGCATAAGAAGTGGTTCTTCGATCCAGTCGTCCGCCAACTTGGAGCAATCCATCTTGACCAATAATGGGACAAAGTCTCCTTAGACGGCTATCTTTCTTCACTGATTTTCCGGCCCGAATCTGTTTAGTCTCTTCTGGATATTCCGTGTTCTAAATAAACTTCCAAATCTCGGTCTCTGCTCCTATTAACTCCTGGATCGAAACATCCAAAGTTGACCACGACCTCTTCAGAAGTCCTTCCTTAAGACGCAACATCCAGACTACTTTATTCTTAACCTTGTACCATGTTGCTGCGGATTCGAGCAATTTTTGTGTTGCATTTTTGTCCTGTAAATGGGTGGATACTGCGAGACTTACTTTCTTGATTTCTGGGTCGTCGTCTGCGACTTTCTCGAAAATATCTGAACTTGGCCAGTTTTGGCGCTCCGTCCACAAAAATCTTGGTCCATGCTTCCATTCCTCGTCCTTCACGAATTGAGACATGGGTAACCCTCGGCTGGCTGAGTCAGCGGGGTTAAGCGTTCCTGGCACGTAATTCCATTGTTCGGACTTCGAATTGCTTCGAATAGATTGGATATGAACCTTTGAAATCTTTTGCTTTCGTTATTAATGTACTTCAGGACCGTTGTGCTGTCAGTCCAGAAATATTCTGCGTTCGCCTTCAGCTCTAAAACTCTATGAAGAGTCTGCTGAATAATCACGGCAAGACGCGCTGCGTTCAGTTCAATTCGAAGTATAGTTGTTTAGAGGTGTTAATCGTGCTTTCGCCGTGATTAGTGAGCAATGTATTTGTCCTTCCTCGTCAACGAAACGAAAATAGGCTACAGCTCCATATGCTACTTCACTACCGTCACAGAAAATGTGGATTCGAGTATTTCCAATCGGGCTTGGTGTCTTGTAGCATCTGGGCACTACATAATTCATCAGCTGAGGAACCTCTTCAAGCCATGCCTTCCATTTTTCTTCAACATCTCTTGGCAATTCATCGTCTCATGGCAATTTCAACTGGCACCTCTCTCGAAAAATTCTCTTAGCTGGTACGATAGTAGGTCCCACAATACCGAAAGCGTCATGTATCGAAAATATTGTAGCGAGGATACCCCTTCTTGCGCGTGGTTGATCATCCATCCTGAGTTTGAATCCGAGATCTTTCTCTACATTCCAAGTTACTCCTAAAGCTCGCTCATACGGAAGATCTTCGTGTAGCAAATCGAGGTCCTTTAATCCTTCGGCCAACTTTTCCGGTGGAATAGAGTCCAAAACCGACCTCGAATTGCTCGTAAATTTTTATAACTTAAATACCCCCGTTGCGACTAAATCTTGCACTTCGTTAACCAATTGGATAACGTGCTCTTCGGTATCAACTGACTTAAGAATATCGTCCATGTAAAAATTCTTGAGAACAGTTTGTGTGGCTTCTTCACTAAATTTTTCGCCGCTTTCAAATACCGTTTGCCTCAAAGCAAAATTAGCTTATACTCTGCTGGCTGCTTGTTTAAATTGCCATCAGGAAACCAAAAAAATCTCGTGAAATCTGCATGCTTTGTGGGTACCTTGACCTGATAAAACATTTTTTCTATGTCTCCTATAAAAGCAATTGGATTTTGACGAAAGCGAAGCGGAACTCTCGAAAGATTATTGACCAGATCCGGTCCTTGAAGTAATTTGCTATTAAGTGATATACCTGCAAATTTCAGAAAACAGTCGAACGCAACTCGGAGTTTCATTTTCTGTTTGTGGTATATTAAACCGTGGTGCACCAGGTACCAGACCTTTCCTGGCTCCTCCTTAAGCTCGTCTTCAGGTACTTGTTCCATGAAACCAAACTTCAACGTGGAATTCATGAATTCGCTGTAGTCCCGGCAGAACCCTTCTTCCCCTTGCAATCGGTGTTTCATGCTCTAATCTTTCGTTTGTTTGATGACGATTAGAAGGGAAACAAACGTGCCTCTTCAAACTTGCTCGGACTTTCTCCCATTTTCGATCCCTTTTCATCCAGGTGGGCATTCTTAAAGTCGTAAGTATGCATCTGTTCGATCTTATCTTTGATATCCTTCTCACTTTCAACCTTGCTTCGATGACAGATTGCGTCAGAGACGGAGCTTGCTCTAATAGGTCCATTTAGAGCCCATCCTAACTTGTGCAGAGAAGCCTATGGTCCGCCCGATAGATCGCCGACAATTTTCAGCGGCTTGATGGCTGCTGGTATATTTTTTCCAACCATTAGCCCTCCCTCCCCTTTTATGAATCTGAACGGGACATCTTGAAGATACAGAAATTCATTGACGTCGTCCGGTGTCGGTGAATCTTCCTTTATGAATGGCCAGTCTTCCTTCGAGTACACTACAAGAAGATTAATAGTTTCGTTTTCATCTAAATCAGTTACCTCCAGATTATTCAGCACGTTTGTAGATATTTTACTTTTTCTTCTCCATTGTCGTTAAATACAGG
Organism: Bathynomus jamesi; assembly: GCA_023014485.1. Classification (NCBI taxonomy): domain Eukaryota; kingdom Metazoa; phylum Arthropoda; class Malacostraca; order Isopoda; family Cirolanidae; genus Bathynomus; species Bathynomus jamesi. Next base: position 686,752 of record JAJOZX010001879.1, on the reverse strand, counting down.
GTGTCTCAAAAGTCACTATCTATTTTGAAAAATAATGGGAATTGAGAAAAACTGGTTTAAGACATGAAAAATATATTTATTTCAAAGTAAGTGCCACAAAGAATTAGTGCTATTTATTTATCTGTCTCCACATGGCGACCATCAGTGTCTCTACAGAGCTCAAAGCGATAAGTTGTTTCCCGGAACACACTTTCCAGCATTTGAGGTGTTATTTTCTGAACTGCATCGGTAATATGATTTCGAAGTTCGGCTACATCACTAATTCTTCTACCAGTGTACACCTTAGACTTAATGAAACCCCAGGCGAAAAAATCTAATGGTGTTAAATCGGGTGAACGTGCTGCCCATGGTTGTGTTCCTCCACGACCAATCCAGCGACCGGGGAAGCATCTGTCAAGATAATCACGTACAATTATTGCATAATGGCACGGTGCTCCATCCTGCTGAAAAACTACTGTGTCAAGAATGCCATCTGTAAGAAGTTGAGGTTCGAGGAATTGTTCAAGCATGTCAAGATAATAAACCAATTAACTTTTTTAAATACACAAATTTGCACCAGAAGTACATATCTTTATGCCAGCATAGCATTTTTAAAAAAAAACATTAATGTCACCGAAATAGATAGTGACTTTTGAGACACCCTGTATATTTGAGCGTCTTCCCCCTTAACACCCTATTTTTCGAGGAGATTTTTATCAATAAAACAATCTGTAGAAAAATTATCCAGACCTGCATAGGTTAGAACGAATCCTTTACCTCCCTTAACCTTTACCTTCACTGGCAGGACTGCACAGGCAATTCTTCGCCCTCCTCCGACCCCTGTTTGATAACTTGTCTTGGCCGAATTCATAGAACAAGTAGTTGTCGATTCTACGATTGTCTCCGCTTCAGGAGGTGACTGTTCTTCATTTTCGTTTTCGTTTTATCTTATAGCATGGAGGCAAGTCAGATGTTTCTTTGAACAGACGTTGCATACCAGGCCTTTCGAACAACCTTTAGAATAGTGACCGCTCTCCAGACAACCAAAACATAATCCGGCTTTCTTGATGAACTCAACTCGTTCGGTATATGGTTTCTTCTTCAAGAAGAAACAATCGTTTAGGACATTAGTTTTTTACAATAACATTGTTGGGTTTCTAATGCTGCTTCGCTTAATCATGGAGTCGCTACCTTCGTGTTCACACTGCTTGACTTCTCTTTAATTTCTTTCGCTGATATAGCTAAAGACCTCTTATTCCTCGATGAAGTCAACGAATCCTTGTTCGGTTTCCTCGTGAAAACATCTCTAATATTACCAAACAAGGGCTGGTTCAAAATAGATGCTTGATCAGTTGTAAATTCTACCAGGTCACCAAGTGTTACTTTGTTTCTAATTTCCGTAAGCTGGTGAAGTTTACTTCGCCACTTTTCCTGCAACTTATATGGCATCTTCCTAACAATATTCATGATTTCCTTAGGATTATGCAATTGGTTCAACGAGGTCATATTTTCCATATCGTTAGAGCAGCTCCCCAAGAACATCGATAAATCTCGAAGAGCTTGGCTATCATCATTCTTGATTGGAGGCCATTTTTCAATCTTCTGCAAATAGACGTTGGCTATCTTGAATTCGTTCCCATATTCTTTTTTCAACAACCTCATCGCAGTTCGATATCCAGAAGTGACATCATCATGATCACAGCTCCTGACCAACTCCTGCGGGCCTCCAGTTGTGTATTGTTCCAGATAGTAGAGGTGGTTCGCGTCGTTACCACATCGGGTGTCAAACATCTGGTGGCACTCGTGCATAAACGGTTTGTATTTCGTCAGATCCTTACCGTCAAATACGACGGGCCTACTTGGGTAGTAATGCTCTTTCTTGACTGCGAGCGAGCATCAAAGAAATTTCATTTTGTCTTGCTATGACGTTAATCAATCTACTGAAAGAAAGGCTTTGATCTGTGTATTCCTGTTTTTGACATTTTAAGTTCCCTACAGTAACTCTGCTGACATGATCACTAGAACCTGTGCTATCTGAGTGTGTGTTAGTTCTAATGGTATCTGATCCCAAACTCGGTGGTCGGCGAACTTTGCTTCTGTTTTCCTGATCGTCTTTGCCTTTCAATGCATTTAATTCTCTTTCGAGGGCTTCCTGCTCTTCCCTTGTCCTTTTCAATTTTAAATTCTCGAGCTGCCTCTGGTACAAGACTTCCTCCTCCTCTTTCTGTATTCTTCGAAGTCCCTTTGGTCTTCTAGCTTTCATGCTTCTTCGTAGACGTACTCCTCGGCGAGTATTTTCGCTTTTTGTTTTGCCAATTGTAATCTTACCGAAGACGTGGATAACAGTGAACCTCGGCTCCCTCTGGATTCGGGTGCTTGTTTCCAATATTTGATGCACTATCTTCGGGGCTGACTTGGTCTAAATCATCGTCCGTTCTCTGTGGGAGCCAGTTGTTGATTTGCGACTGAAATTCCAAAGATGAAGTATTCTGCTCTTCAAACCTTTTCCAGGTCTCCGCTGAGACATCTTTTCTCTCGGCTTGCTTTTGACATTGAAGTAGTAGTTCTCGATTTTTTCCTCGTGATTCAGGCTTTGCATGCTTCTTTGGTCGTCTTTTGGTACCCCTACATTCAGAAGGCTTGCTCTTGCGTTTAATGTTCCGGACGATCTTCGACCTCCTCTAGGAGATTCTGGAATGTTAGGATAGTCTTCATCTGAATCTCCACTGCTGGTATCACTTCTCCTCCTGAGGCCTCTTGGATGGTCGTCGTCTTGGTCATCATCTCCATCAGGGCGGTGATTTCTTCGCGCATCCTCATCGTAATCCTCGGTTTTTCCCTGCCTGAGTAGTTTAATTAATCTACCCCATTCAGGATTCATGGTTACGAAGGCCTCTCCTACTCCTCTCTTCCCGTAGTCATCAATAAGAGAAGTCAATTCTGATCTTCTGAAAGGGTCACGGACGAACCCTTCATATTGTGAAAGCCCCGTTTGTCCCCCTATTCTTATCTCCAACTCACGACACACCCACCCGAGATTCTTGTACTCAGCAGATGCAGCTATACCTAATTGCTCCTTAAAGCCGTACCATACATTGAATTTCACTTCCCCGAACGCTCTTAAAAATCCAGAGAAATCACCGGGTATGATAGCTGACAACCTCGCCCAAGGAAAGTCTTCAAAGCGTGCCACTGCTTGGATGATAGTTCACTACACCGACATACCAGACTTCGCTATTTGTAGGAACGTTAAATGTAATCTGGTGTTGGATTCCAGACGAATGGCGTTGACGAGTGATCCGAAATATCTACTCGCGTTCTTGGGAGTGAAGAACTTTCCCCAGTATTGCCACACCTTCAGTATAGAGTTCTGCGAGAATGCCGGGCGCCTACCAACTAGATCAGTTACCCCTTCTGCTATCTTGTTTGAAAATGCAGATGTCGTCTGTCTCCTCTTGGCGAAACCAATTAAGGCCTCAATCTGCCAGATGATGTAACCCTGCCGGCCTCCGCCCTAGTGCAGGCAATCATTGGACTAATTTCCTCTATTACTGCCCATTGATCTGGTGTAAGTGTCATTGGATCGGGATGAGTTTCCCTTAGTTTATTTTGAAGAGTGTCAGGTGCTATCCCTTGATAATTTGGTCTGACGTACTCCTATAACCCTTTAATAAACTTGATTCATGCTTCCTTCTGGCTCGCTATCAACTCATTTGGCACAAAAGGGGCGCACATGTTACCTACCCATGTAACATGTCTAAAGGTTCCATCGGTGGATTCACCCATTCCTAAAATTTCAGATAAGAATGCTCCGATCATGAAGTTGTTCTTGTTGAGGGGATGAGTTACGTTAGTAAATTGGAGGCTTCCCAAGCAAACTAAAGGCTTTTTGAGTCCAATCCCATAGAAAGACTTTACTATGTTAGTTGACAATCCTTGACACTCTCCTATTGCCACGTTATCCTCGACACCCTCCTATTGCCACGTTATCCTCGACACCCTCCTATTGCCTTATCCTCGACACCCTCCTATTGCCACGTTATCCTCGACACCCTCCTATTGCCACGTTATCCTCGACACCCTCCTATTGCCACGTTATCCTCGACACCCTCCTATTGCCACGTTATCCTCGACACCCTCCTATTGCCACGTTATCCTCGACACCCTCCTATTGCCACGTTATCCTCGACACCATCTAAACTAGAAATCTTTCTGCAATATTCTGCGACGAGGGCGGCATAGTCAATATTTAAGTTTGACATTTTAGCTAATTGTAATAATAATTAAGCACTTATATATGTATAAATAATAATAATAATAATAATAATCATCGTAAATGGGAGTTTCCGGATGAAGAGAAGTGAAACGTCGTATAAAATCTTTTATTCACTTTTGACTTCACTTTTAGTAAATGCGTTTCAATCTTGAGGGACACGAAATGGGGTACAACAGTTTGAAATGCGAATGAAAGCGAGGCAGAATTTCATAGAACTAAAAGCATAAAATACTTATAAAAAAAATGTTAAACCCTCTTATCTATTACCGATAGTGAATGTATCCAAAATACAAACTCAAAGAACACGATAGGTGATGTTCCTAAAACGATATTCAGAAGCGAGCTACTTTTGTCAGCATCACTCGTTTTTATATATATATACACGGTGAACCAAAAGTAGGTGGACAGTAGGTTGAATACGGTTTGTGTTATATTATATTATAACTATGGTGTTCATTATAACTATGGTGTTTGTGTTATATTATATTAAATATTATAACTAAATTTATTTAAATTTTATTTTGTATTATAGTATACAAAAAAATTAAATATGTATTCTCAAAATAAACGTTATCATTTACTGTCCACCTACTTTTGGTTCACCCTATATATATATATATATATATATATATAATATATATATATAATATATATATATATAATATATATATATAATATATATATTTTAAGTGCAGTGACCGCACCTTTAAATAAAACTAAAAGGAAAAAGGCAATAGAGTGGGAAATTAGGAGCTAATGTGTAGATCGAACCTTTGATCGATAAGAACGTTGATACTGAAACCGACGCACTTTATTGTCCTTTACCCTCGCACCAAATATCTAATTAAAATCGAATAAAAGGAGTACCTCAGGCTTAAACTTAAAAAATAATTAGTGAAGGAATGTCGTAAGTTAGAGGTTTGGCTCGTTGAGAACCATTTGTTTTGATGGATCGTCAAGTTGGAATAAGTTTAGTTTTGTTGGCAATTCGTATTCGAGTGGAGTTGCTTTATTTTCGATATATCACTAATGGAAGTTATAAGCTGTGATAGCATATTGGAAGGGAGTAGCTGATTACGGCTTTGTTACATTCGCGTTCCGATCGAAAGGTAGCTGTCGTCTTGTCCGCGTGATCCCAGTGTACGACGAAGTCGTCTAGGTATGTTTTTGTATTAACTGCGGCGCTTTCTGATTCGGAGGTGTAATGATTAGTTAAAATATAGTAACTGAATGCTTTTAACTTTCGCGATTCGAATCATTACTGGTTAGTTTATCTTCATTATTAGTTTTAATTTCTGCCCAGTTTAAATTTGAGGTACATCTTTGCGTGTTTCATTTTAATCGCGATTTGGTATATATCTCGTGTTCAGATAATGAAGACCTAAAAGTGTGGTATAATTACATTGCGTGTATAATAATAATAATAATAATAATATATAATGCAATCTTTATTGGTAAAAATAAATATTACGATACTACAATTTACAGTACAATAATTTTTCAACATAATATATTTATTTATTTTATCCGTGTAGTTTGACCCTTGAGCTGTGTAACAGTTGACACAAAATTAAAATAGTCGAAATTTTAAAATCTTGAACAGACCTCTCCTTTCGTGAAACATTTAAAGAAAGACTAATTTTATTCTGGAGTAGCTCGTATGAGTAGTAGTTGGTTGGTTAGCTGGCTGTTGTTAACGGATTCGTATGTCGTGGCAGTTGTTCGTTCGCGTCAAATTTCGTGAAAGAATTTGCTAATTTCGGGTGAGTTTCAATGAGTAAAGTTAGAAAGGTTTAAGTTTTAAGATCTGTTTTGGAAGTTTTTAATTTTAAAATCATCAGATACGCAATGGTGGAAATAATAATGAAAATGAATCCAGATTAATGAATAGTTTGGTGAGAAATTCCCGTCATAACTTTTTGAACTTGCGTTTTAGTTGTAGAGCAGTTCCCTACACAGCTGGTATCACTGTCGGTACACGCGCGTTGACGTAGATAAGAGAAGGCTTGTTAAGCCGAGTTGGTTGCTCTTTGTCTGAAGCTTTGTTACGCGATGCGGTGAGATTTATAGAAGTAGACTTAAATTGGTATTGATGATAAACTAGATCGATCTATGATAAATCATAAGAGTAGTTTTTCGTTTCCCGTACGCCACTCGTAGATACGGTACATCGAGTTAAGGTAACTTGGATAGTCAGTTTTAGGTGGAATATATTTTATTCGCGTACGTATCTTTCAAATTCGTTTGAAAGGTATAAAGGTAGGGTAGAAAATATTAAATATAATATTTTAGTTGGAACCTAGCTCTAAGCTAGCAACATTCGTGATTTTATATTAGGAATTTTTAAGTTCATCAGCTGAAGTTGATGTCGTTTGTATCAGTTTAGAGGCAGACACGGAATTGTCCCTCACGTAATTAAAACGTCAAACAATATTCGGTAGTTTTTAATTTCGTATTGAACATAATACTCTTAAGATGATTGAGCTTGTTTGAAAAGTGAGAGTGGATTCTTGTCTTTGACCAGAAGCAGTCATCTACGCAACTTCTATAAATATTGAAGGAAACTCCCGCGTCTGATCTATCTGCCTCGTAAAAATGAAAACATTTGTAAATATGGATCCAAATGCGGGTGACCCTAACATCATATTTTCGTCCTGCGTCTATAATTCATTAATGAACATTAAAAAAAATCGTGTCATGAAAGTAGACCTGCCTAATCCTAAAACATGATAATTTGATTGAAATACACCATCTCAAATTACATTGTATATTCACTTGAATATTAGTTAAACGTGGCGCAGTATCAAAACTAGTCATGTAAAGTTGTATTTGATATAAACGTTATAAAACTTTCGGAATGCAAAGTTTTTTAGCGATTTTTTTTTCCAAGTTTAGAAACCAGGAATGCCCAACCGGTCGATCGTGAGGCAGAAATATGCATTTTTCCCCAAATTGTAAAATCTGTAGAAAAAAATTATAAGTAAGAAAGAATGTAGACGCAAATGCTCGCGACTATTGGTAATTCGTTAGTAATTATCCGAATCTAATTTCTTATAAAAATGTCAAAAATTACTCTACTCAGAATACATCGTCTTTTTTGAAAAATTAAAATTTTGCCCTTACAATTTAGTATAGCAGAAATAATGGCGTGGGACATGATTGTAATTGAGAGGGGTGGAAGGCAATTGAGTACGGGCAGGACTAGGTAGATCATTCTTAGTGGATAGAGTCTAATAATAGCTGTTTTCCAGAAAGGTTGGATACCCGTTATCTAGGCTGAAGTTAGCTACTCTCATGAATTGTCATTATATAAATAATTTAGGCCACCATTTTGGGTTAGAACTTAGTGAATTTTGAGAGTGTGAGTTACGAGGAGTTACAAGGATAAAACACCTCAAAAGTCCTTGCGGTCCATACCGAAGAGGTACCAATGGCAACGGGTGCCAGGGAAAAATTCCTACACATTGTCACAGCTAGCTTCTCGAACAGCCACCCCAGAAAACAGTAACGCACACCCTCAAATAGTGTGCAACATTCAGTCTAACCTTTTCTTGAAGTGATCCACAGAGGAACTGTTCACAACTTCTGAGGGTAGCCTGTTCGACGCGTCACAGACCTAATAGGTAAAGTAATTCCCACACACACTAGTGCTAAACCGTTTCAAATCCAACTTACAACCATTGTTGTGAATTGAGTTATCATTTATACTAAACATACTTCTAGATTTGACATCGTCGAACCCGTGTAAGAACTTGAAAACCTCGATGAGTTGACCGCGCAGCCTCCGAGTTTCTAGCGAAAACAAGTTCAGGGCGTGTAAGCGTCGATTGTATCCCATCACACACACACACACATATACATATATTTTTTTTCTGGACTTCGTACCATGGTATTTTTTTTGTATTTAACGTAAACTAATCGTTTTTATATAAAAATAGTATGAGCTTATTCCCTCTCATACATTTACTGCTATAAGCTTCTGAAGTTGGACAAAAAATTTCCGTTGCTCGTTCATTTCCATGAGTAAAAATGAATGAAAATTTTGAGCTATTTTTGTCATTCTAGGGGTCAAACTTAGGCAACAAATGCGATTATGGGACTGAAATGAGGTTATTCGGATTGCTAGAGATTATTCCAAGCTTTAGCGTATCTAAATTAAGTTCAATCGAATGTAAAACAATTGGATGTACAGAAGTGTTTTGTCGCATTTGTAACGTGTGTGTGTGTGTGTGTGTGTGTGTGTGTGTTGGTGTGTGTGTATATATATATATATATATATATATATTAATATATATATATTATATATCGAAATCTCCCCAAATAGGCAGAAACCAATGCCCTCGAGAGCACCCTCGCAAATCGTGAATATGCGCAAATAACTGCAATGACCGCGCAGTATATAAATGATAGAAACGACATAAGTATTAAGGACGTTTCTGCACACGAGGAGGAGAGATAACGAATAATGAAAAATTAGGCGAACCGCCTGGAATCGAACCCAGGGCCTTCCAATTGCCGTCGGACGCTCTACCATTCTGCTACGGACCTCACTCAATCACAAATCGAAATTCTCCCAAATAGGGCAAAACCAATGCCCTCAGAGAGCACCCTCGCAAATCGTGAATATGCGCAAATAACTGCAATGACCGCGCAGTATATAAATGAATAGAAACGACATAAGTATTAAGGAACGTTTCTGCACACGAGGATTTATTTGCGCATATTCACGATTTGCGAGGGTGCTCTCTGAGGGCATTGGTTTCTGCCCTATTTGGGAGAATTCGATTTGTGATTGAGTGAGGTCCGTAGCATAATGGTAGAGCGTCCGACCGGCAATTGGAAGGCCCTGGGTTCGATTCCCAGGCGGTTCGCCTCATTTTTCATTATTTCGTTATCTCTCCTCCTCGTGTGCAGAAACGTTCCTTAATACTTATGTCGTTTCTATTCATTTATATACTGCGCGGTCATTGCAGTTATTTGTTGCATATATATATATATATATATATATATATCAAAGAGCAACGAATCAAGCGATATCGAAGGAAAACGAACTTGAAATGCACAAGGGGCAACGAAAACAGAAACATAAAAATTGTCCTGGCTAATATTCAAGGAATAAGACCAAACCAATCACTCAATAAGGTTTCGTTCGTACCTAAAAGGATTTATGGACGAAACAAGGGCGGACATCGCATGCCTCACAGAAACTCATCTTAAAGATTGCCAAGGAAATTGTGAAAACTGCGAACATTGTATTGATAAAAAGAGAGAAATATAGAGGGCTTCAACTTACTAAGAGCGGATAGAACGACGAGACGGAAAGGTGGCTGTGCTATATATGTACAGAAGGTCATATGACAGAGACGATAATAAGTAATCAAACAGCTATGTGGAACTCCTAGCAGTGAAATAGAAAAACTAAACTTGATTAATAGTCATCTATAGACCTCCAAGCACCCCAACCGAAAAATTCTCGGAGGCCATTGATGACATTAGAAAGCTAATGAAGGCCATAAACCCTCCATCCCCCATATAAGATCTGCGGAGACTTTAACTTCCCATTTATAAATACAAAAAGGTGAATAGAATATATATATTCACCAGGACAAGGGGGCACAAGAGAAGATCAGGAACAGCAAAATGTTGATGGCTCTCACAAACGAGTTTATGCTGACACAGGAGATAACAGAAAATACCAGAAAAATAACTGCCTGGATCTGGTATTCACGAATAACACGAACTTGATTGCTGATATAAAAATAACCCCAACCATTATCTCAGACCACAACTTAATCGAGATATCAACAAATATGACGGCAGCATTAAAAGACAATACACATATTGTGGAAAGAAGTAAATTCGGGGCCTTTAACTTAATCTCGAAGACTATAAATTGGGAAGCAATCAGATCGCACATGGCCCAATAGAATGGAGAACAATTTTCGAGAATAAAACAACTGAGAAATGCTAACAACCTTGGAGGAAAAAACGCTGAGAATTTTAGAAAAATATGCTCCGAAATCACAGCCAAAAGGAAAGAGGAGCTGGCTAGAAAGGCAAAAGAGAAACTATTCCGCAAAAGAAAGAGTGGAGGCGAAGTTAGGAAACTGCGGAGATAATGACAGGAAACAATAAAAGAAAAACTGGAGGGTATCGATAGGGAATACAAGCCCTGATTAAGGACCATACAGAGAGGGAAGAGGAAAAGGCGGTAGAAGCAATAAAGGAAAATCCAAAATACTTCTATAGCTATGCAAAAAGGAAAACAAAAACGCGCGCCGCTATTGGCCCTTAAGGACGGGAAATAATGAACTAACCGACGATCCAAAAGAAATATCTGATACATTGAGAGCTCAATATGAATCAGTTTTCAGACCCCAAAAAGTGACAAAGCGATACCTGACATAATGCATTCTTTGAAGAGGAATTGCAAGGAGAGTATATAACAGACTTTGATTTTACACCAGAAGATGTAGCGAGAGCTATAGGACAAATGACACTACATTCAGCTGCAGGTCCGGACAAGTGGAACGCATTATTGATTAAAAACTGTAAAAATGAAATAGCTACACCTTTATACTGGATATGGAGAAGATCCCTAGACACTGGGGAAATACCGAGCATCTTGAAAAGAGCAAACATTGTCCCTATATATAAAGGAGGGGACAGATCTCAAGCAAAGAACTATAGACCAATGTCATTGACGTCCCACTTCACCAATATTTGAAAGAATAGTTAGAGAGAAAATTTATGATTTTCCTGGAGACACGGGAAAGATTCAACGAAACATAGCATGGATTCCGATCAGGTAGATCATGCCTATCACAACTAATAGAGCACTACAACAATATCCTAGATGCATTGGAAGGCAATGACAACTACGATTTATATACACAGATTTTGCTAAAGCTTTCGATAAATGTGACCATGGTATAATAGCACATAAAATTAAAGACATGGGAATAACAGGCAAAGTGGGAAATGGATCTACAACTTCCTTAGTGATCGTCTGCAGGTCGTCAAAATTCAAGGTATATCATCATCAGAATCGGAAGTACGCAGCTCAGTACCACAAGGGACAGTACTGGCCCCACTCCTGTTCATTATCATGCTAACAGACATAGACAGCGGATAAACAGCAATAGTATAGTAACATCCTTTGCAGACGATACAAAGATCAGCAGAAAAATCAGCGATGTACATGACGTAGAGGCCTGGAAGAGGACACGAACAAATATACAAATGGTCAGAAGACAACAACAACGTCATTCAACGCCGAAAATTTCAGCTCTTGAGATATGGTAGAAAAGAAGAACTTAAACAGACTGCATATTATGCTCCAGATAGACAAGAAATTCAGAGAAGCATGAAAGCGATTGATCTCGGGATAATAATGACAGATGATGCGAAATTCGAACAAAATCAGATAGCGATAAATAAAGCAAAAGATCGCCGGACAGGTTCTAAGAACGTTCAAGAGAAGGGACAGGACAGTAATGATTCCCCTGCTAAAAACACTGATTATACCAAACTTGAATACTGGTCAGTTTTGACGTCCCCATATAAAAGGAAGAACTAAGAAACGCAAAGGCATTTCACAGCCAAGATTGATGGCTGCAAAGAACTCAACTACTGGGAAAGAATACGTAAACTAATCTGTACTCACTGGAAAGAAGAAGAGAGAGGTACATCATCATCTACATATGGAAAATGATCGAAAAACTGGTACGAAACTTAAAACTAAACCCATTACCATTCAAACAACACTGGAAAATAGGAAAGGCAGAATGTGTAGTGTTCCCAAATTAAAGGCACGACAAGGGACCTCCTCAACCCTGAAGGAAAATGCTTGGTTGTCAGGGGGCCAAGACTTTTCAACCAGCTTCCTAAGGACCTCAGAAACGTAACGGGGGTCAAAGTTGAAGTCTTCAAGAAAAGACTGGATGCCTGGCTCAGGACAGTACCAGATGAGCCGGGCGTGCCTGGCTATGTACGGTGGAGAGCGCAAAAGCAACTCGCTCCTCCACCAGGCCAGACCTAGAGTGGGGCCACCAGCTTGACCTCCGTGTGAAGAGAGACCAACGCACGAAACACATAAGGTTCATAAGGTAAGGTGTGTGTGTGTGTATATATTATATATATATATATATATATATATATATATATATATATATATATATATATACACACACACCACACACTCTCAAAGAATGTACAGTATATACAGGATGGGCCAAAAAAAACTACTACTCTGATTTTTAACAAGATAATTTTACCTTTATCAAATGTTATTTGTACAATCAGTATATGTCTTGTATAGAATTTCATGGTCTATCTCTTAGTGAAGTTGAAGTTTTGCTAACTGTAACCATTATTTTGTAATTCGCTGTTATACAGACACGAGTAGAAAAACTTTTTCTATACAGTTACCTAATTGAGTCCAAGATTATGCAGAATGTGCCCTCCTCCCTTATTAATGCACGTGTGCAACCTTGACTTCTCCCTTATCGACGGCAGTACCGCATCAAGTATTTTTTCTTTGTAATAAGCAGCAGTGATTTTGGTATTTTGATCAACAAACACAATCTCTGACTTCCCTAACTGAAATAAAGATGGAAACCATGACTTTCTGAGAAAAATGCGCACGTTCCCTGCAAAGTCGATCTAGACTGATAGATTTTTTTGCGTGACCCGACAATTCAGCGCAAAGACAATTCAGCGCGAAAATACCAACAAAGAAGAAGAAAGAACAAATCCAGAGGGAAGAGAGGCTTGCAACTGTTAGGTTAGGTTGGTTAGGTTTGGTTAGGTTTCTAGTTTTTTAAATAAAATCTTAATTTTAACAATTCTAACTTTTTTTTTTTTTCTAAATAAAATTTGAATAATTATACTCCTTTGAATTTTATCTCCGATTTGTCACTCCTTCGTTATGTCACTCCTTCGTTACGGTATTTATGTCACTCCTTTGAAATGTCACTCCTTCGATACAGACCCAATTTAGCATATATATAAATACAAATTTTTCTCTCTTATTTATTGCGATTTATTTTTATTATTTTTAACTAAACTTTTAACTGTACTGACTTGCGCTGAATTGTCGGTGCTCCATTTTTTTGTCGTGTCTTTCATAAACTCAGTCATTTTGTGTGTTTATTGTTGAAGCAACTGTAAAGGTCTTCTCGTCGCTGAACCATATTTTCGACACTTCTCTGTCTGGGAATCGATCAAACAGAGCACGACATTTTTCAACTCTTGTTTGCTTATTTGATGCAGAGAGCTTATGAACTTCGACTCTTTTAAAACATTTAAGACCCAGCTCATCTTTTACTATACGACGAACACTAGAGCGCGAAATACCAGTAGTTTTTGAAATTCTCTAACGGACTTGTGGGTGTTGGGCCGTTCTTCTTGACTGCATATTATTTATGGATGAAACCGTGTCAATATTTTCCTCAGTACGTGATGTTTTTGGCCTTCCACTGCCTTTATTTCGTTTGATCGACCCCGTGATATCGATTTTCTTTGAGATATTGAAGTCCAGGTATCGTCCATCGTTTATTTGGAAACTCTTTCTTCATTCGTTTTGCACCCGTGTTTCTCCTTACGCAGGTTCAATATCAATGCTTCATCTCCCAAAGAGTATTTCATTGTTATAACTTGTTCACCAACTATAGCAGAATGATGGTCTGAAATGAAAAAGGAAATAAAGTAATTATTTTGTGTGAAAATTAGGAAAATTAATTATTTATGGAGAAACTGACTGTCATCTGAAAGTATCAGTTGCTGACTTTGACTGCCTTTCAATTGAGCACCATATATTCTGATACCTCCCTCCAGTTGTGAGCCTGTACCTCTACTCCTGGGGCGTTGAATCTAGATTCAAAGCCAGCGTTTGAAATAGTAAAAGTATGGGTACAACATACGGCCTCAGCAGTAAGATCAGTATACAGGGTGAGCCACAATATTTTTTCAAAAGTTGGGTAATAGTTTTTTGGCATATATATATATATATGTAAATAAAATACAGCAAGATTGTGAAACTAATGGTTTCACTCGGGGACTTCAGGTTAGGTTAGTAACTTCCAAAAGTCCCTGAGTGAAGGTAATTACGCAAAATTACTGAAAATTTCCAGAGATTTCATGAAATTGTTTCATAATCGTGTGTGTATATATATATATATATATATATATTGTGTGTGTATATATATATATATATATATATATTATATGTGTGTGTGTGTGTGTGCGCCTCAGTGTTGTCGTGGTTAGCATCATTGTCCCGGGTTCGATTCCTGGTGACGGCAGACGGCGCGCAGCTAACCCAGCTGTTCATCCTTTCACAATAAAAATTGGTTGGTAGATAAATGGGTATTCTAATAGTTAAATCGCTGGGCTACTGATCGGAAGGTCGCGAGATCGAGTCGCAAGAATTTTGTAGTTTCTGACCGTCCGTGATGGGTCGTGGTTCGGATTCCACGTTAAACTGTAGGTCTAAGGTGGAGAACAATTGGGGTGGGAACAAAACCAATATATATATACCTTGTAAGTTCCGCGTGATGATTCCTCATTTCGCGAAGGTGAAGCTTTCGCCCCTCCTCTCATATATATATATATATATATAATATATATATATATATATATATATATATATATAAAATAAATAATACTGTGTAATAAAAAACAAATTCCACGTAGGTAGAGGAAAACGGGAGTAGCAACGTTTTGCTCCAATCACTGGAGCATTCTGAAGCTTTATTAACAGAAAAAACAAACGGGTCTTTTATATGCTCTTAAAAGGCTTAAAAAGTGGGGAAGGGAGAGGGGGATTCTCGGGGAGGGGGGTGCGGAAGTTGGATGTGGTCGCAAATGGTTAAAAAAGGTAGCCCGGGTGTGAGTATAAAAAAAATAACAACACAATGATTAACATTAGATAAGATTACGAAGAATCGGTAAACGGTATAGCAATAGAGAACTAAATAAATGAATGCGGTGGAAAAGGGAGTTAAGAATGTGCGATTAGTCGTTTGGATTTCTCAATTGTGCTTTTGTTTATTGAAGAGAAAATTAAATGGTTATATATCATATTTTCTCGGGTGCCCGTGTTTAGATTGAAGTTTTTGCGTGTTGTAGAAGAGCTCATAGAGGAGTCTCATTGAGTAATGTGGTGCGTTAAGGATGACGTGGTGGTTCTCGAAGTTAATTTGATGTCCCGTATTTCTAGTGTGGTTGTAGATGACGTTTGAAGTATTGCCTGTGCGGATCGCTCGTTTGTGGTCTGTTATTCTCTCGTTTAGTGCGTTTCCAGTTTCTCCGATGTAGCGGTTTTCGCACTCGTAGCGGGGGATGGCGTAGACCAGTCCTTTCTTCTGTTGGGGCGTGTTGCGTACTGTTTCGTTTTTTATGGTGGAGTTTGTGCTGAAAACTGCGGAGAGTTATTTAGAGAGAGAGTGTCGTTGATGTGAAGTGTAGATATGTATGGGATACGTATTCTTCCGTTGTCGTTATTAGTGTTGGGTGCCGATCTCTATGATCTTTCTCGAGTCTCTTCTACGAAGTGGATGGGGTAGGCGAGACTCCGGAAGGTGTTTTTTATACGCCGTATTTCTTCATTTAAAAGTTCGTGGTGTGAGAAGCGCGTTGCCCGGAGCAAGAAAGAGATGAGCGCTGGTTTTTTTGTGGAAGTAGTAGTAGGGTGGTTCGAGAGGTGGTGTATGTGTATGTTTGCGTGTGCAGGCTTTCTGTAGATGAAAGTAGTAATAGTGTTGTTGTTTCTGTGTATCCTCAAGTCTAGAAACGGGAGTGTGTTCTACGCTTCCCACTTTGCAATGAATTTGATGGTGAGAGAGATTTGATTAATGTTGTCGAAGAAGGCTCGGAAGTTTAAATCATCTGGCCATAGGAAGAGGATGTCATCCACATACCAAAGCCATGTAATTGGTCTGTTACGAGGTAAGATGGTTCGTAGCAGGTCCGTTTCTAAGTGTTTCATGAAAAGATTGATTAAGACCGGTGAAAGGGGGGATCCCATGGGTAAACCTGAAGTTTGTTCGTAAAAGTTTTCTTGAAATTGGAAGCGGTAGTCTTGTGATCACACCCAACTTTCGGATCCCCGAGACTCCCCCTTTCCCTTCCCCATTTTTTAAGTCTTTTAAGAGTATATAAAACACCTTCTGTTCGTTTTTTCTGTTAATAAAGCTTGAGAATGCTCCAGTGATTGGAGCGAAATGTTGCTACTCCTGCTTTCCTTTTCCTGCGTGAAATATCTCGACACTGAACCAAAATATGGAATTCTGTTTCAAATATGTTCATGACCTTGATAATACCACCTTGAAGTTATACACATTTATGAGGAATATTGAGTATCTGTGATATCATTATGATAAAAAGACACCTTTGCTTGCCAGTTTGGGAAAATAAAAAATTAAAATATAGCAAAAACCTTAATAGTAAAAAGTTAATGCGTAACGACATACCAAAATATTAGAATATCTTGTCAGGTGTTACAAAAAAGTATAGAATAAACTCATTATGTTTATTGAGTACTGCCAATATATTAAACCTTTATCAAAGACTTTTTAGCTCTGCGTCTTGGTATTTAGTTGCTCCACCTTTTAGCCCTGATTACGACTTCCAATCGACGTGGCATCGAGTCGACAAGCCTCTTGCATTCCTCTGTGGTTATCAAACACCTTCAGTTTACGCTTTTGGACCTTCTACTTAGCAATATTCCAAAGATTTTTATCGGATTAAGGTCGGAAGAATTAGCTGGGCATGATAGTATTTCAATTTCATGAGATGTTGCAGGAGCCAGTTCATGTTGAAAAATATATGGTTCGTCTCCATACAGCTGTTCTGCAGACGCCAGCATGAAGTATTGTAAGGTTTCTTGACAAACGTGACTATTGACATCCCTTTACAAATGCAAGTGACCCCACACCATTTACATTCATGCAACCCTACACTAACATACTCGCCGCCTTTATGAAATGGGACTTCGGTCACAAAAACCGAAAATTAAGCCAATGTCAAATGCGAAACAAAAGAGAAGACAATAATCCTGGTGCAAAGAAAGAGTTGTATGGACTGCAAACAAGTGGCTAAAAGTGCTTTTTTCGGACGAAATTTTGTGTCATTTGGTGACAGGGTTCCGCGAGTTTGGTGAAGTCTGAAATATATCATGAAAGCTGCCTGAGGCGATCTGTCAAATTTATGGCGTGTTAGTGTGGGGTTACATAAATGCAAATGATGTGGGGTCACCTGCATTTGTAAGCAGAACTGTCAACAGTTGTGTTTTTCAAGAAACCTTAGAACACTTCATGCTGGAGTCTACAGAACAGCTGTATGGAGACGAACCATATATTTTTCAACATGAACTGGCTCCTGCAACATCTGCATGGTTTAATGCTCGGGAAATTGAAATACTACCATGCCCAGCTAATTCTTCCGACCTTTTAATCCGACAGAAAATCTTTGGAATATTGCTAAGCAAAAGGTCCAAAAGCGTAAACCAGGAACACTTCGTAAACTGAAGAGATGTTTGATAACTTCAGAAGAATGCAAGAGGCTTGTCGACTCGATGCCACGTCGATTGGAGATCGTAATCAGGGCTAAAGGTGGAGCAACTAAATATGAAGACGCAGAGCTAAAAAGTCTTTGATAAAGGTTTAATATATTGGCAGTACTCAATAAACATAATGAGTTTATTCTATACTTTTTGTAACACCTGACAAGATATTCTAATATTTTGGTATGTCGCTATGCATTAACTTTTCACTATTTATTAAAGTTTTTGCTAATTTTAATTTTTTATTTTCCAAAACTGGCACACATATCATAATGATATCACAGATAATAGGTATTCCTCATAAATGTTTATAACTTCAAGGTATTATCAAGGTCATGAGC
The DNA here is from genome assembly GCA_023014485.1 of Bathynomus jamesi. Taxonomy (NCBI): domain Eukaryota; kingdom Metazoa; phylum Arthropoda; class Malacostraca; order Isopoda; family Cirolanidae; genus Bathynomus; species Bathynomus jamesi. Next base: position 668,592 of record JAJOZX010001879.1, on the reverse strand, counting down.
GCATTTGAAACGGTATGTATTTATTTGGTCCGGACTTGTATATGTAGCATCCAGGAAGCTCATTTCTCCATCACGTCGGGGTGACTGTGTCCCAGGGGACACCCGAGCAAAAGCAGAAACAGTAAACGGCCAACTGAACTCTGCCCGATGCCAGCGGCCGGGAGCGAACTAGCGATACATTGCGCAGAGTACGCCACTGTAACCACTGAAGTACCGGGCGCCTATGCGCCATATATATATAATTTTTTTTTTTCCTGTAGAGCAAAAATGGCAAGACTACTACTGAAATTAAAACTAAAAATGTATTGGTTAATCCTTTATGGCCGAACTTTTTGCGTAGGGTTAAGTCTAAATGCGTGTATTTGAAACGTTACGTATTCGACGCACAGTGCGGTAAAGAGTTAAAATGACTACTTGCCCTCATTACAAATAAAATTAAGAAACAAGATTAAAAACCACTTAGTTAAAAAAAAAATAAACTCAAAACAGACTTAGTCTTTGGGAAATTATCGTTGGATATTTTTTCTATCTTTGAACACGTGTTTATTATTATTATTATTATTAAATTAATAAATGTCAGAATAAAGTTTTCAAAACCTTTCTACTTAATATATTCTCAGTAAGCAATTATTACTATCGATTTTTTAATATATATATAAATAAAATAAATAAATTAAATAAATAAATAAATAAAATGGGCTGTCTGTTGGTTATTTCTTTTTAGTACAGGTAATCTCTTATTTGGTAAATTTAACATTTATATGTTGAAAACGAAGCACATTTAGATAATTTCATAAGTTGTACATGTCAACTTATTGGTGTTTACTTAATGAAGGAGATATTTTTCTTTTGTTCAAACCTTCTAAATTATTATCAGAGACTGAAATAATAAATGTTGCTTCGGGCATTGAGACTTTGAGCTGTACTTCCTTTGTTTACAATTCCGCCAACGAATAAAGGCGTCCTGTTCCACTTTTGACAAGAGGGAAGATTAGTGGTGGTAAACAAAGTTTTAATAGTACGTTTACGAGACAGTTTTGACTCGTTTATAATGACTCGCGAAGAAAATTTTGAATTTATTCTGTGCGTGGTGAAGAACGGGTCGAGAGAAACGATGAACATGGTATGTCATTGGAACTGTAAAGTTGTAAGCTGTTCAGTGTAACTGCCAAATACATTACTGGCTTTATGTACTGCCTAAATAATTGCTAAAAATAGTCATTTGATTTTTACACACACACACACACACACACACACACACACACACACACACACACACAATCTCTCATGCCAAAGAATTAGTAATTAGTAAGGACATGAAAGTTGATAAAAATTATCTTCTGTTATCGTAAAATTTTTATTGTAATTTCGTCGTGCCTTAGAATTGCTCACCATTTTATAAGTCAGTAAATCATTAGAGCTTATTGTCATACTTCTAGAACTCGAATGTCTTTCAAAATTGTTTAGGATAGTAAATATGTAGATTAATTAAAAAACTGTACTAAATATGACGTACGTACGTACATTATTCGAAAGCTTTATTATGTATGACGATATTTGTTGTTATTTTTGGTATAACGGAAGAATAATTAAAAAAAAAGTGAAATATGAATTTTCTCTTCTCTATATTTAGATGCAGTTAGATTAATTACTCGAGATAAGGCTTTGTTTTTGCGATGTTGGAGACTATTAAAAACGTGGATATAATTTACTGTTGCAAATAATATCCAAAATAATTTTTTCTTCGATAACTCTTACTTTGTGTAATATATATATATATATATATATATATATATATCACATCGTTAATGAATTACAGTTCATTTTACTGAGCTACGGAATTAGCTCAAGAGTTTTCATATCTCGATAAAACTTGGATGAAAATGTTATATTTTCATGTACAGGCTAAATATTTGTAGTTACATATATTTGTATATTCTGTATAGTTCCTTGTTGTACATTAATGTATTTGTTTCTTGTATATAATAAATAAAATTTAAATATAAATTTCTTTTTCATCTATTCCATCTCTGAAGTCAAAAAATGTCTACAAAGTGCAATACAGTTTACATCAGTGGTGCACAAGCTTTTTTGATGTGAGGGCCAAGTGAAGAAAATAACTAAATGGTATTAGCCTACTTACTTTCCATCTAAGTCATAAATTGGATCACTTTTATATTCTAACTTTTTCATTGAATTGAAAAGACCCGTGGGGCCACTGAAAAGACCCGTGGGGGACACATTTGGCCCGCGGGCCAGGGTTGGTGCATCACTGGTTTACATCATCTATCACCAGTTTTAACGTATATATTCAAAACGAAAAGCGAAATACGGTTGGGAATTCGTGAAAGTTTGAAACAAGGCAGGAAAAAGGTCATAAAACGCAAAGGTCAGAAACCTCTCGAAATACACCCGACCATCGAAACATCGAAAGAAAGGAAACAGAAACAAAAAATAATAAAAAAATAAATAAAAAATAAATAAATAAATAAATAAATAACTTGGGTGGGCACGTAATAAATAATAAATAAACAATAATGGATAAAAGATAAATAATAAATAAATAAATAAATAATAAAAGTAAATAACAAATAACAAACAATAAACTTAAACCTTGCAAGATATTTTAATATCTACGAATATCTGCAAAAGAAATGGACTCACTGGTGACTATTCTCCACACTAAAACCAGTATGCAAGTCAACATGGCAGAGGAAGAAAACAAAAACAGAAACCCATGCATAAAATGTGCATTAGACTGCAGCCTACATGCATTAAAATGTGATGAATGCAGACTATGGATACACTACAGTTGTAGTGAACTACCTATTTATTTCCTACTCATCCTTCAAAATTCAAAAAGAAAATTCTCATGCTTTAGATGTGCTCATCAAATTTACGATGACTATGACAGGCAATTTGAAGAGCTTGAAGTAGAACTGGCAGGTGAGTTACAGGAGGAGGAAATTAGCATTGCAAATGCAGAGCTTGCTGAAAAAGTGAGAAACCCTCAGGATGAGACCCTAGAGAGAGGGAAACTGCAAGCAAAAAGGGCACCAAAAGAGAGAAAACAAGAACAGGAAATGGACACTAAAACCTTCAACAAAGTGAACAACCCCACTGTACACAGTCAGCAAAAAGCCAAAAGTGAAACCAAGAGGCCAGTATGCAAGTATTACAGGAGGGGCTTGTGTAAATATGGACTTAAGGGAAGAGAATGCCCATTTGCTCACCCACCACTCTGCAAAAAATTTATACACGATGGGAATGGCATTTCTGGATGTAGATCCAATGCAAGATGTCCCTACTTTCATCCCCAAATTTGCCAGAGCTCATGGTGGGAAAGAAGTTGTTTTAAAGAGAACTGCAATCTGGCCCACCTGAAGGGAACAATCCGATTCCAACCACATCACACTCAACGGAGAGAATACCAGGATAGTGAGCCTACTATCCATCAGCACTATTTGGCCCAAGGGATGCAAGAAAACCCTAGACCAAATACCATTCCTGCACCCAGATCTTATGCTGATGTAGCAGGTCCAGGTAAGCCCACTGGTGAAATAGTACAGCAAGCAACCATGAAACCCCATCGGGGTTTTACCACCTCATAAAACAAATACAAGACATTCAAAGCTCACTTGGGCTCCTCATACAAAAGCAAACGAGAACCCCAGCAGGAACCCTACAAATGCCCTATATGTGGGAGATGAAACAAATGGCTCCACAAATGTATCAATAATCTACTTAAACATCCAGGGCCTTTACCCAAACTCAAACCATACCAAAGTACCTTACCTAAAGAGCCTAGTGGAAAACACTACTAGCACAGTTATAGCCCTCACAGAAACACACCTGAACCCCATGATCATGAGTAGTGAAATTGCAATCAAAGGGTACACCACCCATAGATGTGACAGAGAAGACCGTCTAAATGGTGGTGTCCTGATGTACAGTGCTTACAAGAAGTCTCGCGCCTCTGTCTCGTCCCAAGCTAGTCTGTTAGGTATAAAATGGGTGGTCCTTATGGCAGCGGAGGTGTGTTCGGATTGGTGCACATAATTGCTCTAACCCCATCAATGACGTCCACATTATCATTGTGTTGAACACTCTATCTATTTATATATAGAGACATACTGTATATAGATATATATATAGAGTATGCAGGGGATAACGTGTTTCAGTCCCAGCTATGGTAGCTGTCTTACAATTAACAGTTCCAAGTGCAAGTTACGTTAACACCTCCACGTAAACTACCCTGGACTAAAATAACATACGTGAAGCCCTTACCCACAAACCATTTAAAAGGTGTGATTTAAAAGCTCTCTCTCTCTCTCTCTCTCTCTCTTTCTCTCTCTCTGTGTGTGTGTCTCTCTCTCTCTCTCTCTCTCTCCTCTGATCACACCGCATGGCAATGTATCCATATAACGTTAATAATAACCGAAACTCGAGAAAATATACTCTCTGCCTTCCGCTCTACTCCAAATCCTTTTCTCTTAGTGACCTCTTAATACAAACTAATCTATCATATTTTGCGACTTTTTAACTCTGGTAGGATTCAATTCCATTTCTATAGTGTAAGAGATACTTAAATTCATGTGTGTATTATGCCATATGATGTGCGTAATAAACAATCATTTTTAATAGTTGGAGCGTTCAAGGTCATCTGTAATAATCTATAGACTACCCCTCAAGCCCACTCTCAACACTTAGATTCCCCTAAGACACAGGCGTCTTCAAGTAACATGAATGCGTAGAGATCTAAGGTGTTAGATTCCATATTATATAATTTATGTGCTAGGTTTAAGAACGCTGGCATTGAAGGATGGAAGGAAGGGACAGTAAAAGCGATAATAGGTTTAATGAAGGAAGTGGAATGAGGATGGAGGTAAGCGTTGCTATGTCGAAGGAAACGAGGTTGGGTGGGGAATTACGAAGGGGGAGGAAATGCTAAACACAAACTCAAATATTTATTTTAATGCCCTAGACCTAGAAAGACAAAGAGCAAAATACCTTAAACTAACAATGAATTGACAGAAAGAGAAGAGTCTGGTCTTAGACGCACTGATAGGTTTAACGTATGTGGCTAGAGGCCGCCACTCAGAATTACACTACTACCTAAGTCATAATAAGGTTATTTACTATGACAGAGTAGTCATGAGTAGTTATGGAAATAAAATATGATTATACTGTTGATGGCTGACTATACTCAGTTGGGATATAAACTATTGCTGACAATCTTTGGATCCTTGGCTTTTAAGACGAATTTTTATGCATATGTTCAACAAAATAGGAAATTGGCTGATTATTATTACCATTCGAAGGGTTGGTACCCTTCACAACCGAAATCAATTTCAGAAGGGGTGCATGGTATCCTCATTTCCTTTATCGTCCCAGCACGCTTCACATAAGCCATTTACACAAAGATGGAAAGGCCGTCTGTGCACCACGAGACGACCCAGGCAATGCGGGGAGCAATGGCGACATTGCATGAATATGGTGTGCCAGTAAGAGAAATATCAAGACGACTAGACGTTCATCGAACGGTGGATTCATCGATATGAAGCAGAAAACTCAATCGCTACTTTGCCGAGGTCTGGTCCTCCGCGTTCAACATCTCAAGAGGAAGATGCTGCGATTGTTAATCATGTCAGAGAGCATCCGTTTGTTCCAGCGACCATATTTACAGACACCTGAACCTTCGTTGTAGCGCAAATACAGTGAACAACAGACTTCACGAGGCAGGGTATTTTTCTCGCCGTCCAGCTATAAAACCGGCATTGACGATTGAGCATAAAGAGGCGCGGATGGGATTTGCTTTGCAATACTTGCCGCAGGAGGAAGAATTCTGGAGAAAAGTTAGTTGTGTACTGTGACGAAAAGACATTTTCAACAGATAGTCATGGTTCCCTGCATTGTTGGAGGCAGCGCGGAAAACGCTATGAAGAAGGAAATGTTTTCCCGAGCAAACGTAGTGGTCACATCAATCTCGGTGTGTGGGGCTGGATGTCTGGCTATGGTGTCCGAGAATTGACTCAAGTAGATGGACGCTTTACTGGACAGCAATATTGCCAGATACTGGAAGAGGTGCTGCTACCCAGTGTTCGTGCGTATCTGGTTCAAGCACCGGAACCATTTTACTTAATGGAAGATAACAGTCCCATTCATAGGAGTAACGTTGTGAGAGCGTGGTACGAAGATCACCCAGAGATTATTAATCTAATTCTGCCACCACGTTCTCCTGATTTGAATCTGATTGAAAACCTTTGGGCAATAGTGATTAACGAATGGGAGCAACGCAATGAAAGAACATTTGAAGCACTTTTAGCTCACACGAGGAATAGTTGGGAGAGCTTACGCCGAACACCAAACATTCCCTACAATCTGGCCTCTTCTATGCCGCAACGATTGCAAGAAATTATTGATGCTGGAGGAAGCTATACGAAATACTGATGTTAAAGCCATGACGTAAATGTGTATCGAATATATATTTATGTTAATATAGAATTTTATTATATTTTTATGTTTGACATCTATAAAAGTATATATTGTGACCATGAAAGAACTTTACTTATCCTTAGTTAGAATCTTTTCTTGCAATGTCTACGCTCGTGGAGATGATAATATATGCATTGCTGAAACAAACTATGAGAAGGTAATAGTTTCAGGAAAAAAATAAAACTGGCAACATCGAGGTCATCACATGTTTATGGGAATTGTCATATGATATGCTACCAATAAACTCTTATATACTACTATATACAGTATACTATATTACGTAATAATTACGATGAACAAATCAAATGCAAATTTCTCTGATTCACGGCCCACCAGTCTTGCTTTAGACTAATGATTTTCATGAGATGGAATAGGTTTAACATAGTTCGTTTAATAGGTTACCACTTAAAACAATGGATAAACTATTTATTAGTGAGACGACCGTGACTTCCTCGAAATGCGAGCGCGTGAGAGGTTCACTGAGGAATTTGGTCATTAGATTCTTCACGTAGGATATATATCACAAACAACAATATTGACAACAATTCCCAACAATTACTTAATATCAATAATTGCATTTGAGCAAATAATTTAGACCTGCGTCAAAATAACTTAGGTATCATGCCATGATTTGGGATATTTGCCGAATTAGTCGTTCTCTATAGTCTACAGTATATATTGAGACGGTATAATGTAATGCCCAGCTAATATTATGATGACTAGGATTGCTCCATAACCATCCCAACATCCCGAAACTTGCTCCATTCTGTTTCTTAATCATTTGTATTTTAAACACTAAAATGTAGCAGAAGCATGGCCGTAACTACCTATGAGGTCACCGAGGTCCGGACCTCGGTAATTATTTCCTAAAAAAAAAAAAAGAGACTGAACCATTCTCCGTGTATGAAACGCATATTACCGCTTTTCTTTTGAAAAGAGGAGCGTCGAGCGTTTTGTGTTTTGTGTTTAGTGTATAGCTTGGGTTGTGTTGTAGATGTCATTTTGGTCTGAATTTTGCTCGTCCCGCCGCGCTCGAAAAAAATCTGGACCTCACTAATTTCTAAACCCTAGTTACGGCCCATTTGCAGAAGTGACATAATAATGGACGTCATTGATTGTGTTAGAGCAGTTATGTGCACCAATCCGAACACACCTCCGCTGCCATAAGGACCGCCCATTTTATACCTAACAGACTAGCTTGGGACGAGACAGAAGCGTGAGACTTCTTGTAAGCACTGTACATCCCTGAAAACATTCAAAGTGAACTGCTCATGGCATACTCAAATGGAGCCTGTGAACTCCTAATCATCATGCTCAGCATAAATAAAGAAGACATAATACTAGTGAATATCTATAGCCCCCCCAGATAGCTCCCATCTAGAGCTCACTGAAGTCCTGGAAAAAATCAGGCAATGCCCAGCTATTGTAGGCTCAACAAGAGACTTAATCATTACAGGAGACTTTAATCTCCCAAATTGCACCTGGAACCAATATGGTGGTATGAAATCAGGGACAAAAAGGTCCAAATCAAAACACCTGAATGAGTTTATGGAATAACTGCTCCTAGTACAACATGTCCACTGCCCAACTAGAAAAAATAATATCCTAGATTTAGTGCTGACAAATAATGCAACTACAATTGACCACATTGTTATAACACCAACTATACACTCCGACCACAATGTCATGCACATATTCACAAATTTGTCCCTCCACAAATGTAAGCAAGACCCATGCCAAACGAACTTGCCATACTCTGACCCAGGGCCGGATTTTCCAATAGGCAACATAGGCCATTGGCCTAGGGCCCACCAGTAACGGGGGGCCCACTGGGGACCTCCTACAATCCCTTGACACAAACAGTATCATTGACAAATTTGCCATAGAAAAAAGCAGGAAAAAGTCATTTTGAACTTCACATAGTTGTGCTTGCAAAATTTATTATGCTTCAGTTTCATTGTATTTTTCAATTATTCCTATGTGTAAGATGTACAGGATATGGAACTTGATTTACTTTGATGTACTTGATATGGAACTAATTTGATTAAAAATTATTAATGTGTAATGTATTACATTGTTGTAATTCTTATTGCAAAATTTATTATGCTTCAATTTGACTGTATTTTTTTCCATTATTCCTTTGTGTAAGAATAAGTTGTACATGATATAAAACTAATTTGAATAAAATTATTGATGTGTTACATTATGTTGTAATTCTTTTTTTTTTACATTACAATATTACGATATATATATATATATATATATAATATTCTTTTGGGGGGGGGGGCACTGATAAGGTTTGGCCTAGGGCCCACAAGCAAGTAAATCCGGCCCTGCAGTCTGACCTAAACCTGCACAAGTCAGACTGGACATCAATAAATAACTGTCTGGGAGAAATAAACTGGGAAGATGAATTAGAAAACCTAAAGCCAGAAGAATGCTGGAGTAGAATACAATACCTGCTGTCATCAGCATTATACAAACACACACCAAAGAAAAACGATAGTGCACAGAAGCACCGGACAAAAGAGCACAGATACAGAAGGACACTTATGAGGAAGAGAACAAAGCTATCTAAACAACTGACAAAGCAATTAAGTGATACAAGACATAGTAACATCCGGAATCAGATACTGATGTTAGAACTTAAAATAAAGGAGTCAACCATAAGAGAGAATATTGATAATGAACACAAAGCTATTGACACTATAAAGGAAAATAGCAAATTCTTCTTTAGCTATGCTAAACGCAAAGCAGTTATCAAAACGAGCATTGGCCCATTGCTTGCTAAAGATGGACTAACTCTCACATCTAATACACAGGAAATGGCAAACATTCTACAATCTCAATATGCTTTAAGCTGGAGTACCCCTGTAGTAGCAAAGAAAATAAAAACTACAGCATTTTTTGATAGAGAAGAAAATGACCAAGACAGACCATTATTGGAAGATATACAAATAACCACTAGAGATATACAACAGGCAATAACAGAGCTACCGGGGAGTTCAGCCCCTGGTCCAGATGGAATTGGAGCCAAGATTCTTAAGGAATGCAAACATACTTTATCTCTGCCTTTGAAAATCCTGTGGAGATCCTCACTAGACACCAGTAGAATACCACCAATCATGAAACAAGCAAATATTACCCCAATCTACAAAGGAGGCAAAAGAAAGGAAGCCAAGAACTATAGACCCATATCTTTGACTTCCCATATTATTAAAATATTTGAGAAAGTCCTGAAAAGGCACATTGTCAGTTTTATAGAAAATGAACATCTCTTAGAAGACTTTCAACATGGCTTCAGACACAAGAGATCCTGCCTTACTGAACTTATAGACCATTGCAATACAATCCTACAATATTTGGGAGAAAACCACAATGTTGATGTCATCTATCTAGACTTTGCAAAAGCTTTTGACAAGGTTGACCATGGTATATTATTCCATAAACTAAAAGAACTTGGTATTTGTGGAAAAATAGGAAAATGAATCCATGCCTTTCTCTCTGACAGAAAACAAATAACAATTGTAAATGGAGCAAGATCTATAGAAAAAGAAGTGATTAGTGGAGTGCCGCAAGGCACAGTACTAGGACCAATTCTATTCATTATAATGCTAAACAATATAAACTGTAACCTAGGAAGCTCTCTCCTGTCATTCGCAGATGATACCAGAATACTAAGACCAATTACAGAAAAAGAAGACTGTGTAGAGCTACAAAAAGATCTACAAACTATATATGCATGGGCAGATGCAAACAATATGGCCTTCAATGAAGACAAATTTGAACTAATTAAGTATGGACCAAATAAATACCTGAAAGAACAATTCAACTACACTGGACCCACAGGAAAAGATATTGTACAACCTGATCATGTCAGGGATCATATTATCTGAAGATGCAACATTCAACAGGCACATTGACAAAGTAACCTCATCATGCAAACAACTAATAGGATATATACTGAGGACATTCAGAACTAGGGACAGTATGACCATTCTTACCCTGTGGAAATCACTTGTCCTTCCACGCATTGACTACTGCTCTCAATTATGGTTTCCCCACAAACAAAATGAATTGCAAAAAATTGAGGGCCTACAAAGAACCTTTACCTCGTATATTAAACAACCTGATGGGCAACAGGTGAGTAAAAACAAATTAAACTACTGGGATAGGCTCAGAGGCCTCAACCTTTATTCCATAGAGAGAAGGTTTGAGAGATACATTCTAATCTACACCTGGAAAATTCTAGAAGGGCTTTTAGTTGCCCCCAATACTGAACCAATTGTGCCCACCTTAACAAGAACTGGAAGAATGTGTAAAAAATATCACCTCCCAACAAACAGTCTGAGAAGGATTCAAACCCTTCACTATAATATTATCTGGTTAATATTCGTTTTAATGCTTTGTTCGTTTTCGATAGAAGGAGACATTCTATGACAATTTAACATATAAATTCATATTCAGGACACCTTGAAACCTCAGGGAAACTGATAAAAATCAAGGAAATGTAATAATTATTTTTTATGGAAAAAAATTTTTTTTTTTAAATTTAGACGTAAAAAGCAGCCATTATAGGCCATTGACCGAGTATTTAGCTTTTAACGCTGTTAAAATTTTAACGAACGTCGCCCTCTCCAGTTTTATGGGGAGACATCTCGTGGCAAAATTAGGAAACATAGGTCAAAACAACCAATTAAAAATCGTTTTTGTTTCACGTGACCTTATCCGACCAATCAGAGACGTACATTTTGAATCTCTCATCATGCATACTCATTTAAGAATGCTTTTTCAGTCTGGTTTTCATTTTGGTTTGCGGAGGTTGTGATTGCCTGGGTTTTTGGTACCTTGGAACGCAGTTCCAAAAAACTACTGTTGTTTGCGGTTCCTCAGAGAGACGCAACAACTCTTGTTCGCCTGATCCAGCAACATATTAGGCCTGGGACTACAATCTATTCCGACGAGTGGCGTGCGTATTCTCAACTTGGAAATCTAGGCTACATTCACCGGACAGTCAACCATTCACAGCGGTTCGTGGAAGACACCGTTCACATTCAAAATATTGAGCGTTGTTGGAAAGACGTGAAAAGCTCGATATTACGGTCTGGCAACAAAACCCAATCAGTTTAGGTTAGGTTAGGTCTGAACCAAAACACATTTTTCTGGTGTTTTTTGGTGTGATTTGCTCAAATCTGAACTTCGTTTCTTTAGGAAATGAGCCGTTTTTGAGAAATTTTCAATTTTAAAATTTCTCAAAAACGGCTCATTTCCCAAAGAAACGAAGTTCAGATTTGAACAAATCACACCACAAAACACCAGGAAAATGTGTTTTGGTTCAGAAAGGAGGAAAAGCACTAAAACGAATAATTACCTATTATCTCTAGGCAGGGTTCTCGCCTGTTTAACTCCTTGCCTCAGTACCTTAGAGATATAAGTGCAGTCCCAGTAGATACTTTTAAAAAACACTTGGACATGTTTTTAGCCAACATACCCGACCAACCCACAGTGTCAGGGTATTCCTCTGCCAGACCAGCCCCCACAAATTCAATAGGGGACCAAATCGTATGGCAGGAGCGAGAGAAAAGAGGGGTGGTAACCCCGTCGTGGCCCCGCCTCAGGAGGCGCTGAGCGGACTTCGAGGGAGCAGCGCACCCTTGAGGCAGAAGCGCTTTAAGGTAAATTTAAGGTAAACTGGTCGTTACAAGGTTTGTTGTCAAGTTAAAAATGAGGAAATAGTTTAAAATGTTAAAAAGAACTGAAGTTATTTCCCCAAATTTAAAGAAATTTATCGCATTATCAGCTTGGTTGACATTTTGAAAATTCTCTTACGCAAGGCACCGGGAAAGATACCCACCCCTTCACCTTTCCATAAAACTGACAACTTTATTTTTTAACAAAAGCGAAAATTGAAGCTGTGTTTTGAGCGAGACTCTAGGTCCCTGCAACAAAGATTCTTCTTCTTCTTCTTCCGCAGCCTTATTAGCCCACTTCTATGTGGGGTCGCTGTTGCAGATCCTTCTTCTTCATTCACTTCTGTTTTGAGCCACCTCTTCCTCCAGTCCCTTATCACTATCTTTCTTCAGTCTATCCCGCCACCTCATCTTAGGTCTACCTCTTCTTCTCGTGTCTGGAATTTCCATCCTCAGCATCCGTCGTCCCACATACTCCTCCTCCCTCCTCTGGACATGCCCAATGCCCATACCATCTCAATTTCTTTTCCTGTGCCTTCTTGGAGACTTCCGTTACTTTTGTTGTTCCTCTTGTTATAATGGATCTGCATTCATAATTTTTTGGCAAAAGTTTTACGGCCGGATGCCCTTCCTGCCACCAACCCTCCTCCTTTCTCCAGGCTTGGGACCGGCTGAGACTTGGGCTGGCTTGCCCACTCCCAGGCGGAGTTCCCTGCAACAAAGATTAAGGTCACAAATAGAGGTGGAAGGTCAAATGGAGGTCCGAAACAGCGTTTGAAGTGCTCTACATAATGATGAAACCACACACAATGGATCTTTATAGGATGATGTGTTTAACCTATGGTGCAGGGGCCTGAGCATGCTGTAAAACAGTGGTTCTTAAACTGGGGCCGCGGGGCTCATTGAACAATCGCCGGTATGTATGGCCAACTAAGTAAAAAGTGCGCGCGCGCGCACAATAATTGTGTTGCACAACAGTTATCTATATAATGTACAATGTGAAATAAAATTGTAAATGGGAGATGTCTGTTTCGTTTTTTTATATCAAATAAATTTAATGAACTGTAATGCACTTGAACGTCACGGGGCGATGGGTCAGAAGTCAACTCGTAGGGGGAACACGGGGCAAAACAGTTTAAGAACCATTGCTCTAAAGTCACGAATAGAGGTTAAAGGTCTAATAGAGTTTCTCGGTATCGGAACCATAACTTTTGAGCCGTTCAACTTAAATTGAAAAAACTTAATGTTAAATGAATGTAAATAAAAAAAGATTGACATTTTATTTCATTGCACCACAAAATCCTTATTGCACAGAAGTACTCATTGCAAAGATATTGTGGAAACTTTTTCCACAATTGAGTGGGTAAGATAGTTTTACCCGATATATATTTATGTAAATGTATATGTATATGTAGTCTACTTTATTTTTCTAAGAGAAAATTTCTCTCTTAATATAGTAGAAGTTTATATGCCTTTGGGAGAAGCCAAAGGTACGACGATCGGTTACTATACAGTCCCTCCTAATAATACTCCCTCCTAGCTAGATAAATTATTTATAGATTTCATTTGGGGCTAATTACTGGACACAAACCAGCCACTATCAACATTAGTTTTTCTATAAATATTAAGGGGGAAAATAACCGAAACTTTGGTCTTTCCAACCGGATACCCTGAATAGTTTACTCAGAGATCATGTCTGAGGTAAAGAAAAGAGGAGGCCATAGAGCCATGGCAAAACGCCTAATTGGAGAGGTTGAGTTGCTTTTGAAAGATGCTAGCCTCGATGGCAGCAAAATTGAATCTAAATTGATCATGCTTGAAGATCAAAAGCAGAAGATCCTCGAATACGACGAGCTAGTTCAAGAGATTTTGGGTGAAGAAGCATATATTGACGATATGGCGGAATCAAGTGATAGACGTTGAAGAAATAATCATTATTGCAACTATGGTTTTACGTCAAGCTGCAAATTATCAGCCTCACCCCTCAAACAAACCTCAAAGTGTAAGTCTGCCAACGTTACAGTTGCCCACATTTGATGGCAACCCAATCGACTGGCCACACTTTTGGGGTATATTTAAAGGTGATGTACACCAAAGGACCCATATTTCTCGGGCACACAAGTTCAGTTACTTGACTGGACAGTTGAAGGCCGAAGCTTTACAGTTTTTGGATGGTTTTACTTCGACAGATTTACACTATGACGAGGCCATAAAGTTGCTTCAGAAAACATACGGGAAACCGCAGAGAATTATTCAGGCACATTTACATGCCATTTTGACTTGGACAGCCCAAAAGCTAATGCTGTTGAACTGGGGAGATTTAGAGCTAACTACGAGTGCCACCTTCGTGCACTGAAAAACCTTGAAACAAATGTAGACGAAGCAGGATTCGTATTCGCTGCCTTATTGATAAGGAAGTCCCCTGCTAAAATACGCGACAATAAAATTGAGCCGCAAAATCCAATTACTGGCAATTGGACTCCTTTAGAGAGGCGGTTAACACTGAAATAGAGATGTTATCAGCAATAGAACCTGAAGAATGGAGCTCACACAGCAAGAGAGATTTGGGTAATTCGAACAGTAAGATCGAGAAAGACTCGTTTAAGAGAGCAGAATCGTGTTGCAATAGACCTAGTGGACAAAGAACTACTACAGGCAGTTTCAGTGCTGTGGCGAATCCTAAGAGACAAATAAAATATTGTGTAAGTTGTGTTATAGCAATCATCTTCCTGAGAATTGTGTGAAATGCAAGACTCCTCAAGCTCGCTTGCAGCGAGTGAAAGAGATGTACTTGTGCAGTAACTGTTTTACGTTCGGTCATATTGCAGTGGGTTGCAGAAAGAATAAGACTTGTAGTATCTGCAGTAGAAAGCATCACATAGCTTTATGCTTTCAGTCCAAGAAAAGAAATGACAGCGAAAGTGGGGGTGATCAAGAAACAGCAGAGAAGGATAGCGAGAAGCCAACTGAACCTGCAACAGTTACAGCTGTAAATGGGGAGTGCAATACTAGATGGTTTGCACTCGACATTTGCTTTACCTACAGCACTAATGCCAATTAAGACTAATAATGGAGTAAATAAAGTGAGAGCCTTATTCGATCAAGGTTCTCAAAGATCGTTTATGTTGCGTACCACCGCAGAAAGTTTACAAATGAAAGCGATGCACAAGGTCAAATTGGAAGTTGATGGATTTAATTCCAAGGGTAAGCTGTCATCCTATGACGTAGTAACATTTATTGTTCTAGTTAAGGATGGTCAAGTGCGAATGGAAGCTACTCTTGTGGATCAATTGCCAACACGCATAAATATGCCTGGTTTAAAGGGTACAATGAATATGCTAGAAAACGGAGGTTGCATATTAGCCGACCCATTCATACCAGGAGAGAATGTGAGTGTGTCAATTCTTGTAGACGCTGATTATTATTATTATAGCTTTATAGACGGTCTCAAAGTATGTGGAGGGGTACGTATCGCAATGAGTAAATTAGGAGATATGGTGTCGGGTCCCATACCATCGAATCACTGCGTTGAGATGCGTGGTAAACGAGGCTTGTGATCACAATAGGGAATTACAGAATTTGTGGTAATTGGAATCAATTGGAATTGATTCTAATGTTATTAAAAATGAACACAAACTTGCTTTGCAGGAGTTTGCAAAGAACATAGAGTATAAGTGAGGTGACGTGTGTGTATACATATATGTATATAGTCTAAAAGTCACTAAAAGAAAGCTGGATGGCAACACAAAAGGAAAACAGGAACGCGATCTGTTCGTTTGTTTGGGCTGAACTAACAGCATGATTATTTACATCTGGCTAAATCGTTGGTGCTAAGTTTAATTTGGTGATGTTTCTAAAGTGACAAAATCAAGTAGGAAGTTGTCTAATAATTATATCAGTTAGGGGTAATGTCTAAAGCTTCTAAATTAGAAAAGTTAGAGAGTTTAGGTAGGCTGCTTTGTGGGACGCTGGAAATCTATGGTAGGCCCTAAAGAAAATCTAAATCAAAGCACTGGTAAGTGCCTTTGTTGTTGTTTAGAAACCTAGTAACTTAGCGGGGTCACAAACCCCAAGTTATTACAATAAGGATGGACACTACGTTGCAAAGCTTCCGTGGAAAATTAATCATCCACCTGTTCCCAAGAATTATGGAATAGCAATTGGGAGATTAAATTCGACTCTTAAAAAATTGAGAGAGAACCCAGAGAACCTTAAGCACTATCATCAGGTGATTAAAGATCAACTTGAAAGGAAGTTTATCGAAGTTGTTGATGCTCCGATGCAAAATCCTAATAAAGTTCATTATTTAGCACACCACGGTGTGAAGAAAGATTCGGCAACTACTCCATTAAGAGTTGTATTTGACTGCTCTGCCGGGAACCCTAGTCTCAACGATCGCTTATATTCTGGACCTTCTTTGGTTAATGAACTAGTGAAGATATTGCTTAGGTTTCGTTTGAAGAATTTCGCTTGTGTAAGCGACATAGCTAAAGCATTCTTAATGATCTCTCTCCACGAGAAGGACAGAGATGCAATTAGATTTCTGCGGCCTGAAAATCCTCGTGATCCACAAAGTACTATTGTAACATATCGTTTTCGTGTGGTATTATTTGGTGCCACTTGTAGTCAATCCTTCTGAACGCTACCGTGCAACATCATTTAACAGATGTATGCTTCAGAAGTAGCTCGTGAAATTGAAAGGAATCTGTATGTAGATAATTTACAAGGAATGGCTAATAAAGAACAGAAACTGATTCGATTCTATTTTGAGTAGCGACAATTACTGGGAGATACTGGGCTCAACTTAAGAGAATGGGCAACTAATTCAACGAGATTACAGAAGATAGTTCACTCAAATAATGACGGGGTGATTAATCACATAGAAATTATTAGGGACACTAGCAAGGACGTTTTGAAGTATCTGCCGAGAATCCCATCCCATGAAGCTGATACTAAGAGGAAAGTACTTAGTGAAGTAGCAAAGGTTTATGACCCCCTGGGATTCTTAGTTCCAGTAACTACCATCGCAAGAATTCTTTTACAGGAATTGTGGAAGCTGAAAGTTACTTGGGATGAACCTTTGCAGGAAGATATCCCAATGAAATGGAGACACATTGCCCAGGAAATTCATATGGTACTTAACATAGAAATACTGTACCTCGTAAGATAAGTTCTCTGGAGGAGAAAGTACATTCGCACGTCTTTTGCGATGCAAGTATTCGAGCTTATGGTACAGTTCTATACCTTGTATCTGCTGAAGATTCAAACCTCTTGATGGCCAAAGCGAGAGTGATACCGATAAAAGAACTGACTATCCCACAGCTTCAATTAACGGCGGCAACTTTAGCCGCTCGCTTTGTTTCATATGTGTTAGACGCATATTCCAAAGAAACAAAACCGTATGTGCATATATGGACAGACAGTAAGATTGTTTTAAGTTGTATTTTTATTGACAAGTGTGGAAAACCTTACGTAAAGAATCGGGTAGAAGAGATCCGGAAACTGACACCAAATGCACAATGGCATTATGTCTCCCCAAAGGAAAATCCAGCTGATTTTCTTACAAGAGGTTACCAGCTAAAACGTTTTTGACTTCGAATTTGTGGAGACATGGACCTTTATGGCTGACTCACGAAATGCAATGGCCAGTAACAGAAGCATTACCTAAATATGAAGAATTTGAAACTTCTGCAGTAACAAGTGCTGTAGAGTTAGATAAATTAGACTGTTCGATTGACAGAAAGATTTAGTAGTTTTAATAAGTTGCTTAGAGTTACAGCTCTCGTGTTAAAATTGATACTGTATCTATTTTTAAAGGGAAGCCGATCAAAGATAGATCGGGAGATTTTGATCACTAATATTGAAGCCGCTGAACAGTCCTTGATTAAAATTGTTCAGAACAATATCTTTCATAGAGAGATTGAGTATTTGAGAGGCACTCAGCGAGGAAGGACTCCCAATCTCGTAAGGTAACTTCGTTTGCAATTACATGATGGGATGCTGAGATGCCATGGACGGCTTGGAAGGGCGGATTTAGACTGGAATACCAAGTACCCAGTCCTGTTGCCAGGTAAGCATCCGTTTACAGAATTAGTTATCAGAGATTCTCACATGAAAGTCCGTCATGCGGGAGTTTCTGCCGTAATCGCTTATCTAAGATAGAGTTGGTGGATACCAAGCATGAGGCAAAGAGTAAAATCTGTAATAAGACATTGTGTGGTCTGTAAAAGGTTACAAGGTGCAGCGTATCGTATGCTCGTGTCACCACCGCTGCCTCCACAAAGGGTGGAAGAATCTAAACCATTTGCTGTAACAGGAGTCGATTATACAGGTGTCTTGTCAGTAAAGGATAAAGGAATCAACATTAAGGCTTACATAGTCTTGTTTACCTGTACTGTGACCAGAGCAGTTCATTTGGAAGTAGTGGAAGCTAATTCCTCAGAATCCTTTATAAGGGCTTTTAAACATTTCATTGGACGTCGGTCTTGTCCAAGATACCTCTATAGCGATAACGCGACTACTTTTGTATCATCAGCTGACTATATAAGGCGAATTCCAAATAACGGAGACGTGAAAACTTTCTTGACACAATGTCGATGCGAATGGAGATTTATTCCCTCGAGAGCTCCATGGTTTGGAAGATTTTGGGAAAGGTTAATTGGTCTGACTAAGACTTCTATAAAGAAAGAATTGGGAAACGCTTATCTAACTGTTGATGAACTAAGAACACTCATAGTCGAAGTGGAGTCAATTTTGAATGAAAGACCTATAACCTATGCTACTGATAATCTTGACGATATGACTCCACTTACTCCTTCCCAGTTACTTTATGGTTATAGATTGAGTGGACTCCCAACACCCATAGAAGACAATGATGTCGGATATAAAGAGCGTCCTTTATTAACGTCACGCCAACGTAGATGTGCGAAATTAAAGAACCATTTCTGGAACAGATGGAAGAACGAGTATCTCCTATCGCTAAAAGAGAAACATGCAAACAAAGGGTCAGATGTTCAAAACGATATTCAAATGGGCGACGTTCTATTAATTCATGAAAACACGAATCGAGTGAATTGAAGACTCGGTAAGATTGAGGATCTTCTGCTTTTGATCTTCAAGCATGATCAATTTAGATTCAATTTTGCTGCCATCGAGGCTAGCATCTTTCAAAAGCAACCCAACCTCTCCAATTAGGTATTTTGCATGGCTCTATGGCCTCTTTTCTTTACCTCAGACATAATCTCTGAGTAAACTATTCAGGGTATCCGGTTCGAAGGACCAAAGTTTCGGTTATATTTTCCCCCTTAATATTTATAGAAAAACTAATGTTGATACTGGTTGATTCGTGTCAGTAGTTTGGGCGTAAAATGGACGAGTGCAAGAATGGTGCAATGCAATGTTGATCAATGTTGCAATATGATATGCAACAAAGGGGGATTTTTGCAAGAGGTATGCAATGAAGGGGGAGAGGATGCTGCAAGGGGGTTATGCAACAAATCAATGCTGCAAAGGGGGGATGGGGAGGGAGCTTTGGAGAGAGAATGGAGGATGACCTCCCCCAAAGGGGTGACCTTAACCTAAGAGAAGGAAAGAAAGGAGGAGGAGCGTCTTTGGGGGAGAAGGTGGGATGTCCTCAAGAAAAACCTGCGATACACGAGTATGAATCATATAGCTCCACTGCTGTTGATGAAAGTTCTGTCATAACAATATTATGACACTGATGCGAAAATGAGTTTTGGAATATCCAAATGTCCAGAATTCGACTGCCTTCAGATCCTTAACCCTTAAGCCAGCAGTTCTCAATCTTTTTCTTCTTCCGTACCCTTTGAACTCTTTCAAGAGATTTTCTGGATTTTCGAGAGACCTAGAGGCTTTTTACTTTCTTTACGACCGTGTGACTTGCGGCCATTTGTTAATCGTATATAAAATATAAATTTTCAGGACCCCGTCGCGTACCCCCTAAGATTCCCTTACGTACCCCTGGTTCAGAATCACTGCCTTAAGCGGTCGAGTTATGCAATATAGTATACCTCCGTGTGGTCGAGTTTTTTAAGGTTTTCCCAAACATTTTCGATAAATTTAATACCAAAATTTATGGATTTGACCACCCGTAAACTTACGGACATGATCGTTAAAGGGTTGATGAGATCTGCGAGAATCTTATCCTAATGTTGGCATGGCATTACAAATACTTCTAATGATTCCTACTGTAGCCACGCGAAAGGAGTTCCGACAAATTGAAATTAATATAAACATCGTTCAACAGTGGGCGATGAGAGATTGACAGGTCTGGAAATTTAATTCATTGAATCGGATTTGTTGGAAGAGCTCTATTTTAAAGACGTTATTGGTGAACTTGCGTATATAAAAACAATGAAAATTACATTAAATATTTATTTTGTCTTTTATTAGTGTTTTAATAGAATATATTTATGAACTTCATTGGAAGGCGCACTTTTAAAACTTTGCCGAAGGTGCCATATATCCTAGTTACAGCACTGGTTTTTAATCCAAATGAAAGCGATAAAAACTCTTTACTGTATACGGCTCACCAACGGGAGGACGGGAAGAAATTAAATTCAAATGTAGTAGTTATATGATATAAATATTTTTGGAGCTTTTGTTAACTGTATTATATATATATATATATATATATATATATATATATATATATATATATATATATATATTTCAATTTAGGAAAAGGCATGTTTTTATGTCATCTCTTTTCGGGGCTAATCTGCGGTGGAGGCAGATATTTTAAAAACTATCTTAAAATGCAGATATCTTTCATTGTATGCACAGGACGTAGATAGTGGTGCGAGCTGAAATGGCCGATAATTGTTTTGTCCAGACGGTATTGTCTTTGTTCCCCAAGGATACACGTTATGATAAGAAATTCTGGCAGAAAGGCAATTTTAGAACAGATGTTTTTCAATCCTTCATACATATTTCAGATGATTTATTGTATGTTTAGGCCTTCCAAGGATAAGCTAATCAAACTACAAAACTCCAGGCATCATCAGCCAGTATTTTAAAATAATTTATGCAGAAATTAAAATTGAATTGACCATGAAACAAATTTATCATACAAAACAAGATTCTTTGAATAAAGCACACCTTATATGAGCAAATACTTATATTGTTCGCTCTCTCTCTCTCTCTCTCTCTCTCTCTCTCTCTCTCTCTCTCTCTCTCTCTCTATATATATATAATATATATATATATATATATATATATATTGGAATAAATAAATAAGCAGTTTTCCAAATTAAAATTGAGTTGACCATATAATAAAAAATTTATCATACAAAACAAGATTCGAGTTGGGTTCCTTTCTGCGCAAATATACAGTTTTCCAGTAAAGGTTAAGACATCTTCCAAAGCAAATATTTTTCACAGAAAGGTTGTCTTGTAACAAGATAAGACATGTATTTTAAATTTATTTTTGCAGAAATCCAAATTAAAATTGAGTTCTTCAGAAAAATATATCATGGATTCGTCCAATAACGACACTGTGAGACGGGCCCAGGACCTCGGTTGGTCGATATGCGGTCCTATACGTCCAGACCCGCCCAAAATTCACCGCTAGCACGCCCAGATTTCGCGGAGTTAGCCAATCACGACACTGTGAGGCGGACCCAGGACCTCGGGTTGGTCGATATACAGTCCTACATGTACATTTTCGCCCAAAATTCACCGCTAGCCAATAGGAAGTTTAGGACTGCGCTTGTTGGTTGGTCACTTGCCCCTTTATAAAGGGAGACTTTCGAAGCGAGACTCAGTTTCGTTCGTTCATTTCCAGCTAGTGAATTACACACCATGAGTCAACTGTACGAATCCCCTGACCTGTTTCCAGCTCAAGACTTTTACGCTCAAGCAGCACGACTAATTTTCAGCGCGGCAGACCAGGATGCGTTATTTTCTACCCAGTTTGTTACGGAAAATTGCAACGAAATGCAAGAACCGTTCAATGAAGACGATATTGAAATGTTAGTAACTTATAAGTGCCTAACCTAACTTTATTCAGTGTTTTCGTACAACGTAAAATTAATCCCATTGGTTTTCAATTATTCTGTTTCCATGGCGAGAATATATGGTGTAGCTTAATAATATTTTTCTCGATAATTAAAGATGAATTTTTCTCGTTTATAATATAACCTGACCTAACCTAGCACAATTGTGCCTAACCGGATCACATTTATATACATCGTTTCTTTCAGGGTTAATTAACTTATAAGTGGCATAATAAATGCATTTTGAAAATAGTTTGTGCTTTATTCTCGGTCTATATATGACATTTCAATCGGAGTTAATTTATAAAAGGCCACAATAATTGCGATTTAAAATATATTTTTAATTATTGTATGATTCCTTCGTGATTATTTCGATATATATATATTATATATATATATATATATATATATATATATATATATAGAGTGTGTTCTTATTTGTACTTTTCTCGATAAATTAAAAATTTATAGAAAGTTCTACAGATAGGATTTTAAAATTATCAAAACTTTTAAGAATTGCCTGCGGGCCAGGGATCGAGACCCGGTGTCGGCATGCATTGTCTTAGCACTCGAAAACTGTCAGGATATCTGCTTCTTTATTATAGTTTTTAGTGGCATTTCCTCTTATTGTAACTCTTTAATTAAACTAATTTAATTTTACTTAACTTTAATTGATTTAGCATGAACTACTCATGTTAACTTCCCCTTACAGGACCGATACGGAGTTAGATCGTATTATAGCTACTTTTGACGAAAGGATGGTTTTTCCGCACAGCCAACACAGCGATCTGGGTACAGAAGTCGCGGTATTGGCACGGGACAGCGAGTGCCAGTTTGTAGAGGAGCTAATGTGAGTATTTTTGAGGTTATATAGTATGTTTTTACTTTCCTTGTGGAATCGTGAACAACAAGTTTGGGTAGGTCAGGTTAGGCTACGACAGGTTAGGCTATATATGTCCCTGTTATATATATATATATAATATATATATATATATATATATATATATATATGGTGGAGCATCAATATTTTTCTCGATAATTTAAAGACGTATTTTCTCGTTTATAACTGGTAGCCTAATTTCCTTTTATTCTGATTTTTCTACAACGTAAAATTATCCCCATTGTTTTTGTCTGTTTGCTTCGTGATTATTTCGTTGTATATATATATATATATATTATATATATATATATATAATATATATATATATATTGGAGTTTTAACAATAATTTTCTCGTAAAGCCAACGACGCTGTTGACACAAAATGAATTATCTGTATTCAAACTCGTGACATTTATTTTAATTACAGGACCGAAACGGAGCTAGATCGTATTATAGCCACTTTTGACGAAAGTTTGATAAATGAAGTAGTAGCCACCCCGCCTAGCCAACCCAGCGATACAGAAGTCGTGGTATTGGCTCACATCCGGTCAAGCGAGTGCCAATTTGTAGAGGAGATTATGTAAGTATTTTTTGAGGATAAGAACAAAACCCAATATATTTTCATTTATTAAATAGTAAAAATCATGTACAAAGATGGCAACAGCATCCGTTACATAATTCTTAATGGCTACAGCTTTACACAATATACATCTTACACATTACAAGGGGTACTAATATATGGGTACTTTTTTATCTGTCTGCATACATATTTATCATTCATATTTGTGTCGCATAATTCGAATAATTTTTAAAAATTCATAAATCCCTTCCACGTGACATATGCATGAGAAACAAAATACAATACAATCCACATGTTTCAGTATAATATCCTTGGAAACGATATGGATTCCAAATAATCTCAGGCACGCCTAGCTGTGCTATAAAATTTACGATTGCCGAGTCATTCCACGGTGGAAATCCGAGTGAGTCAAAATAATACATTCTTTCCTTAGTTTTAAAATAGATTGCAAACCAATGAATACCCTCATCACCCACAATGTCGGTGTTAACGATAACCCCGTACCAGTTTCTCGAACTAGACAGCTTCAATATTTCATCCTTCGCTAAATCGCCGATAAATTTGGAACACGTGAAGCGGTCACTTTTGAGCACTCTCTGAATTGTATTCGCATCCATTTTAAAAATCTGTGGTAACGCCCTGAAACGATCAACCTCTATTAGTGCCTGTGATTCTAGATACACGAGTGCACTTATAGGCGCGTCTATAGGTTTGGCAAACTCTAACATCACTGAGATGTTTCCGCTCTGTTGTAGACTTAAATGCGTATTTACGCCAGCAGTTAAGTCTGGCGTAATGTCAAATGAGTAAATATTAAACGCTTCCACAAATTCTTTCAGCGTTATGCCGAAACCAAGTTCATCACACGCTCCTGTATTATGAGCAAGACTACTATATGCTCTCGCGCAGAGCGGGAACACAGCATCTGTTGAGTAATCCATATTCATTACCCCACCCAGAGCGATGCCATTTACGTATAGAGTAATATTTTTAAGCGAAATTCTCGAATTTTAAGGCACTCTTTTTATATTTTCCATTCGTCGAGGCGTGGTCTTGCATTCCAATTAATATCCTTTTAGGTAGGACTCCAAGAGCAATTTTTCTAGCTGTTTCGATGCCAGCCCTGCGGGAATCGTGTACAGTTTGATCTGTACCCTGTTAATTGGATATTTCACTGTGGCGTGTATCAAGTCTTTCTCAATTTCTATTTGCTTCGGGGAGCTTAATTTCACTCGGCGTATACGCAAATACGTTTCCATGATGTGTATCACAACGGGTTTCGCGCCTTCTTCTTGGTCAGTCCCCAGATTTATGCAGATCTCAGGGTTCGTGCGGGTAAGCTTCAATTTCATATCCACCCCGTTCATAAGCAACTTTCCTGGAATGTAAAGTCTGTATGCAGGCGTCCAAACACTCGTATATCTTCTTTTTAGAATTTTTAAATTTATCCTTTATACTACTCTCGTCTTTAGTGTGGTAATACCCCTCGGCGGTTAAAAAGGTGTCCTTCGCTTCTTTTGAAAAGTTGAGGACATTTTCCAGATAGGCTCGTAGGTGATAGTACCCCGTGCCTGCCGAGATGTTAGTCTGATTTAAATATACGTCACACTGATTGAATATGGAGTGCAGAAAGTTGGTTTCAGGGTAGGCAGCGTAACTATCATCGCAGTCCGTTCCGTCAGAATGGGCTATGCGTAGTTTAGCATACATGTGCATGCAACTCGGGTCAAAAAAGTAAGGGCCTGAGCTGGGTATCACGAATTCTATAGGGGCACTGGGTGAACTAATTGTGTTTAACGGGTTAATTGTAATAAAGTCACTATGTTCAATAGAGACCTGGGTAGGGGGTATATCAAAGAGGGACAGTTCCGATTTACAGCATTGTGAACTACACGGATGGATGAAACGTGCCATGACGAGTCAGAAATAGTGCCATCTCCCTCGGCGAGTACTAGTCAATCTATGAGTCGTGAGAGTAGCGTCCTCAGCTTATATCAGTTGAAAAAATGATCAGCCATAGGTTTCATACGCTTAGAGCACTTCTTTATTGATTTCCATTTACGTTTAACGCCACGTGATGGTAACCCCTTCTTCCTAGCAGATCTCTTCTTTCCGCCACGTGATGGTAACCCCTTATTCCTGAAAGATCTCTTCTTTCCGCAACCACGCATTTTTCTCTTCGCATCTTTGATGATTTCATCCCGTGTACGTTTTAAATGTATTTTTAGAGCTTCGTTAGGCTTAGTGCCAGCCAATATGTCCTCTACCGCGTTAAAACCTGTTTGTAACGCCTTCCACCATAGGTATCTGGCCCCCCTCTTCAACATAGGGACAGAGGTACGTAGTATGGATGAAAAAATGGACCCAAGTCCACTACCACACTGGAATCTCACCCCTTGATAGACGGTGAAAGGCTTTCTGTCCATTATAACTCAGTGCGTCGAAAATGCAGCTTCACTGTTAAGCTCCCGTCACCGAATGGGAAAATTTTACCCATTGAGACATTGGTTATTAGATTAGTTCCGACATTCACATAATGGGGATGTCATATGTAATACTCAAACTCCTTCCTCTATGGTTGGGGATGTGGGCTACGCGTAGCAAGCGTGCATGTGTATCCCCAACAAACTGGTGTTCCGCTATATTGCTGTAAATATAGCACATGTCTGGAGGCTGAGAGCTTTCATCCAATTTCTCCATCTTCAATTGATACACTAAGGTGGACAAGTCATGCTGTGCCTCATGAAAGGTGTCTCTTTGGAAGGCTGATCGATATCCCCCCTCGGTTATAATTTTGAACACTCCCGTCTTTAAGATTTCTGTTAACCTTTGATTTTAGGATTAGAGTATGTGCAGGGTTTCCTTTGTTTACGATTTCGTATAATAAATCATTCGTAAGATTTGAGTTTTTTAAACTCACGTTTAAGTCTCTCACAACATCCTCAGCCGAACCATAACGCCCCGGTCCTAGTGTTACTTCTGTACTGTAAAACCGTGCAACCTTAGTCCGTGCGATACGTATAGTTTCATCCCGAGTTAACCCGGCTTTTGTACACTCATTACAGTCTCTAAGAATCGTAAAAACGGTATCTTTATAATCAATATTTAAAAAGAGGGTGTCCAGCTGAATTTCACATATCCCCACCTCATACGAATCACGACCCAATTCAATGGGTCCATGGAGCTCTGTTACAAAGTTGGCTAGTGTGTTGTTAGGGTGTACAGACAGGGACGAGGAGGACGGGAGTGTGACGTAGAAATGGTTAGGAGTCATGCTGCATACTAATTAAGCTTCATTACTGCATCAGCTTTTATATAGGTATTGAAGCTTTCTGGGTAACCTAGCCACTTCACCAGGTACATTTTTCTTTCCTGTACCTTTGCTTCCTAATTTTCTCAATTTTAAACACATTTTTTCCTAAATTAAATACCACTTTCTGCAATTCCTCGGTAAAAGCCTCCCGAGATCTCTTCTCCATTCAAATCTTCAACGTAATACATCATTATCTCACCTTTAGGCCTCATAGCCCTAACTTTAAAAATCTCGCGTGTCCATCCTTGCTCAAAACCCTTCGCGAATTTATTCCCGAACGTGACAGCCTTACATAGTCATTGATTTTGAAACGCGCAGAGTGTGGTGGTGGTGGCGGCACTCCATCTCTTCTCGGGCGCTTGCCTCTTTCTAAAACATCGTTAGGCGTTGTACCGATCGTACGATGGTGTGAACGGTTGTAGGATGAAGCCAATGAACCGAGAACGTTTATATATTGTGTTTTTATGTGTAAAATAGCGGTGCATGCGTTCCTTTATGGTACGTTGAACTCTTTCAGCTAAAGAAGCCTTATGTATAGAATTGGAAGTGTAATAGCTGATATTAAACTCTGACAGCATGTTCTGAAAAGCGCGTCCTATAAATTCTTTTCCCATATCCGTACAAAAATAGCCAGGAATCCTGTTTTCTTTCAACATCAGCGTTTTGGCCGCTTTAGCAACTGTTTCAGGCGATTTATTTTTCAGGGGAATTAGCCACAGGTATCTAGAGAATACATCTATTATGAATAGGATGTAACGGTAGCCATCGTTACACATTGAATATCTTTGCATGTCTGTTAAATCTGCCTGCCAAATAGAGTCAATCGAGCGGCTGTTGTCTTGGCTGTTTTAAACCTTTTTCTCACCGGCTTATGAAGTGTATAAGCATCCTGTCCCGCAAAAATCTCTCAACATTTTTTTCCTTACACCATAAACACCTCTGTAATCTATTAACGCCACCATAGGATGCGGGTTAGAAATGTCATAATAGTGCTTACTTAATACGTTAGCCATTTGCGTATTTTAGAGGCACGTGGATAAGGTTGGCCGCCTGCTCTCTTCTTTCTCCTCTTCAGAGACACTGCAGCTGCTGGGGGCGAAGGTGTACTCAGTTGTGACACGTGCGATGCATGTTCCAAGTCTTTTAACCTATTCAGATTACCTATCAATGTTTTGGGGACATTTATTTGTTGTAGTCTTGCTTTAATATGCCTCCATCCTGTTGGTGAGGGCCTATCCCACTTTCTCACCAGATCATGAACAATATCAACGATATTGGACCTTGTACCCTTGTTCCTTCAACAATGACCTCGCCTGTATCGGTCCACTGTATGATGGGGTCCTCACTCAATAGATTATAAAGACTTAACCCTTTATTCCTCAATGTATGGGGGAGGCTGTTTTTTAGCACATGTTCGATGTGTTGTGTTCCGTTGCTCTTTGGTTGCCCAGGTCCTGTGTCGCTATGCTCAGCGCTACTCGAGCTGTGCCTCACGGGAGCTCTGTAGGATGCTTATAATCTTCGTACTCATGAAGAAATTTCTGCAAAGCCTCTTGGTACAAGATCCTTTTCTCATCAGGTGCCTTTTCACTGTTTAATAGGGCTAGCAACTCACTTTCCATTCTTTTAAGTCTACTTTTACGGGGTTCTAGAACCGCGTCTGGAGTCTTTGAACTTTGTAATGAAGCATACACCTCGTGCGGAATCACAACCACCTTCTTCATTATATTAATCTAGTCAGTAAAGGGCCCAAAATTGAAAATAAGATGGGCAGGAACGATCCTCCTCTTTGTACAATAATGCGCTTTTTCTTACCACAGTCTGACTTTTATGAGCGAGCGTCCGTATTATGTCCTTGTAACGACGTAAGCGAGTCTTCTGAGAGGGTTTCATTGGAACATTACATTTTATAACATTAAGGCAGATTTCACAGATGCATTTTAAAAAGTCAGAGTCGATATTTTTAACAAACATCTGCTGCAATGCCCGAGGCAGTCGTTGATAGATTTTTATTAATTCGCAGTATTTCTTTAGCCTATTCCTCATTCTGGAATATACACGGTTTCAGGTTCGCTTGGAAATATATTCGTTCTTAGAAGCACCCTAAACGTGTTTCGCGGGTGAAGGTTATAGGAAAGATGCTAAGCCTAAAAACAACCCTTGTATGACTGTGTACTACGATATAGAAACATACACGAACGCTGAAACCAAAGAGGTTATTCCACATTTACTTGTGAGCCAGACTATCTGTGATGAGTGTATGGAGATCGAGTGCGATGAGTGTCACAAATGTGGTAAACGGACAAGCGTTTTTAAAACGAATGCCCACGATAGTCCTATAAAACTATTTGTGTCCTACATTGTCAAGCTAGCTGACAAGTTCAAAAAAATGACTGTATATTCTCGCCCATAACGGGACAAAATTTGACACAGTTCCTTTATAAGGAGTTGCTTGAGCACGAGTCCTCTGAGATATTTACACGTGATCCATTGAAAAGAGGCAACAAATTAATACAGATGCAAATAAGAGGTAATGTACAATTTAAAGACACTTTATCATTCACACCTTGTAAATTAGCAAAGCTACCCAAGGTAATGGGCGTATCAGCTGAGGTTTCAAAAGGATACTTCCCTTACACATTCCTCACTAGTGAAACTTTAAATTACGTAGGTCTACCTCCACCCAAACATTACTTTAACTATGATTGCATGAGTACAGATGAACGTGAAGATTTTGATCGATACTACAGCAGTTTTAATGAACGTAATCCCTATAATATAGCTGATGAATGTGAGCGTTATTGCGTGAATGATGTGCGCGTGCTTAGAGTATGTTTCCAGGCCTTTTGAAGGATGTACATATGTCGTTTCAAATGCGATCCGCTACAAGTCACAACCACCTCATTATGTTTTACGGTGTTCAAGAACAACTTCATGCCTAAAGATACCTTAGCCATTATCCACGGAAACAACCCCCGCAGTTATGGGCACAAGGCTATTTACTGGCTCATACAACTACAGCAGCAGACAGGTGTATACATAAAACACGCCCGCAACACGGGTGAAGTTCCCATTAAGGTTAATGGTCGTGCTTTTTGGGTTGATGGTCTAAGTGAAAACCGTGTCACTGGCGAGAAGACTGTGTACTCCTTTAACGGTTGCTGGTGGCATGGATGCCCCCGTCCTGAGTGTGGAATCGCAGGAGATATCAACAGTAGATCTCCTGCCGACTGTCTTACGTGGACGCGCACCCGCGATCAACTAATAGGATCCCAGTTCACTTACCAGGTCTTGTGGGAGCATGAGTATGATGCATGGATGGAGACAGACGAACAATACCGTGAAGAAATAAACACGATCAAGTGTTCAGTGGTGCTGGATCCTCTCAAATGCGGTGATAGCTTGTTTGGAGGGCGTACAAATCCCTTCAAGCTATACTTCCTGCTTACGGAGGGCGTGAAACTCCATTACTACGATTTCTGTTCTTTATACCCCTACGTGATGAAGAACAATCCGTATCCCGTAGGTGCACCTGAGAAACTGGTGGGGCCTGCCCTACCCTCCATCAACGAGTTCTCAAGAAATTTGAACGGGTACTATTTCGGCCTTTCTTTCGTAGACGTGCTCCCCCCTCGCGATTTATGGATGCCGATCTTACCCGTCGTTATAGATCACAAACTCATGTTTCCCCTGTGTGTGAAGTGCGCGAAAGAGAATAACGGCGATTGTAACCATATACCCGACCAGCGTAAGATCAGAGGCGTATACACAAGCCCTGAGCTGGCCCTAGCCGTTCGCCATGGGTATAGAATAATGAAGATACATGAGGTGTGGAGGTTTCAGAAGCTACCCAACCTTTTCACATCATATATAAACACATTTTTGAAGGATAAGGTTGGGGCGTCAGGATACCCGCGAGGGGTTGATACCGAAGATGAAAAAACGTCTTATATTCAGCGTTACCGTGACCACGAAAGTATACAACTTGACCGTACCCAAATTGTAAAGAACCCCGGCAAGCGCTTTAGTGCAAAGTTGTGCCTAAACAGCCTTTGGGGAAAATTTGCGCAGAATACTGGTAAAGGGAACGTTCATTTGGCGCAAAGTTATAGCGAAGTCTGGGATTATACCAACGCACCCGATAAAGAGGTCATGGAGATTGTGAATGTAGGTAATACTTACATAATAAAGTAGAACAATACCAAATTGTCCACAGACACCTCACGGGTTACAAACATTCCTGTAGCCAGCTTCACAACAGCCTAAGCACGCATCAAACTTTGGGACCTATTGCATTCTCTTGGGCGACGGGTATTGTATGCCGATACAGATAGCGTGATATTCACAGCGAGGAGGGGCGAATACATGCCCGCTATTGGGGAGTTCCTCGGGGAGCTAACTGACGAGATCAAGGATGAGTATGGGGACAACGTATACGCCGACTCGTTTGTGTCAACAAGGCTAAAAATCTATGGGGTACGGGTGAGGATAGGGGATGATACGAATTATATCGTGAAGGCTAAGGGTATCACGCTTAACAAAGCGAATCGGCGGGTTGTTAACTTTGATTCGCTGAAGGAGTTAGTGTGCTTGGAAGATGATGAGGGTGACCGTTCGCCCCAACTGACTGTAGGCAACCACAATTTTCGGGCGCAGAAGCTGGGGGGCGTGAAGGAGCTTAGGGGTACAAAGTTGTGCCGTAACACCTATAGGAAACGCTACCAGGTGCCTGGTACCTATAACACCGTCTATTGTTAACTTATTTATTACACGTATTTGTAAATATATATATACCCTGAATATTTCGTTTATTAAATAAATCGTGTTTCAACTAGCGTTTCACTTTGCGTGCGTGCGTGTGTACAGTAAAAAGGAGCAACCTGAGCTGGCATCTACCCTTCCGTACTCAGTTGACCTCTGTATACCCTTGAGCTCCGACGTGTATTCTCTCGCATAGAAGAAAATAGTAATGGCTACCTTTAATATCGCGTGTTCAACATTTATGAAGTGGTATTCTGCTAAGTGCGTAGATGTAGTGGATACTGAAAAACTCCCTATTCCCGCCTCCTTTGCCTCTTTTAAGACTGCATTGAATCGTGCGAAGGATCAGGCTATTCAAATACTCTACGGATATTCTGGCGAGTGGGTTGTAGGATTTCACAGTACAGACGATGTACTGAAGTATGTTATAGAACTAAGCTTTATAAAGGCTCACATATACCGCATGGTAGAAGAAGCAACACGCTCAGAAGATAAACAACAGTTATGGGTAGTGAGTCTTGTGGATGAGTGGTGTGATAAGTGGTATTACATCATGTTACACCATACCGATTACTCGTACTCTACAGCTGAAAATGTAAATCTTGTCATCATGGACAATCTTAAGTATTTTTACCACTACATTAATATATATCATGATGAAGTTTGTAGCGAGGTTGTGGCTAATGGGTTGTGTGAGTTTTTAACAGATTCTAGAGAGGAGTATCGCCTGTTAAACAAAAAGGATAAATATGACATATGTTTCTCTCTAATAGCGCCCCGGTTTGCGAAGATGTTTAGGAGTGATAAAACATTTAAAAACGTTATAAAATGTTTAGTTCGTGAAAATTACCCTGAAGGAAAATGTCTGGTGCGTATTCGGGGAAGTGGTAGTGATGAAACATTAAAATCGAACTTAATTCTTGTATCGGAAAATTTCTCAAGACACCTGCCTAATATAATGGGATACAACGATTCATGTTGGGTCAGCGCCATACACGTTTCATTAGATTATGGTGTGACTCACTCCTCCCGTACCGCCCACCGGTGTACCTCACGGAGCATACGAGTTCGAACAAAGCCATTCACGTTTCATCAGGGTGACTCACCCCGCCCGTCGAGACGATCCTGCCTGCCTGCCTCCTGTGGCTTATAGTCATCTCAGAGCTTGCATCGAGTGGTTGTGTAATAGTCATCTCAGAGCTTGAACCGTGTGAACGTGCGAATACGATGGAACTCCCTTTGAGAAGCATTCTCAACGCTTCGTACGACGTCTCCGTGACGAAGTCATTGCGCGTGTTCAGCCGAGAAACCGGCACCATTAACTGTGTGCTTGAAACGATCTGCAGGCATGCAAGCAAATGCAACGTTATTTATTTAAGTGTTGAGGAGATGCATAAAATCTTCGTGGTAGTTGAGAGGT
This sequence comes from Bathynomus jamesi, assembly GCA_023014485.1. Lineage (NCBI taxonomy): Eukaryota > Metazoa > Arthropoda > Malacostraca > Isopoda > Cirolanidae > Bathynomus > Bathynomus jamesi. The sequence continues at coordinate 635,437 of JAJOZX010001879.1, read as the reverse complement.
GGGCTGAGAACCGTTATAAAATTCCTACAGGTGTAGGTACAATAAGAGAGATGATTAGTGACGCATCCTCATATACCATTGTTTGTACATTGAGTGTAAATAACGAACAACCATGCATTGATATACGACTGATGTGGAAGAACACATCTGATAATGACGTTCTTGTTCCTACACGAAACCGTTTCATCCTCGACAGAATGTTTGAGATCGTTGGATTCCGTAAGCTGAAGCCTATATTAGATGCGTGTGTTACAGACATGATTTATTTTGATACGGTTCTTGAATACGCATACACCACTCTGCTCGACGGATTTGTTGAATGTAGGAATGAACAGGGGGAGAACGGTCTAGATCTGGATGCATATTTAAAAGGTTTAGATTCTTTGAAATACCCTGAACTTTGGTACAAAGCACTTGAGAGGTACAGAGCTGAGCTCGCCTCCACTGTTCACCCTGAAGAGTTGTACCTCTATATAGTGGATAGGTGTCGTTACGATTTGGAAGAATATTTCCAATGCCGCTATGCCGAGTGAAGAAGAGTTCACGATTGAAAAGTTCGGGACGTTAAGAAAAAATCCCCGATTGGAAAGGCATGATTATAAACTTGTATTTAATGTTGTAGTTAACGATGACATTTTTGTGCGTGCTTTTGAATGTGTTCTAGCCGTGCTTAAAGACAATTTGCACGCCGAGTGTAAAGTGGGTACAAAAATAGTCTTGAACGATATGAAAGCCATTTATATTGAGTATAGGCCACCGTATCAGTTAAACGGTGAAGTGATGCTTCGACGGCTTTACCACATCGTACAAAGTAATGGCGATGTTGATACAGACTCTATCAAATGCGAGTTTAGCGTTTTGCGCCGTAGAATGTAGACAATATATATTTTTCCTGTAATAATATGATTATACATTTTGTATATTTTTTCCTGTACTAATCTGATTATACGTTTTGTATATTTCGAATATAATATATATGTATATTTTTCCTGTACTAATATATTGATCATACTATGTTTTGTATATTTTCAATATATTTAATATAACTATTTTCTCCTGTACTAATATTTTGATAATACTATGTTTTGTATATTTTCAATATATTTAATATAACTTTTTTCCTGTACTAATATTTTGATTATGCACCGCTTTGTATGATTATATATTTTCCATTCATAATGTTATTATTTGACCATATATATGTCCCGTTGTATATCCATTAATTCAGCTAAAATAAACAGAATGATGTATTGGTGTTTTATTTATTCCTTTTTTGTTTGTACACAATTATATCATTTGTTTGGTTTCTAAAGAGGATTTCAGAATAATTAATTACTGTAATTGCTATTTATCAAATCAATCTTCTAAGCCAACTGATGGATGAATATATGGAATAATTTAATAAATAACGCAATATGGCAACTCAACTTTCTAAGCCAGATGACGGAAGAATATAAAGGGGCCCATACACGCTCAGTGGCACTGCACAGTGCACTGTGCAAACCCGGTTTGCGCATTCCAAGGCCTTTGCCCATACACTACTCATGTGCATTGAGCTACTTTGCTCAGTTGTGCCGTGCCTTCATCGAGTGAAGATGTCAGCTACACTCTCTGAAGACGACTTTATATTGATTGCGTTGACCATTTCAGCAGCTTACATTTCACAGAAAAGAAAAAAGAAGCGCCTTCGGAAACAGTGGGCGAAAGATTGGCTTTTAAAGAGAAGTTCTCTTTCACATACTTTACTGATGGAGGAGCTGCGCCTGGAGCCAACAAATTGGTTCAATTACCTGCGAATGGATGAATCTTCCTACCGCCAACTCCTTGCTCTAGTGACTCCGTTGATACAAAAGCAAGACACCTGCATGAGAACATCTATCTCACCACACGAACGACTGTCAGCAACCCTGCGTTTTCTTGCTACAGGAAGATCATATGAAGACCTTAAATTTTCAGTAGCAATCTCTGCTCAAGCACTTGGCAGAATAATACCAGAAACATGTAAAGCTATTTGGAAGGCATTGCAAAAGGATTATTTCAAGGTAAGTAAAAGAATATAGATACTGTAGCGTAGTCTAAAAAAAAACACGAAATGCAAAACTAAATAAAAAATATATTTGTATTCGTAGTACCACAGACTTGGTCGATATACATCATCAGCTGCTGCACCAGACTTTAGTGAAGCCTGACTTTTCTTATATTCTTTTCTGAAAGATGAACGCATTGTGTTGATTTTCCTAACTACAGAATCTCTGTTAGCGCCTTCGTCGTTTTCTTTCAGTTTATTCACTAGTATTTCGTAAGCAGCACTTTTCTTGTTCCTATCAGAGTAATCTTTACTTTTCACTTTCCAAAGGAACGGGTGTTCTTGGTATACTTCAATAAACTCGCGCAAAAACGTGCGGTTATCGATACAATCACTCATCATACTGACAGCAACTGAGATGTTCTCGTCACGGTGTCAGCGCAAGAACTGAGCGAAAGCTACACGCCTCCCCATACACGCTCAAACTAGACATGTGCATTGCTGCGACTGCGCATGGATTTTCAGGAAGCGACTGGATTAGCACAGTGCACGCGCGGGGCCCGCGCATTTCCGCAAACTACCCCCATACACGCACAAATTGAACTGCACAAACCAGTTTGTGCAGTGCACATGTGCATTTTCACTGAGCGTGTATGGGCCCCTTAAGGATTAATTAAATAGATATTGCTATCTGGCAACTCAGCCTTCTAAGCGTACTGGCTGCTTAATATATGCTTTAATTTAATAAATAAAGAAATCTGGCAACTCAGCCTTCTAAGCCTACTGGCTGCTTAATATATGCTTTAATTTAATAAATAACGAATCTGGCAACTCAACCTTCTAAGTCAACTGGCTGATTAATATATGGAATAATTTAATACATAGTGCAATCTGACAACTCAGCCAACTGGCTGATTAGGGGTCCTATAAGAAAGCGGCGGGGTGGCTGAAGACCTCATATGCGCATGGCGAGAGCCAAGCGAAGACCCTTCCTCTGGGTCCTCTCCTCCTCTCTCTCCCTCTCTCTCTTAGGTTAGGTATACCCCTTTGGGGGGGTGAGGCCGTCCCAACTTCTCCCCCAAAGAGGTTCCCCCCTTGCAACAAAGGGGGTGGGGGTGCCTTGAAACATTATGCAATTGCATTGCACTATCCCATTTTGCAACTATACTACTCTATCTACTGTATTCGGCACACCAACGGGAGTACGGGAAGAAATTAAATTCAAGTGTAGTAGTTATATGATATACATTTTTTTTTTCAAAGGCCCTATATGTTGTATTTTAGTGTGTAATATTTTAGATGAATCATATCTTAAGCCCTCATGTAAACTTCGTTGTTTTTTGGTAGCTTTACAACAGCAGTAGCAAACAAACATATTCTTTACGTTTGAATTCGTATATTGAAAACTATAATAATAATAATAATAGTTAATATGATTACTGGTCTGTTATAAAGAATTTATGTATAACTCTTAGATAATAATAATGGAGAACTTTAAATTATGGATGAGTGTGGTAGGATTAGGTACTGGTGCCTAGTTTAGATATAAAACGTCACTTTATAGGAATCACCTGAAGATCAGGGTCCCCAGCCTTCGTTAATTAGCCTTATAAGGTTAACTAACGAAAATATCACGACTTAACCTAACCAATCGTCAAGGGCGTACAGTTGACCTAACGATTGGTTATGTTAAGTCGTGATATTTTCGTTAGTTAGCTTTATAAGGCTAATTAACGAAGGTTGGGGCCCTGATCTTCAGGTGATCCTTGTATAGTTATGAAGCGGTGTTTGTTTATTCAGAAGTTTTAAGAATATTTTCAGCTTTATTTCATTGATATAGTCATGCTAGCGTATCATATTCGATATATAAATGTTAACTTGTCCCTGGGAGTCGAGTAACTTTTCTATTTTCACTTTTAGTTGCGAGTTTTTCCGGATCATTCCCAGAATAGGCACCTGAAATCATTTTTAGGTGCTTAATCTGGGATTGAGGCAAAACACAGGTGCTTAATCTGGGATTGAGGAGAAAAAAATATAAACAGTTTTTAGAGATATAATTTCATTGTTTTTATCAATATTTGAAAAAATCAACTCTAACCTAACCTAACCTAACCTAACCTAATCTTTTGCTATATATTCTGCTTTTTTGGTTAGTTTTGCTATTCTTACCAGTTTGATTTTTACCTGATTGTGCATACACAAAATATAGAATCTTATTGGAACAAGCATAAATCAATAATCAAAACCATGAGAGGATGTCGTCGTGAATTATTAGAAACATATCTATACCAATTTATGTGGCAAGATAGATTTGCTTCATATGGATTCAGAAACATTCGGGTTCATATTGCAGGAATTTATAATATCTAAAATTTTTCTTTATTCATTAAACCACTTTAAACCTTTTATAACTTTGCCTTTATTACATTTGTAATAAACTTTGTATAAACAATAAATTTTGTAATCATCAGGTTTTTTTATTTAATTCCTTGCAAGGTGCCTATTCTGGGATTGAGGTTGAACGCAGGTGCTTCATCTGGGATTGAGGTACATCAGGTGCCTATTCTGGGATTGACCCATTTTTCCTCATGGAAAGGGTTTGTCTCAGACCAATGTATTTCGTTTCCAATCATAAAAATGCGAAGGTATAGCATGAGACCATTTCTGCAGTAATAAGGATTTTTTATTTATAAAAATTTATAAGATATGGTAACTATTCTTCCTCTGCCAAATTGTTTGTTGACTCTGGAACAGACATTGCCTACGGATTCGTTGGCCTCTTCCCAGTTTCGGTCCTTCCTATATTAGCCTTCGTCCAAGACCGGAATCTCGAAGGAAGTAATTCGAAAATCGATTCATTCCCATTTCCAATGTGGGATTTCCCAGTAAGTTAAAATTTTCATAAACAATATCACCCGGCCCGCCATTGCGTCACACCCTCTTTTCATTTTCTCTCAACTCGGGTTTGTATTTTTGTCACATCTGTAATTCCCTCTTCCAAGTGTAGGAAACAGTCATCTATCTAAAGGATAAGATAAGGGATATTTACATTTTAATAATGCTGAAACAATACATAAAGTTGTGTATGTATATATTTTGATTTTGCTGGGTAAGGGAAGAGGAATTTTCTTTATTTTTTGTGGGAAATGTAGCCTCTAGGACAATGGTATTTAACCTGGTGGTTACCTCCGGGTCCGGACAAAAGCCCCCTAGGACAAAAGCCCCCTGGACAAATTGATGGGTAGGGCAAGTCAGGTGTCACATTTAATCTGAATCATCAGTTGCACTTCAGCTACCGTGGTGTTAAGGTTATGGGCTGTTAGTTTGAATCTACACGTCTGTCAGTTAACCATATAATATATATATATAACTATGGGTCTTTTCCGTTTGGGGGCTAGCAGCGAATTTTAATGAAAATCGGTATACGAATGTGATTTTGGTCACTGATTTCAAAAATAACTTTTTTTTGAGAAATGAAAAACAAACATGTTAGAGCACTTTAAATAATTAATATGTGTTTTAACTAGCTTAAACTAGTTACAGAGGATTGTATTAAATTTAGCCAGAGTCACAAATTGCTACTGTTTATGAAAAAGTGCTCTAAGTGTGGGAAAGTGTGTTCCTTTGATAAAAATACCCAGTTCTTTCGTTGCCAAAAGCGTCGGTCAAACAGTAAAAAGTGCAACTTTAAGAAGAATACGTGTTTTGAAGGATCCCGGCAGATCTGTAAAAGTAGCAAAAAAAATCAAGAATTAATGCCCAGTTAGGTCAATTGAATGCCCGGTTAGGTCAATTGAATGCCAAGTTAGGTCAATTGAATGCCAGGTTAGGTCAACTGTACGCCCTTGACGATTGGTTAAGTTAAGTTATGATATTTTCGTTTAAAACACGTTAATTATTTAAAGTGCTCTAACATGTTTGTTTTACATTTCTCCAAAAAAAAGAAAGCTATTTTTTAAATCAGTGACCAAAACTACATTAGTCTACCGATTTTCATTAAAATTCGCTGCTAGACCCCAAACGGAAAAGATCCTAAAGCAGGACTGTTCGCAGGCCAATGTCCTAGGGGGCTTTTGTCCTAGAGGGCTTTTGTCCACACTCGGTTACCCCAGGGGAGGTAGCAATTCGGCCCTTTTCGGGGGTTAACGAGCTGGCACCACTGTCCAAAAAAAAGCCGAGTTATGGTTTCACTAAAATTTGGTTATTCTTTACTAATTTTCTTTTTCCATATTCACCATTTAAAAAAGGGAGGGGGAATAATTACGGTTTTGTTAGCTAACTCAAAGGGTAACTGCGAAAAAGGTTAAATATCACCTCTCTAGCAGGAATAGTATCCAATACCCAATTATAAAGAAGCGAAGACATGGCATAAACTGATATTCCAAACAATTAAGTTTTCTTTTGGGAGTTGAAATCTTGAATATGTTTTTTTCCATAGATTTCTTCTTCGGGGAACTTTTTTTAGCAACTTTACACAAATTAATTTCTGCTTACTGATTTCATTACTCCTGTCAGGGTAGTTTTGCTTCCAGTGAGGTTTCGTGGTATGTCGTGGTTCAGCACTCGTATTAAACTGTAGTTTCCCTTTGTGACTTTGATACAGTAGAAATCGAAGGTCATATTCCAAAAACTCGTAAGTAGCAAAATCGTGTTCATACGACACACGCCAAGAATTTTCATTAGTAATAAAATAAGTCATTCGCGAACACCTTAAACTAAATTAATATTTCTAATAACAGTAATCAATTTCACAGACCGAATCCCTTATATAGTCGAGGGATTTATTACATGTATATATAAACAAAAGCGTCTTGGTTTGCGTAACATACTGTATATGCAGCATTTAATGTACCTGCTTTTAACCAAAAACTAAATGTATCACGCAGAATTTGATGATACGGTTCCATCGTTTTGGCGCATCCCTCTTGGCGGCACACAAGGTGGGTGTGGTAGAGGGTCGGCCTGCCCTCTCACCCCCCGCTACGACACTGAATGTTATGAAGGAAGTTGCGTGTCCTAACGGTGCATTCTTTTAGTACTTGGTAAAGAATGAAGTATGGGGCTATATTGTTTACATTAAATAAAGAACGCTGTATATCGGTTATGTAGTTTAAATTCAATCTTAAATGTAAAAATTTCATTTTCTGGAAATAAAAAAAATAAGTATAAATATGTGTATTAAAACTAAAATGGAATAGTTATGCGTAATAATATAATTGAATACAAGAAAGATATTACTGGGTGCAATTTGAACGTTAAAATTTAGGTCATCTTTTTCTCAGCTTTAAGATAATTTCTACAACTGTTTAAAACTGCTGAAAATACTGTATTTCATAAAACCTATCCATGACAAAGTTGTTTACGCATTATTTAAGAACAGTATAATAACTGGTACTAACGAAACTATTTACGGTTAACATTTATACTATAAATATGAATAAGTATTGGGTGAAGTACAAACTAACTGGAGAAAACTGAGCCTTGTTTTGGTTTTTTCTTTCAGAATAAATAATTGCTTTCTCCCTAGTTAATTAGCCTTTTTATTTTCTATCTTAAATTAACAAATATATAGTGTACAATCTATAAAATCTATAAAACTCTATTTAGTTTAAACATTCGATCAAGTTAATGGAAATGAATGATAGTGTGCGCATATTGCGTTCTTCATTTCAAGGCATTGAATTTGTAGAAAAGGCTATAACGTGTTACGATAACTTCATTATTTTAAACAACGCTTGTTAATTTTTAGTTTTACACTTCATTGAGAAGCCTTAAATAAACACTTTAAAATGCACTGTTTTGTATTGGAACTTCTAAAATGCCGGCCGCTGTGGGAGGTTTCCTCTTCTAGGCACTCTGAGCCTCCTCCGTTGTAGAGCAGCTATGTCCCAGTCGCTAAAATGAGTGGCATCTTGTAGTGAATAGTAATCATAATCCGTGTACCTGTAAAGAGTAATAATAATATTTAATAATATCTCCACATTGATAATGCAACAGGAAATCTGGAAAACATTAGAAGCGGGGCCACCAGCTTGACCTCCGTGATTAAATCATCTCCCCACATTGATAATACAAATACAATCTGGAAAACACTATTAATATAATAGGCATCAGCCACAAACCGGTGGTGATATCCTGCTTCATGCAACCGTCACCTTACGGTTTCCACTGACACGCCCATATGTAGTCTCTCCTGGACGGCGACAGCAAGTAACCATGTCAACACTACGAATTGGCCCATCAACGTCATTTCACAAACATTAGTATAATATTGTATGAATTTATAAGTATATATAAATATGTTTATGCTAGTATAACCGTGGATTATTCTTATGTGATTTTGATAACACTGGTCTACAGCCAAAATGCTTCGGAAATAAAAGTAGTCAATCTTTACTAATTTTGGGTCACTGAATATGAAAATGATGCCTAAAATTGCCAATTGGCTCTATTTATAAAGATATCAGACAACCCTGCACCCTACTAACTGGACTGCATCTGTCGCGTAATATGTAGACGCCTGTGACACATCGACGCATTGACTCTACTGCGCATGCGCGTAGTTATATTTTTTATTTTAATAAATTAATGTAAATATATACATATATATATATATACACAATAAAATGTAATTTTAAATTTATCTATTACATTATGTATTTGTAAATTATTTATTAAAAAATAGATTGGATCATTTTAACATATTGCTTCCCATAATGTTTTTCATATTAATATAAATGGAATACTAACCTAACTTAACCTTACCTAATTTGAAATTATTAAAATGCAATGTAATTACATTAATTTATTAAAATAAAAAAAAATATAACTACGCGCATGCGCAGTAGAGTCAAGGCGTCGGTGTGTCACAGGCTTCTACATATTACGCCACAGCATCAGTTCATTCGCGGAAGTCATACAGTGCACCCTTGTCAAACTCTTTTTAGTGTTTGCTTTGAAACTGAATTTTTTTCAGCCTAATTTGAACAAAGATGCCTCGTAATTGCGTGAACAGTGTAGATAACTTCTGTTATGTTTGTGGAGAATTGACTTTTGCATCACAAAAGCGTGCTGTAACCGCCGTGATTAGGAAAGCTTATCACCTTTATTTTGGCTGTAAGATTGGAGATCAGGACAAGAGCTGGGCCCCACATATATGCTGCAATACTTGTGCAACAAACCTTCGCCAGTGGTTGAATTGGAAAAGGAAATATATGCCTTTTGCAGTGCCAATGGTGTGAAGGGAACCAATAGATCATGTCAGCAATTGTTACTTCTGCATGGTGCCTCCAGTCAAGAAAGGTATTTGCAAGAAGAAAAAGTGGATTTTACAATATCCGAATATACCCTCTGCTATACGCCCGGTACCTCACGGGCGAAGGACTACCCGTTCCTGAGCCCCCACACTCATTCTCCCTGGAGTCAGAGGACGAGGAGAATGAAGGAACTGCGAAACTTGTGAGCCTTCAACTTCACAAGACCCTGAATTTGTTTATAACTTGACATCTTCTAAACCGCACACGATAACTCAGAATGAATTAAACGACCTTATCAGAGATTTAGAACTGCCAAAGAGTAAGGCAGAGCTGTTGGGCTCCAGATTGCAGCAGTGGAAACTCCTCGTTGAAAATGTTAGAGTGTGTAAGTTTCGTGACCGTCAAAAAGATTTTGTCCCAGTCTTCATCATGGAAGGTGACCTTGTAGCTTGCAACGACATCGATGGTCTGATGGCAGCTCTCAACATTATTCACAATCCTGATGAGTGGAGACTGTTCATTGATTCATCGAAGTTGAGTCTAAAAGCTGTTTTGTTGAATGTTGGCAACGTATTGCCATCAATTCCAGTTGGTCATGCAGTCCACATGAAGGAAACATATGACAACATGAATCTGCAACTTTGGAACTGCATAAACTATGACAAACATCAGTGGCAGGTTTGTGGTGACTTGAAAGTTGTTGCTATCGTGCTTGGACTCCAGCTGGGCTACACTAAGTATTGCTGTTTTCTGTGTGAATGGGATAGTCGGGCTAGGACTTCTCATTCCATCAAGAAGGATTGGCCAATCACATTAACTTAACTTATAAGACCATCGTAACATGATACACTAGGCCGGGAATTTACTCTAACTCTGTGAGACCAGCTTAACATGATACACTGGGCTATAACAATATTATCTCTATATGGTCGAATTCGACTGGACTGATGTACGTAACTTATTATATGGACTGATGTACGTAACTTCATAATAAGTAATTATTATATTTCTCTCAATAATGTTCTTGACGGAAATGAGTCATAGTGCTAAAAATAGCTTCGAGAATTCTGTCTGGAGAACATCCGGTTGAATTATAATGTATTAATCCTATCTGGAGTGCATTCTCGGTGCAAGTTTGCCCCCCCTCGTATTTGCTCTGGGTAATACTAAGCCAGAGCAAATCGCCAAGTAGTATGGGGGCAAAAAGTATGAAACCTGGAATCTATTAACAAAGAACTTAATTATGAGGGATAATAAGGTAAAACATCATACATGTGTAGTGGACGACTGAAATAATTAAAAATACTTAATAAAATATTAAATAAAATAAGAAAAACTAATAAATAGAATAAATATGTATATATAATAATAATGATAATGATATTAATAATAATAATAATTTAAGAAGACATATAAATAAAGATAAAATTAAAAAAATAAAACATATATATTGGCCTGATTCGTTTTAACTTCATTGATTCATCGAAGTTGAGTCTAAAAGCTGTTTTGTTGCATGTTGGCAACGTAGTGCCATCAATTCCAGTTGGTCATGCAGTCCACATGAAGGAAACATATGATAACATGAGACTGCAACTTTTTGAACTGCATAAACTATGACAAACATCAGTGGCAGGTTTATGGTGACTTGAAAGTTGTTGCTATCGTGCTTGGACTGCAGCCGGGCTACACTAAGTATTGCTGTTTTCTGTGTGAATGGGATAGTCGGGCTAGGCCTTCTCATTACTTCAAGAAGGATTGGCCACTCCGACACTCATTGGAACCTGGAACAAAAAATGTTCAGTATCCTCCACTTATAGAATCGAGCAAGATTTTGTTACCACCCTTACACATCAAACTGGGCGTCATGAAAAATTTTGTAAAGGCTATGGATAAAACGAGGGCAGCTTTTAAGTACCTCAGTAGTAAATTCCCAAAGCTCAGTGAAGCAAAAATCAAGGAGGTTGTATTTGTTTGCTCCACAGATCCGCGAGCTTCTTAGAGATGAGGAGTTCGACCGTATCCTAGGTGGTGAGGAGAAGACAGCGTGGAATGCTTTCCGGTTAGTAGCAACCAATTTTCTCGGAAATATCGAAACTGACAATTACAGGGAGCTGGTGGAAAACCTGCTGTTGTCCTATCAAAAAATGGGCTGCAATATGTCTTTAAAGATACATTTCCTCCATTCGCACATGGAATTTTTTCCGGCCAACTGCGGAGCAGTCAGCGATGAACATGGTGAACGTTTCCACCAGGATATCTCAGCGATGGAGAAACGCTACTAGGGGAAGTGGAGTCCATCATTGTTAGCAGACTACTGCTGGACAATAACAAGAGATGCTCCAGAAGTTGAATACAAGAGACAAGCAAAGAAGCGACGGGTTGAATCAATATAAGTGACTGCATTATACAGGTATGTTACTAATATATGGTATACATACAGTATACGCAAAATGTGTAACTTAAATTTTCTTGGAAACTGTAGCCAATCGACTGTTTTTATGGTCATATTCGTTTTCAGCACCCGAAAATCCATAATAGGAAACACATTTTATCTCCGAAGCACAAACCTTTTCAAAACTTGTATACCAGTGTAATCAGTTACTGTTATTCAGATCGAAACTGTTAACAAGTTCTTTGTTTAACAATCGATAAGCTATTTCCCACTAACTCTCTCTGCCCCTCTACCTCGCTCTCTTTCTCTCTCTCACACTGTCTCAATCCTTTTTTCGCTCAATGTCAATACATATATATATAATCGTGTAGATTCGTAAGTTAGTAAAGGTTTAAAGCTGCACACGGACTCTACAAACAGTCTTATTAGTATTGTTACATAATGATTTAATATACATGAGACTGGTGGGTGGGGAAGGGGAATGAGGGAGTGTGGAGGATGGTTGTGTAATGTCTATTTTTGGTTCAAATTCACTAGTATATAAAAAGTTGTATTGTGGTATCGTTCATATAGACTTGCAGTAATCATAATGGAACCTTATTACTGTATAAGACTAGTGAACATGGAGTTCAACGTTGTTCACGATCATATTAATGGTTTATCTTTATGAACAGACATTACATGATAATTAGGGGCCGTTCAAAAATTACGTAATGCTATTTTTCCTAAAATTTGACACCTCAGATCCCCCAGGAACGTTCTGTAACGCTAGACCAGGCACCACCTAAGATGTTATGTAACACTTCCCCCATCCCACACCCCACACGTTACGGAGCGTTACAGGGTTACAGGGGGGGGGCGGTGTCAGGTTTTAGCAAAAATAGCGTTACGTAATTTTTGAACGGCGCCTTACCTGTATGTCAATGTTATATGTTGTTGGACTCAGTTGTCCCCCCTCCACTCCACCTTCCCCCAGTTGGGTACCTTGACTATTGCTGCGGCGTTGCCACATGTACGGAGTCGCCTGTGAGGCGAGGAACATTACATATGCAGGCAACTGTACCTATACTGGAACGTAGTATAATGGCGCAAAATGTGTGCGTACCTGCACAGGAATGAGGTGGCGCACAACCAATTATGACTGAATATGTTAGTCACATGATGCCACACCATGGCGTTATCCAATCAGGAACAAAATAGCTACCACGCGTTGTTAAGCCTTCTCTTCGACCATTTAAATTACGGGAAAATAATGTAGTTTTCGGTAAACGATAGATTTTTATAAATTTAGAATTTATTAAGGATAAATAGGCTACTTAGGGTACTTAAGTGATGTAAACTAGGTAAGAAGTTAATAAAACTCATAAAATAATACGTGTAAACTTGTGTAGTTTCAGGTGCGTGAAGAAAAGACGCAAATTGGAAATCTCAAATCTCTTCTGAAGGGAAAAAAAGGAGCGTCTGTGAGGGAGTCGAGAAGAGATCTTGAGAGAGAAAGGCGTGACAATTTTGTGTTAAGAAGATCCCATTGGAGTCTAAGTTCTTCGATTTAGACGTCCTAGGAAGAACGACAAAGTTCAGTAATAGTATACTGATATAAATATAAATGATTATTCATTGATAATGTTTTTTTATTATTTTTTTACTCGTTAATGTGACTGCAATTGAGAAATAACACTTATAATTTTTGTTGTAGTTTTATTCTGATCCACGAACCGTGTATTGAGTGTCCATTGAAGAGTAAAGATTTGAGAACTAGTACACCGGCCCCAAAGCGTAAAATTGGTTGGGTAACATAAAGTCTCGCAGTTAGGACCGTAGTTAATTTTTTTTATTTGTTTTTATTGGAAATCAAGGTGTAGATGAAACAGAAGTAGGCCCAGATTCCCCCTCCCCCCCCAAAAAGCCTTATAGTTTTCGCCCAGGTCTCTCGCGAGGATATTTCGGAGCTCCGTCTCCGTGATGGGTCGTTACTCATCAGATTTCGATCTCCGGAACAGAGTAGTGCCCTGGCCTCGATCTCCACCTCACCTTGGGCGATTGTCCGGTCTCATGCACCCTCGATTCAAAGATGAATTCCTGTTGAGGCACTGTTTTTGCGCTTCAACTCTTAGACGTCTTGGAGGAGGCACTCCGCTCCTGTTTTGTCGAGTGGAAGATATTTTCTGTGCATCGTTTCACGAAACGTGTCGATAGCTATTTTTAGCTCACCCAGCGCTGACTCTTGAGTTTTGATCAGCTGTCGCCGCCAGCTCATTTCTGGTATGCCTGGCTCCGTTTCGATGTACGGCCTTGTCTCACCTCCTACCTGTTGTTTAATTGCCAGATATTCGGGCATACTGGCTCTCGTTGCTGCCGGTCTACCATTGTCTGCGTTTATTGTGGGCAGGATTTCCATGGTGTACCTTGCTCTGATTCCCCTTCTTGTATCAACTCTTTGGCATCCTGTATTATTTATAAGTTTGAATTTGAATTCGCTACTCTCAAGACCATGGAGCACATGACTTTTCTCGAGGCTCACGCTCAGGTTCGTGCTCGTTTCGTTCGGCAACATGTCACGTTCGCTTACACTTCTCGTTCGCGACCTGGTCGTTTTAGGGACTCTGCTACCACCTCATTTGTTTCTCCAGTTTCTTCTTCGCTCGCTTCGGCCCAGTTCTGCTCCCCACACCGTCGGTCTCAGCAGTCTCGACTTGTTTCTCCTAGGTTTCTTTCTCGGTATTGGTGACTCAATTCCCTCTCGACAAGTGGGCCCCGTCAGTCTTTCTCCAAGATCTTCTAACCCTATTCATCGTCCTTCGAACCTCCGCCAGCTGGAGAGTCAAATCGCGGTGTTGGACTCCCTCCCATCGGCCTTGCCCGCTCGCTCTCGATCCTTATTAGACCTCCCTATGCCCCCAACCTACTGTTGTTCTACATTGTTCATTCATTCCGATTCTGCCTCCCCTTGCTCTGACCATACTACGGTTCCTGCTCCTTCTTTAGAACTGCGCCGGGGTCGTTTTAGGAAGTCTCACATTTCTGTTCCTGTTTCCTCTTTTCTCTCTGCTCGCCCAACTGATCCCCGCCTGCAACCTCACCCCGAACAGGTTGGGCCAGATCCGGAGTTGCAGGAGAACTATCGTATTTGTTCCATTGTTTCTGGTCGGTGGTTCTTTAAGTCAAAATTTTAACTTTTAACTTTTAAACTTTTATCGTTTATATTTTCTTTCCACTGACTAATTTTCGTTCCGTCCTTCACTGGAACTGTCGCGGCATTTTTGCCAACTATGAAGGTCTTTCTCTTCTTTTATGTACGTCCCAACCTATAGATCTACAGAAGCTAAGGCTAACAAAAACCCTAAGATCCACTCTAAGGTTAGCCCGAGAGAAAGGAAAGTGTAGAGGGGTTAAAAGAGGAGAATAAGGGGTTAAGTAAGCAACAAAACCTATCATTCGTGAGTTAACATTCATTCAGAAAAAGAGAAAGAAAGACTCATCATCATCATCCGCCGGCCACTGCCGACAAGTCGGAAAAATAGTCAAAGAGAATAGGAAAGGGGTGAAAGATGAAACGAAGTAAAATAAGAACGCTTACAAGCCATGCAAACAGTCTTAACTCAAACACTGTCATACCATGCAGACTACAGACATGCCAGTAAAGAGAGGATAAGAAAAGAAAAAAAACTAGAAAGGGTATAACAAAAAGTGGGTTAGTTTACGCTACAAGCTACATCTACGTTCGTGTTAGTCTAATTTTTTTTTATTGCTGGCATATCACACGCTGGCATTTCACAAGCTGGCATTAATCGTGAACAAACTCATCTTTGACCACCAACCCCAGAGCTCCTGTTGCTAATTGTTTTTTTTATTTTGAACAACGTTAATATTTCTAAAATGCTTATCTAAACGGTTCTTAAACATATTAACGCTGGTAGAGTTCACGACTGACGCGGGAAGATTATTACACTTATCAATTACTTTAAACGTAAAGAAGTTTTTAGCGATGTTAGTAATGAAACGTCTGCCACGTAACTTAACCTTTTACTGCCCAAAAGGACAAATTTCTAACCTTTAAAATACATGCATTCATAACTTAACCCAACAAAATGTTTGGCCAGTAAAGGGTTAAATCCGTTACTACGAGTATTGCTATTATCGAAAGTGAACAGTTTGTCAAAATTTACGTTATCGATTTTATTAACGATTTTGAAAACTTCAATAAGCTCCCCCCTTAATCTTCTACTTTCGAGTGAATGCAAGTCTAACTCTTTAATCCTATCTTCGTAAGACTTGTTGCGCAATGACGGAATTAGTTTCGTGGCGCGACGCTGAACCCTTTCTAACCTATCAACATCCTCACGCAAATACGGGCACCAAAACTGAACGGCATATTCTAAATGAGGCCTGACAAGGGACTTGTAAAGGGGCAATATAATATTCTTCGATTTAAATTCGAAATTACGCGCCATGAAACCTAACATCCTATTAGCTTTTGCGCAAGACTCCAGGCACTGGTTCCTAACTTTTAAATCCTTAGATACGCGTACGCCTAAATCTACTTCCTCGTCAACGCTCGTTAACTCTCTATCATCCATCGTGTACGTATAATTATTGTTACGAGAACCTATATGCAAAACTTTACATTTCTCTACGTTAAATTGCATCTTCCACTTATTCGTCCACTCCATAATCCTATTTACATCGTCTTGGAGCCTATTTCTATCGTCCTCGTTAACAACCTTACCGCCTATTTTAGTATCGCCCGCGAATTTTGACACGTTACTGGTGAAGCCTACATCTATATCGTTAATGTAAATTACGAATAGCAATGGGCCTAACACTGAACCCTGTGGGACACCGCTACGTACATCCAACCACCCCGATTCACTACCATTAACAACGACCCTCTGTCTCCTAGCACGAAGCCATTCCTCTACCCAGTTAGCTACCTGACCGCGTATACCGTGCGCTTTAACCTTCGCAATTAATCTTCTATGCGGAACTGTATCGAACGCTTTTTTAAAATCTAAATAAATAACATCGAAACCCATGCTGACTACTATTAATCAAATCTCGACTTTCTAAGTGATCGATGATACGATCCCTAACTACAGATTCGAAAAGTTTACCGACAATTGACGTTAAGCTAATGGGCCTATAATTGCTAGCTAGTGTGCGGTCGCCTTTTTTAAAAATGGGCGTGACGTTAGCTAATTTGAAGTCTTCAGGAATAATCCCTGTTTCCAGTGACTGATTAAAAATCTTCGTTAAGGGGCCTACGATAACGTCTTTCAAATCTTTCAGATGTCTAGGGTAAAACGCGTCAGAGCCTGGAGCCTTGCTAACTTTTAGCCTATCGATATAATGCGCAATCTCACCCTCGTAAACAGTTATTTCATCCAAAAGAGTCTCGCTGCTGAATGGAACGATATCGTCCACATCGGGGACATTATTGACGTCTTCTACGGTAAAAACAGTCGCAAAAAAGTTATTAAAAATACCCGCCATCGCCTGAGTGTCGGAAGCCAAAGCGCCATTAGCGTCCAAGAGAGGGGCTATATTATCTTTTATCGGTTTACGATAATTCACGTAATCGAAAAACGTTTTTGGGTTACGTTTACTATCCGCAGCTATAAGTATCTCTAAACTGATCTTTTAACCTAACGTCGAAGCTCGATATATCTATTGACGTTAGCTACGGTGCTATGGCGCTTTTTAAGTCTATACGCTCTGTTACGCTCGTTTATGAACTCGCCTATTTCCCTAGTCCACCACTTCGGCCTACCATGATTTCTAGCGCGCTTGGGCCTACGAGGAATAAACTCCCTTTCGATATTCAAGAAAGTATCTTTAAACGCCTCCCAATGCAAATTTGCGTCATTACCCATAAAGAAGTTATCCCAGTTCCACAACTCTCATCCTATCCGCAAAACTATCAAAATTGGCCCTACGAAAATCAGGGACTTCTATTACGTTACTATCCTTAGTGTTTTCTATCAATAGCTTAAACCTAAAAATTTGATGATCACTACATCCTAAACTCTCGCCTACTTTTAAACCTTCGACTATATTTTCGCCGTTCGTCATCACCACGTCTAAAATATTGTCACCGCGCGTTGGTTCGGTAAACATCTGTCGTAAAAAATTATCTCCCATGAATTCAATCAATCTCAAACCCTCATCGTTACCAGTAAAAGTCTCGTAATTAACGTTAGGAGTTGAACGGGAAGTCAACAACAACAAAATTGAAACTAAGACTAAGCGCCCTAACTTCAACGCAT
>JAJOZX010001878.1:545000-762644 GCA_023014485.1 Bathynomus jamesi | reverse complement strand
CCTCCGTAGGTGGAAAGATAGTCTGAAAGGATTTGTACGTCCTCCAAACAAAGCTATCACCACATTTGAGAGGATCCAGCACCATTGAACGCTTGATCGTGTTTATTTCCTCACGGTACACCTCGTCTGTCTCCATCGTGCATCATATTCATGCTCCCACAAGACTTTGTGAGTGAACTGTGATCCATAAGTTGATCGGGGGTGCGGGTCGATGCAAGACAGTCGGCAGGAGACCTACCGTGGATATCTCCGGCGATTCCGCACTCAGGACGGGGGCATCCATGCCACCAGCAACCGTTAAAGAGTACACAGTCTTCACACCAGTGACACGGTTTTCACTTAACCCATCAAACCCAAAAAACACGTCCATTAATCTTAATGTGTACTTCACCCGTGTTCGGCGTGCTTTATGTATACACCTCTGTTGCTGTAGGTGTATGAGCCAGTAAATAGGCCTTGTGTCCGTAACTGCGGGGGTTGTTTCGGTGAATAATGGCTAAGGTTCTTTAGCATGAAGTTATTCTTGAACCGTAAAACATAATGATGCGATGGTGGTTGCGACTTGCAGCGGATCGCATTTGAAAACGGGCTATGTACATCTTCTAAGGCCTGGAAACAACTCTAAGCACGCGCACATCGTTCCACGCAATAACGCTCACATTCATCAGCTATATTATAAGGGTTACTTTCATTAAAACTGTAGTAGTATCGATCAAGTCTTCACGTTCATCCATACAGTCAAAATAATGTTTGGGCGGTGGTGGGCCTACGTAGTTTAAAGTCTCGCTGGTGAGGAAACTGTAAGGAAGTATCCTTGGAAACTTCAGCTGCTACTCCCATCACCTTGGTAGCTTTGCTAATTACAAGGTGGTGAATAATAAAGTATCTTTAAATTGTACATTGCTCTTATCTGCATCTGTATTAATTGTTGCCTCTTTTCAATGGACACCTGTAAATATCTCAGAGGATTCGTGTTCAAGCAACTCCTTATAAAGGAACTGCTTTGTCAAACTTGCCCGTTATGGGCGAGAATATACACAGTCATTTTTTTGAACTTGTCGGCTAACTTGACAATATAGGACACAAATAGTGTTCACAGGACTATCGCGGACATTCGTTCTAAAAACGTTTGTCCGTTTACCACATTTGGGGCACTCGTCACATTCGATACCATACACTCATCACAGATGGTCTGGCTCACAAGTAAATGTGGAATTACCTCTTTGGTTTCAGCGTTGTATACGTTTCTATATCGCTAGTACACAGTTATACAAGGGTTATTTTTAGGTTTAGCATCTTTCATATAACATACATGCTTGTACTCCATCCGCCTTATATTCCTCCTGGCATGTAGGACAGTGAATACGTCACACTTGTGCTTAAATTTTCCCCAATTCCATTGTGTGAAACATACCACATTCACAGATTCTCATTTTCCTGCACTGCAATTGATTTATGGAATCAAAACAGATTTATTGAAAAAATGTGCGTCTACACACATCACAGTCTCTCTTCTCAGCGTCAACTACACGGCTTTCATATTTTGTACTTTTACACTGCTCACATACCTGGACATTCTTTACAATGTCGCACAATATCATCCGCAAACTCGAGGCACCCTTACACAATCATGATGTCTCCCATATTTTCGACTTTTGTCATAACTCGCGTAAAGCCACCTTATATACGGATGGGGAGATACGTGTCCCTGACAATCCTAAAATAAGTAGGGGTCTTGTACGATCTCTCACACAGCTTTTAAAACATACACAGTCCTACGACGATCATCCAGCCCAAATACAAACTATGCGGACATTCATTTCCTGTTCTACCCTTCTCAACTCTTCAGGACCCATATTACAGTCAATTCAAGTCACAGTCTACAGCTAGTTTACGGGCACGCTCCACGACCGTAGGCAACCAAATTTTTGTGGCCTGTGTATTTGTACAGTAAAACATACGTGCTAAGAGTACTGCTATAAAGCCGCAACACGATCGACGTTTATATGCTTTCGTAAATAATCGGAGAATTGAAGTTAAGAGTATACGGTATGCACTATGACCCGCAACACGGAATACACGGTCAATTTTACCGTGAAGTTGTCCATATTAAAGGCTATACTACTTTTGGGGCTTGCATTATACGTCCTATATATATTCTACATCTTCAGCCGCCAAACGTCTAAATGGCACTATCACCCAATAATCGTCTACATCACCGTCATCTGACCCGAATCCAAAGGACAGACTCGTCCTGACTTCACGCTCGTCGCGATTCTGAAGAGCAAACTCTACAATATGCTGTACAACCGGCGTAGCCCGCGCTCAATTCCATTGCTATACATGCTCTAGGGTCGACACTGATCTATACCGATTTCTAGTCAAGGCTGGGGTGGGGGCTGCGGATCGCACCAAATCGAGCGTTATAGCATCCTCAACAGAACGGGGGCGGCGGTGAATTAGGGGGTATTTAGCGGAAGGTGCTGAGGGGGGCCTGTTGCGTAGGAGGTTGATGGTTGGGGATCTATTATTGTAGACTTAACAGAACGAGGGGGGGCGGATGAATAAGGGGATATATTAGCGGGAGGTGCTGCTGGGGCTTGTTGCGTAAGAGGTTGAGGGTTGGGATCTATTACTGCTGCAACAGGCGCGTATTTCGGGCGCTTTATACCTGACGTGGGGTTCTCACACCTCCGCTTTGGACGTGCTACCGGTATCGCTGGTGAGGGTTCGTGGCAGGGGAGGGATCACAACTACACTGTCGTCGAGGTCATCCGTAAGTCAATGATGGGGTGCTCTACCCATCGTCATTCACGGTCTGTGGGAGAAGAAAGCAAAATATAAGGAACAGCACTCAAATTTGTAATAATTTTGTAAATGACCCACTTAGGAGTGTGACGTGTTAGAAATGGACTCTGTAGAAAAATTCAGATTCACGAGCCCATCCACATGTATTATATCTGGACCTACAAGATGTGGTAAAACTGTGTTTATGCTTAAAATCATTAAAGAAAAGGAGAGATGTTCTCGAAATTTGTGCATAAAGTTATATGTGCTATTCGACGTATCAATCAGTGTTCAACGAGTACCAAGATGATATTTGTTTCCACAAAGGCGTATATGACGTTATTCGTTAAAGGGAAATGACATACAATCATTGTAATTGACGATCTCATGTTGGAGAGGATAAAACGTTTGCCGAGACATTTACAGTATTCTCCCCCATTTTAACATAAGCGTGTTCTTCATCATCAGAATCTATTTTTCAAAAATAGATACATGCGCGATGTGTCGTTAAATACGCAATATCTAGTTCTTATTCGCGCAACGTAAGATGTATCACAAATTGGGGTATTAGCCAATCAAATGTTCCCGAATCAGCGTAAGGAGTTTTGGAAGTTTATAAAGAAGCTACAAGCACGCGTACGGATATTTGCTTTGCGACTTCATCCGCGAAACCCGTTTTAGAGTGCTTCTGCGAACGATATATTTCCAAACGAGCCTGAAACGGTGTATATTCCAGAATGACAAAGAGACTAAAGAAATACCGTGAATTAATTAAAATTCTATCATCGACTGCCCCGGGCAATGCAGCAGATGTTTATTAAAAATATCGACGCCGACTTTTAAAATGCATCTGTGAAATCTGTCTTAACGTTATAAATTGCAATGTATCAATGAAAACCCATCAGAAGGCTCGCCTACGCCGCTACAAGAACATAATACGTGCACTCGCTCGTAAAAGTCAAACCGTAGCGAAGAAAAAACGAATTATTGTACAAACAGGAGGCATTTCTCCCCATCTTATTTTCAGTTTTGGGTCCTTTTACTGACTAGATTAATGTAATGAAGAAGTGGTAGTGATTCCCCACGAGGTGTACGCTTCACTGCAAAGGAATCCAGACACGGATCTAGATCCCGTAAAAGCAGACTTAAAAGAATGGAAAGCGAATTGCTAGCTCTATTAAACAGTGAAAAAACACCTGATGAGAAAAGAATCTTATACCAAGAAGCTCTGCAGAAATTTCTTCACGAGTACGAAAATTATAAGAGCCTACAGAGATTCCTGTGGTTATTAGGCACAGCACGGGGGGACGATGGACATGGCGACATAGGATCTGAGCCCGACGATACAGCTGACCAACCAAAAAGATTAGCCACACAACATATCGAACAGTATTAAAAGCACCCTCCCAAATACATTGATGAGTAAAGGCTTAAGTCTTTATAATCTATTGAATGAGGATCCAGCCATACAATGGACCGATACAGCGAGCTCATTGTGGAAGATCAAAGGTACAGGGATCGAATATCGTAGACATTGTCCATGATCTGGTGAGAAAGTGGGATAGGCCATCACCATCAGGATGGAAGCATATAAAGCAGACTAAAACAAATAAATGTCCCTAAAAACGTTGATAGAAATCTGAACAGGTTAAAAAGACTTGGAACATGCAACGCATGTGACACAATTGAAGGCGCCGTCACCCGGCGGTAACACCTTTGAAGAGGAGGAAGAAGAGGTTAAACCAACCCTACCCACGTTCCTCTAAAATACGCAAATCGCTAACGTATTAACTAAACGCTATTATGACGTTTCTAACCCATCCTCTTACGGCGGCGTAGATAGACTGTACAGAAGTGTTTACGGAGTAGGAAAAAAAGAGTTGAAAGATTTTTGAGGGAGCAGGACGCTTATACGCTTCATAGCCTGTGAGAAAAAGGTTTAAAACAGCCAAGACAACGGCTTCCTCGATTGATTCTATTTGGCAAGCAGATTTAACAGACATGCAAAGATATTCTGTGTATAACGATGGTTACCGCTACATTCTATTCATAATAGATGTATTCTCTAGATATCTGTGGCTAGTTCCTCTGAAAAATAAATCACAAAACAGTTGCAAAGCCACCAAAACGCTAATGTTAAAAGAAAACAGGGTTCCTGGCTATTTTTGTACGGATATGGGGAAGGAATTTATAGGCCGTGCTTTTCAGAACATGTTGACAGAGTTTAATATCAGCTATTACACAACCAATTCTATACATAAGGCTTCTTAGCTGAAAGAGTTCAGCGCACCATAAAGGAACGCATGCACGTTATTTTACACGTAAAAACACACAGATTTCTAGACATTCTGGAATCATTCGCATCATCCTACAACCGCTCACACCATCGCACGATTGGGGCAACACCTAACGAAGTTTTAGAAAGAGGTACGCTCCCGAGGAGAGATGGATCACCACCACCACCACACTCTGCGCGCTTCAAAATCAATGATTATGTAAGGCTGTCGCGTTCGGGGAACAAATTCGCAAAGGGTTTTGAGCAAGGATGGACACGCGAGATTTTTAAAGTTAGGGCTATGAGACCTAAAGGTGAGATAATGATGTATTACATTGAAGATTTGAATGGGGAAGAAATCTCAGGAGGCTTTTACGCGAGGAATTGCAGAAAGTTGCGTTTAATTTAGGAAAAATGTGTTTAAAATTGAGAAAATTTTAGGAAGCAAAGGTTCAGGAAAGAGAAAAATGTACCTGGTGAAATGGCTAGGGTACCCAGAAAGCTTCAATACCTATATAAAAGCTGATGCAATAATGAAGCTTAAATAGTATGCAACATGGCTCCAAACCATTTCCACGTCACACTCCCGTCCTCCTCGTCCCTCTCTGTACACCCTAACAACACACTAGCCAACTTTGTAACAGAACTCCACGGGCACATTGAATTGGGTCGTGATTCGTATGAGGTGGGGATATGAGAAATTCAGCTGGACACCATCTTTTTAAATATTGAACATAAAGAAACCGTTTTTACGATTCTTAGAGACATTGACGAGTGTGAAAAAGCTGGAGTAGCTATGCATGAAACTATGCGTATCGCTCGGACTAAGATTGTACGGTATTACACTACAGAATTAAGACTAGGACCGGGTCAATATGGTTCGGCCGAGGATGTTGTGAGAGGCTTAAACGTAAGTTTAAGAAACTCAAACCTTACGAATGATTTAGTATACGAAATCGTAAACAACCCTGTACATACACTAATCCTAAAATCAAAGACTAACAGACGTATTAAAGACTATAGAAAGTTCCAAATTCTAGCCAATGGCCGATATAGCGCAGCCTTCCAGAGAGACACATTTCACGAGACACAGCATGACTTGTCCAGATTAATGTATCAATTGAAGATGGAGAAATTGGCTGAAAGGTCCCCAGACATGTGCTATATTTACAGTAATATAGTGGAGCACCAGTTTGTTGGGGATACCAGGCACGCCTGCTGCGCATTGCTCACATCCCCAACCATAGAGGAAGGAGTTTGAGTATTACATATGACAGGCCCCATTATGTGAATGTCGCAAACTAATTAATAACCAATATCTCAATATATATAAGAACGATTGAGGGTGAAAACTTCCCATTCGGTAACGGGAGCTTAACAGTGAAGCTACACTTTCGACGCACTGAGTTATAATGGATAGAAAGCCTTTCACCGTCTATCGAGGGTGCGATAAAAACGCGGTAGTGGACTTGGGTCCATTTTTTCATCCATACTACGTACGGCTGTTCCTTTGCTGAAGAGGGGTGCCAGATACCTTGGAGAAAAGCGCTGCAATCAGGTATTAACACTGCAGAAGACATATTGGCCGGGGCTAACCTAAAGAGGCTCTAAAAAAACATTTAAAGCGTACACGGGACGAAATCATCAAAGATGCAAAGAGAAAAATGCGTGGTGGCGGGAAGAAGAAGAAGCGGGCTGCCCGGAAGAAGAAGGGGTCACGTGGTATTAAACGTAAAAGGCTATCAAAAAAGAAGTGCTGTAAGCGAATGAAACCTATGGTTGACCACTTTTTGACTGCTATAAGCTAAGGACATTGATCTCATGAATCATAGTTTGTTTACCACTTGTCGAGAGAGGAGTCACTATTTCGCCATGGCACGCTTCATCCACCAATGTAGTTCACAATGCTGTAAATCGGAGCTGTCCTTTTTGAGCTACCTCCAACCCAAGTTTCTATTGAGCACAGTGACTTTATTACAATTAACCCTTTAAACACAATTAGTTCCCCGAGTGCACCTATAGAATTCGTGATACCCAGCTCAGGTCCTTACTTTTTTGATCCAAGCTGTGTGCACATGTACGCTAAGCTACGTATAGCCCATTCTGATGGAACGGTCTGCGATGACAAATATGCTGTATACCCTGAAACAAACTTTCTGCACACCATATTCAACCAGTGTGACGTATATTTAAATCAGACCAACATATCGGCAGGCACGGGGTACTATCATCTACGAGCCTATCTGGAAAATGTCCTCAACTTTTCCAAAGAAGCGAAGGCTACCTTTTAAGTGCCGAGGGATATTATCAAACTAAAGATGAAAATAGTATAAAGGACAAATTTAAAAATTCTAAAAAGAAAATATACGAGTGTTTTGGACGGTTGCACACAGATTTTACTTTCCAGGAGAAGTTGCTTGTCAACGGGGTGGATATGAAAATAAATAAAGCTCACCAGCACGAGTCCTGAGATCTGCTTAAATCTGGCTGCTGATCAAGAGGAGGGTGCAATGCCCGTTGTGGTTCACATTATGGACACATACCTCCGCGTACGGCGAGTGAAATTAAGTTCACCAAAACAACTAGAAATTGAGAAAAATTTACTAAACGCTACAGTGAAATATCCTATTAACAGAGTGCAAATCAAACTATATACGGTTCCTGCAGGGTTGGCATCGAAGCAGATAGAAAACATTGCCCTGGGAAATCTTCCTAAAAGGATATTAATCGGCATGCAGGACCATGCTTCGGTGAATGGAAAATATAAAAAGAGTGCCTTTAAATTCGAGAATTTCGGACTTAAAAATATAACTCTATACGTTAATGGCACTGCTTTGGGTGGAACAATGGGTACGGACTATTCATCAGACGCTGTGTTACCTCTTTGTGCCAGAGCCTATAGTAATCTGATCCATATTGCAGGTGATTGTGATGAGCTTGGTAATGGGGTAACGCAGGAAGAATTCATTGATCAATTTAACCTTTATCCGTTTGACATTACACCTGACTTATCTGCTAGCGTAAATACCCATTTAACCCCACAGCAGAGCGGAAACATCTCAGTGCGGCTGGAATTCGCCAAGCCTATAGACGCTCCTATTAGTGTACTAGTATATCTCGAATCGCAAGCCCTAATAGAAGTAGATAGATTTAGGAGCGTTATCACTGACTTTTAAAATGGATGCTAATACACTTCAGAAAGTAATGGAGCGAGTCACACGTTCCAAATTTATCGGCGTGTTTGCGAAGAATGAAACATTGAGTTTGCCAAGTACGCGAGAATGCGGTAGTCTTATTGTGAACACAGATGTCATCGGTAATGAAGGGATTCACTGGATCGCTGTCTATTTTAAAAATAGACAGCGCCTGTACTATTTTGATTCACTCGGTACGCAACCCTGGAGTGACCCTATTATTGTAAAATTTCTTGCGCAGTTACATATTCCCGAAGTTGTATGGAACCCGTTTCGTGTACAAGGATATTTTACTAATGTTTGCGGAATGTATTGCGTCTCATTTCTCATGCATATGTCAAGTGGTAAAGTATTTCTAATTTTTTTAAATTTATTTGACCCGTGTCACACTCGCCGAAACGATGAAATGGTATACAGACAGATAAAAATCCGTTTTCCAATTGTACGTACTCGTTGTATATTATAATGTTTTTTCGTATATTTGTAACGGTATATTCTAGTTGTTTATTGTACTGATTTCTTTCATTTAATAAATTTATGAAATATTGTGTCTTCTTATCCCAAAAAGATTGAAAAAACACCTCCATTATTTCGGTGTGACATTGTTGACTGATCAGTATATCCTCCGTATTCATGACACGAGATTCTTCAAAAGATTGTATAACACGTGTCAAATCCTCATCGGACCTTAAAGGAATAATGTTCATTCTTTTAAAAACATATCAGAGTATACAGACAGATCCCCATTATGTGAAGATATCTTTGGTTCATTTAAGAGGAATAACATTGATTGCCATAAAAAAAATTCGATTTTAGCATAATGGAGATAGAGGTAAAACCAAATAACATTGATTGACATAAAAATTTTTGGCGAGTATCTATTTGACGAGATACTACAACTCTCATATATATAAATCGAATTATAGACACTTACATTTCTATGGTAGTCCCCTGCGTCGGATGTATGGAGCGTCACTGCAAATATCTTCAACGGTTTGCGTTGGAAATAATTCACCACGGTCAATTGCGTTAAAAATACTAATTGTCGTTAATGCTGCAGCGTCACTTTCTTCATACAAGTCTGGGGAGACGTACAGGTCCATGGTGAGGGAATGATTATTCACTGACGCGAAAATAGCTACTTTTACTCCCAACTGAAAAATATCCCCTTTTATATGCACAATCGCCAAGCTCCGCCCAAAAGACCAGATGTTCGTAGTGATTGGCTGCCGATGTAGCTGCGTGGAGCTATGACGTGTACCAATCCGCTATAACGGGACCGGACGAGTAACATATATATAAAATCTGTTTCTTGTGAATAAATTATAGACACTTACTTTAAGTTTAATGAAGTTCAAGTTAATGTTATATTTGTTTCTAATCGTTAAACACTATATACATCTATTGTAAAACACTATATACATCTATAGTGAAACACTATATATATCTATTTATCTATCTTAAAAAATTATAAAATATTTATCGTTTAATTTTGCTCATGTTGTTTGCAAAGTAAATACATTCAAACTTGTTTTAAATAAAGAAAAAATTTATATATATATATATATATATATATATATATATATATATATATATACATATCATAAGATGTTTAAAAGACTGTATATATATAATTATAGTAAACTTATGTCAAGATAAACTAGTTACCCATAAAAACCTAATTGTTTTTCTATAATTCTGTTTTCTATGGTTGGCTGAATTATGTGTAGGCTAACTATGTTATTTGTTTCGTCTCCGAAAAGTTCAACTTTAACTTCAAGTTTAATGAAGTTCAAGTTAATGTTATATTTGTTTCTAATCGTTAAACACTATATACATCTATTGTAAAACACTATATACATCTATAGTGAAACACTATATATATCTATTTATGTCTTAAAAAATTATAAAATATTTATCGTTTAATTTTGCTCATGTTGTTTGCAAAGTAAATACATTCAAACTTGTTTTAAATAAAGAAAAAAATTTATATTTATATATATATATATATATATATATACATATCATAAGATGTTTAAAGACTGTATATATATAATTATAGTAAACTTATGTCAAGATAAACTAGTTACCCATAAAAACCTAATTGTTTTTCTATAATTCTGTTTTCTATGGTTGGTTGAATTATGTGTAGGCTAACTACGTTATTTGTTTCGTCGCCGAAAAGTTCAACTTTAACTTTAAGTTTAATGAAGTTCAAGTTAATGTTATATTTGTTTCTAATCGTTAAACACTATATATATCTATTGTAAAACACTATATACATCTATAGTGAAACACTATATATATCTATTTATCTATCTTAAAAAATTATAAAATATTTATCGTTTAATTTTGCTCATGTTGTTTGCAAAGTAAATACATTCAAACTTGTTTTAAATAAAGAAAAAAATTAATATATATATATATCAAAGCTATTGACTTCTCCTTAGGGAACCGGAGCTTACAGATGAAAAGAAGGATCAACACAACGGCAAACATTTTCATTTATTTGTACATCAGACGTTTCGACAAATCTTTTGTCATCATCAGTGAGTTAAGTCTTAAAACCTTAAAACAAAATTGAAAAGTGAAAGTTACATCAATACAATATTAAGACCATTAAAATTAAAACCTTAAAGCAAAATGAAAATTGCATCAATACAAAATTAAAACATTTAAATTTCATCACTATAAAAACTAAAATTAAATTAAATTTCATCACTATAAAAACTAAAATTAAATTACCTCAATAGGTAAATACACAATGTTTACATCCACCTCCATACTTGGCAAAGTCTAAGGAACACTAGGTGGTCAGAGGATTAGAAAGGGTATATCTGTGAAACACGGTTGGTTGTCAAAAGAGTCGTAATTTGTAGGATGAGCTATTATTATTAAGGGAGGGTTTGTTTCTATAGATGTACAAAGATTCTAAAATTCGGAGTTCTGTAAGGTTATTGGATCTAGTTAAAATTTCAAACTGAGTTTTGTGAAGGGGATGGTCGTTTTCATTACTGTGGTTTCTAATTGCGGATTGTGGAGGGCTACTGAGGGGACGGTTGGTACGGACTGACAAGCCCAAATGTTGAGAAAGGCGCACCTCCAGTTGGAGTTGAGTGCTGCCAATATACGCAGCCTTACAGCTGTCGCACGTGTATTTGTAAACAACATTGGGGCATACAGTTTTGGGGAATTCATCTTTGAACTTTAAAAAATTTGATAATTTAAGTGGGTTGACGAAGGCGAATCTAAAATTTATTTGGGGATAACTAGACTTGAGTAGTTTGGACAATTCACCTCGAATACGCAATGATAAATAACCATAAAAAGGTAATTTAATATATCTGGTTTCTTTTTGTACTGTAGTTACGGGGAGTTTAGTATCAAAAGTGTTATTTAAAAATTTCTTTAATTGGTTATCGAATAGATGAGAAGGGTAGTAATTGTTAATAAAGTACTGTTTTAAAAATTTAAATTCTTCGTTTAACGAAAAGTAATCCGAACAAATACGGTAACTTCTTGTTAATAATGTTACTATAGCACTAATCTTATATTTATAAAACATACAACTTAAATAATTGGTTCCCAAGCCAGTAAAAGTTTGTTTCCGAAATAGTGAAGTATGGAACTTATTATGGGCCCGTTTAACTAAAACATCCAGGAAAGGTAAACTATTATTTGTTTCGTTTTCACACGTGTACTTAATATTACTATGTTGTTTATTAAGATAATCAAGAAAAAGTTTTACGTGTGAAGGATGGTTAAATATTAAGAAAGTGTCATCCACGTATCTTCTGTAATATATGGGTTTAAAACTACTAGGACAATTTTTCAACCAAATTTCTTCGTAATGGCAAAGAAATGCATTTGCTAGTGTTGGGCTTAACGGGGAACCCATAGCTACCCCATCAATTTGGCTGTAAAGGTTGCTATTAAATAAGAAAAGATTATCAAAACACACTATTTCGAGAAGGTTTTTAAATTGAGTCTGAGTGAGGCCATTAATAAGAGTATTATCAGTAGTGAATAACTTATTTAGTATGATATTTAATGTTTCTTTTAACGGGACATTAGTAAACAATGATGAGACATCAAAACTGGCCATAGTAAGAGAATCGGCATGATTGATCTCTTTTATCTCTTTAGCAAAATCAAACGAGTTGTTAATAGAATAATCATTAAAGGTGAGTTTTGAAAGCAAGGGAACGAAGAATTTGGCTAAGTTATAATTGAATGTACCACATGCCGAAAGAATAGGTCTTAGTGGGAAATTTGGCTTGTGGACTTTAGGTAAACCATATAGAATTCCTGGATTAGAACCAGAAGCAAATAAAAAATTGTATGTATTGTCAGCAATAATATTACTATTTTTTAATTTACGCAAACACCTATTAAGTTTATCTTCGAGTTTTAGTAATTTAGACAGAACATTCTCTTTTACCCTTTTAAATTTAGACGTATCCGACAAAATTGTCTCCATTCTATTTATGTAAACTGTTGAATCAATCAGCACTACTCCTTTACCCTTATCCGGTTTTGTAATGATGACAGAGTTATCCTTTTTCAAATTATTAAGAATTTTAAAATCTTGCTTATTAAAGAGGGGAGAAAACACCTTATGGGGTTTAAAATTATAAAAATTCTTAAAAGAGATGCTCTCCACTTGTTTTACCAAGTTATGAAACGAGAAATTTGGTCGGATCTCACAATTCTTAATATTCATGAGAAGATTTTCAAAGCCAGAGAAAAATTTATAAAAATTTAGTTTATAATGAGGTAGATCAAAATTTAAGCCTAACGACAATATTTCTTTCTCTCTAATACTTAAAACTTTATTAGAGAAATTACAAATAAAATTATCTGGATTATTAAAAAACGACTGAGTGATTCCCAATTTTTCCAATTTGGCAGCATGTATCCTTTTATGTCTGTTGACAGTTTTATCACAGCAAGTTTGAAATTTAGTAACTAAACAATGATAATCAATATAAGACACCCTAGATTTTAGACCAAACAGAGAATTTTTATATTTCAGCTTGAGAAAACTCACTGTTTTAGTTTTCGATTGAAGCTCCAAATTTAATAATTTATGTAGCCATGATTTATATAGTTTGGAGTTATGGAGGCGTTTATTATAAAGTTTAAATCTAAGGAAATTAGGCACAATATTATAACTTTTGCACTTAGACAAGAAACTCTCATCACAGATAGCCTTGTTCAGTTTCAAATAGACTCTTTCACATTGTCTGTAATAGTTCAATGTCGATCGGCCATATCTCTGGGTTAATATCAAAGCTATTGACTTCTCCTTAGGGAACCGGAGCTTACAGATGAAAAGAAGGATCAACACAACGGCAAACATTTTCATTTATTTGTACATCAGACGTTTCGACAAATCTTTTGTCATCATCAGTGAGTTAAGTCTTAAAACCTTAAAACAAAATTGAAAAGTGAAAGTTACATCAATACAATATTAAGACCATTAAAATTAAAACCTTAAAGCAAAATGAAAATTGCATCAATACAAAATTAAAACATTTAAATTTCATCACTATAAAAACTAAAATTAAATTAAATTTCATCACTATAAAAACTAAAATTAAATTACCTCAATAGGTAAATACACAATGTTTACATCCACCTCCATACTTGGCAAAGTCTAAGGAACACTAGGTGGTCAGAGGATTAGAAAGGGTATATCTGTGAAACACGGTTGGTTGTCAAAAGAGTCGTAATTTGTAGGATGAGCTATTATTATTAAGGGAGGGTTTGTTTCTATAGATGTACAAAGATTCTAAAATTCGGAGTTCTGTAAGGTTATTGGATCTAGTTAAAATTTCAAACTGAGTTTTTCACATTGGGTTGTCATCGTAGTTCAGTAGCTCCACAATCCGCAATTAGAAACCACAGTAATGAAAACGACCATCCCCTTCACAAAACTCAGTTTGAAATTTTAACTAGATCCAATAACCTTACAGAACTCCGAATTTTAGAATCTTTGTACATCTATAGAAACAAACCCTCCCTTAATAATAATAGCTCATCCTACAAATTACGACTCTTTTGACAACCAACCGTGTTTCACAGATATACCCTTTCTAATCCTCTGACCACCTAGTGTTCCTTAGACTTTGCCAAGTATGGAGGTGGATGTAAACATTGTGTATTTACCTATTGAGGTAATTTAATTTTAGTTTTTATAGTGATGAAATTTAATTTAATTTTAGTTTTTATAGTGATGAAATTTAAATGTTTTAATTTTGTATTGATGCAATTTTCATTTTGCTTTAAGGTTTTAATTTTAATGGTCTTAATATTGTATTGATGTAACTTTCACTTTTCAATTTTGTTTTAAGGTTTTAAGACTTAACTCACTGATGATGACAAAAGATTTGTCGAAACGTCTGATGTACAAATAAATGAAAATGTTTGCCGTTGTGTTGATCCTTCTTTTCATATATATATATATATATACACATATCATAAGATGTTTAAAAGACTGTATATATATATAATTATAGTAAACTTATGTCAAGATAAACTAGTTACCCATAAAAACCTAATTGTTTTTCTATAATTCTGTTTTCTATGGTTGGTTGAATTATGTGTAGGCTAACTACGTTATTTGTTTCGTCTCCGAAAAGTTCAACTTTAACTTCAAGTTTATGAAGTTCAAGTTAATGTTATATTTGTTTCTAATCGTTAAGCACTATATACATCTATTGTAAAACACTATATACATCTATAGTGAAACACTATATATATCTATTTATTTATCTTAAAAAATTATAAAATATTTATCGTTTAATTTTGCTCATGTTGTTTGCAAAGTAAATACATTCAAACTTGTTTTAAATAAAGAAAAATTTATATATATTATTTATATATAATATATATATATATATATACATACATATCATAAGATGTTTAAAAGACTGTATATATATATATTATAGTAAACTTATGTCAAGATAAACTAGTTACCCATAAAAACCTAATTGTTTTTCTATAATTCTGTTTTCTATGGTTGGCTGAATTATGTGTAGGCTAACTACGTTATTTGTTTCGTCTCCGAAAAGTTCAACTTTAACTTCAAGTTTAATGAAGTTCAAGTTAATGTTATATTTGTTTCTAATCGTTAACCACTATATACATCTATTGTAAAACACTATATACATCTATAGTGAAACACTATATATCTATTTATCTATCTTAAAAAATTATAAAATATTTATCGTTTAATTTTGCTCATGTTGTTTGCAAAGTAAAGACATTCAAACTTGTTTTAAATAAAGAAAAATTAATATATATATATATATATATATACCTATCACAAGATGTTTAAAAGACTGTATATATATAATTATATACATGGTGCGATCTGGCAACTCAGCAACTGAATACATGGCGCTATCTGGCAACTCAGCCAGAATAGAGGTTTATAAAAGACCGAGAGACGACTGACGGAGTCATTCAAGCTCGGCTCCCAGCCGAGCAAGGACCTCTGGTCCTTCTCTTTCTGGCTCTTTGGGAAACCCCTTAGAGGCCTCTTAGGTTAGGTAAACGAAAATAACTTGGGAGAGAACTCCGCCTCCAAGTTGCATGCCTTGCAATCAAAGGCAACTACTCTCTCTCTCTCTCTCTTCTCCTTCAGGTGTACCCCTCCCCCCCTTGGCTCAGCCAACTGGCTGATTAGGAGCCTATAAAACAACGCCTACTCGGCTGAAGTCTTAATATGCACTTGGCTCCTGCCAGGTGAACACCTCTCCTCCTTTCTCTCCTCTTTTCTCTCCTTTCTGGCCCTTTGGGGGGAATAGCTTGGGGGAGAACTCCGCCCCCAAGTTGCATGCCCCTTGCAACTCCGGTTGGCAACAAAGGGACCTTTGGTTTTTTTCTTTTTTTTGCAACCCCCCCTTTGCAACAACCCCCCACCCCCTTTGCAACATTACGTAATCACTTGCAACATTCTTTCACTCTAACCTTTTTCGGCTATACTACTGAGGTTAATGAACAATTAAAGAGATGCATCTCACCTGAAGTTTTGAAGATGGAAACACGATATAAGTATCGTAGTGGATTTTTAAGCAAAGATATAAATTTTACACACATATATATATATATATATATATACAGGGTGTTTCTAAAGTAACCATCTATTTTGCGAAATAATATGAATTATAAAAAATACACCTTTAAAACATGAAAATATATATATATTTGTAAGCTCGGCACACATTGTTGCTCTTCGTGGATAATCTTCTTCTTGTAAGTTGTGGAACACTTGAATGTGGTATGGCTTTTTCTTTAAATCATAACGTAGAATTCTGTAAACCGTTGTTTGTGGAATTTCTAATCTGTGGGATGCCCTCCGAATCGATAATTGTGGATCCTCTTCGAATGCTTCTTGAACAGATTCGATTCTTTCGTGAGATCTTCTTGGCCGTCCAGATCTACGCTCGTCATGCACAGATGCAGTCCTCATAAATTTGTTTACTAATTCGCGAATAGCCTGGTCTCTAGGGTCTGTTTTACGAAACCTTCTCACAAACTTTTTTCTAATTTCATTGCACTTCATGCCTTTTATCCTGCATGTTACTACATAAACCCGTTCTTGCACATTCATCATCAATGATATGGGTCTGAAAATAAAATAATTAACAAAAAATCGTGTAAAGCAATTGAAATATTATAAATACATGAATTTTGTATAACAATGCACATACCATTATGCCAATATAACAATTGTTTAAAATCCCCCTATTTCACCAAAATAGATGGTTACTTTAGAAACACCCTGTATATATATATATATATATATATATATATATATATATATATATATATATACAGGGTGTCCCATAAGTCCGGCATCACAGGAGAAATTCATATTTTTCTATTTCTACAAACAATAATTCATATTTTTCTCTTTCTACAGGCCATAATGTCTGTGAGCAAGGAAGAACGAATCCAGATAATTCTACTCATAGGAAATCGGAGTCAAAGAGAGGCCCCTGCTGAATTTAACAGACTGCATCCAGACCGCGAGCCAATAACACAGAGTTGTGTTAGCAGACTTGTTGCAAAGTTTAAGGAAACAGGATCCATAGAAGATAAACCACGCAGTGGACCTTCAAGGAGGTCCACTGACGATGATACAGCGACTGCTATCCTGCCCATTTTAACAGAAGTCCCAATAAGTCTCTTCGGCGATTGTCTGCCGAGACAGGAGTGTCGAAAAGTAGCATCCATCGCATTCTTCAGGCTCACAAATGGCATCCATATAAACTTCAGATCCTACAGAAATTAAGCGAAGATGATCCCGACCGGCGGATGGAATTTTGTGAATGGGCTACGGAACAGTATGGTCGGGATGCCAGTTTCCCGTCCACCATTCTGTTCAGTGACGAGGCTGTTTTTTATGGAAATGGTAAGGTAAATCGACAGAACAACCGCTACTGGTCTCAAAACAACCCTCACTGGTATACTTCTTCAAAGGAGCAAGGTGCATCTCGGGTGATGGTATGGTGTGGCATTTGGAAGGATCGCATCATAGGCCCCCTATTTTTCGATGAACATGTCACTGGAGGCATCTACCTAGGTATGCTCAAGGAAGAAGCATTTCCCAGTGTCTTGAACGAAGAAGGAAATTTCCCAACATGGTTCCAGCAAGACGGCGCTCCTGCACATTACAGCACCCAAGTAAGGGAATACCTGTACCAACAATTCCCTGGTCATTGGATAGGACGTCAAGGTCCTGTGGAATGGCCAGCTAGAAGCCCGGATCTCACGCCACTAGATTTTTATCTCTGGGGCCACTTGAAAGCGCTGGTATAAGCAGAGAAAATTAGGAGTGTTGAACATTTGCGTCAGCAAATTATTGGGGCATGTAACACCATTACTCCTGACATCATTCACCGTGTGCTTGCTGACTGGGTATCACGTCTGAATTTGTGTATTGAAAACAATGGTATTTTGAACACGTTCTGTAAATAAAAGCTTTTGTTTTGCCTTTTTTTATTATTTTTCCTATGATGCCGGACTTATGGGACACCCTGTATATATATATATATATATATGTGTGTGTGTGTGTTCGATTCCCAGGTGGTTACTTCATTTTTTCATTTGTTCCGTTTTCTCTCTCTCGTCTTGCGCGGAATATCTCCTATACAAGCGTCGTTCTTTACGTTATTTATACTGCGTGTTCTTTGCAGTTGAATGTATATAATGTTACGGCATGCGGGAGGTGCCCCCTTGGGGCATTGGTTTCTGCGAGTATGTAGAAGAATTACGGCATTTGGAAGAGTGAAGTCCATGGTGTAATGGTATCGCGTCTGACCGGCAATCGGAAGATCCCGGGTTCGATTCCCAGGTGGTTACTTCATTTTTTCATTTGTTCCGTTTTCTCTCTCTCGTCTTGCGCGGAATATCTCCTATACAAGCGTCGTACTTTACGATATATATATGTGTGTGTGTGTGTGTATATATATATATATATATATATATATGTGTGTATATATATATATATATGTGTGTGTGTGTGTGTATATATACACACACACACACATATATATTATATAATTATATATATGTGTGTGTGTATATATACATATACATGTGTGTGTATATACTAAGAATTGACTTTGATCTGCTCCAGAGCTGAGTCTGCGGTCCTGCTTTTCAATGCATCGGATGCAAACAATCATTTTTTCAACCGAAAAAGTTAACAGCATTTGTCAGGACCTAACCCCGGGGGAACCAATTGCCTCATTGGATGCTCAGGACATGGGAGGCTGTGCCACCCTTGCGTTGAGAATAAAAATATATATGCACATATTCCCTTCCATTCCTGCATTTTATTATGCAGGTAAAAATTAAATTACAGACCTAATGATTTTAAATTAATTTGAGATAGCACAGTTTTAAGAAAAGAATTCTGTAACAGTAAAGAACTCATGTCAGATCCATATTCGTATAATTTTTATTTTTCATTTAAACATCAGCACTGTGTTGGATCAGTGTTAAACTGTAAGTCTAAGTAGGTGTGACACGCTGTTTCGTAGTTTATTTTTTTTACGAGTTGAAAGTTTTTAATTATTTAATGCTGGT
Source organism: Bathynomus jamesi (assembly GCA_023014485.1). NCBI lineage: Eukaryota > Metazoa > Arthropoda > Malacostraca > Isopoda > Cirolanidae > Bathynomus > Bathynomus jamesi. Next base: position 743,282 of record JAJOZX010001878.1, on the reverse strand, counting down.
GTAAATTCGGTTAAACTTTCAATCTGTCGTGTATATTTATATAATTATTAGTTTAAAGCGTTTTAATTGAAAACTAGGTAGGATACAGGGTAAAATTTTCATGCAATTGTCTTTAACCGAACAGATGGAAAGTTATAATTTTACATAAATTTAATTTGAAGCGAATAATGACGATAATTTTCTTTATCTTTCTTTTAAGCACCGTCGTCGAGATGGATCACTGTGCAGAAGCGTTCGAGGCTTTAGTGGAAGTGGTTGAATTCACTGGTAATGAGATGGAAAGGGTCGATGAATTGATGGTTTTACACCAAATAGCCTTCCCTAAAGAGAACGACTGTGAACAAATGTGAAATAATTGCGGAGATATTGCAAGTTTTTATTTTTCTGTATTAGACGAATATGATAAAAAGGAGACCGGTTACATTTTTCTGTTTATTATTATTACATGGTAAAATGAAGGGTGAGAATTTTTTTAATAATTATAAGCTGTTCCTGCGTATTTAAAAGATTCTTCAAGCAGTACATTCTTAAACACTATACATCTTTATTCGCCAATACATTTTAAATTAATTTTAAATTAATTTTCAGTCTTAAACGCTACACAGTTTTAATTGTCAATACATTTTTAAATTAATTACAGAGCAGATTTAAAATATTCAACTTTAAATGCTACAGAGCTTTAATTGTCAATACACTTTTTAATTAATTGTAGTTAATTTTTTATTCATTATTCGATTTATGTAGCGCAGAATCCAATGACGATTTTATTTGCAGACAAATAAATAGACGATTCCCATTTGTAGTCAAAAACACTCGCTGTATTGTGTGAAATATCATATTATATACAACACATGTACTTTTTCCTAACTGAAACTGCCCTGTAATTAATTTAAAAATGTATTGACAATTAAAACCGTAATGAAATTGTATAGTGATTAAAAATGCGGCGCTGTTATTTACTTTTAAATAAGGAAAAAATCTTGCACACATCTTTATAACGTTTAAGCATATATATATATATATATATATATATATATAAGGTCATCCCATAAGTAATGTCGTTTTTTACGATAGATTAAGTTTAAACTAGTCCTACTCGGTTTAAGCATAAATTTTCTGAAGGTTATATCTAAGATGAGATCTATCGTGTTTCGCTACATACTTTACAGACCTTGACCAGTGAAGACGTGTGTTTTTCTTTATGTGAACCCCTCATAAACATAGCGGTATCAGAAGAGCATATCAGGCATATAATGCTTTACGAGTTCAAAAAAGGGAATAGTGCTACTGAAGCAACGCGAAACATTCAGGAAGTTTATGGCAACGATATTCTGCATGTGAGGAAATGTCAAAGAAAAGATGGTTTCAAAAGTTTAGGAATGGTGACTGCTGTTTGACAGATGCAGCACGCTCTGGACGCCCTACTGAGTTTGATGATGACCTGCTGTTAGCCGCACTTGAAGAAGACTGTTCAACAACTGTCGAAGAATTGGCCCAGAAACTCAATTCATCCCCGTCCACCATCCATCGACATTTGCAACAACTCGGGAAAGTGCCTAAGTTAGGAAAAGGTGCCACATGAATTGTCGGTCGACAATCTGAGGGTGCGGGTAAACATTAGCACAGCTCTTCATTCCCGTGAACTCCAAGATCCGTTTTTGCACCGTTTAGTGACTGGTGATGAAAAGTGGATACTGTACCAGAATGTTAAGCGCCGTCGACAGTGGGTTTGTGCCGGAGAACCAGCGACACCACAGCCAAAACCAAATCTTCACCCTCGGAAGGTGTTGTTTAGTGTTTGGTGGGATAAAGGTGGTGTAATACACTTCGAAACCTTACCACACAACCAAACAATCACCGCTCAAGTCTACTGTCAACAACTGGATCGATTGAACACCGCACTAAAAGAAAAGAGACCTTCTTTGGTTAATCGGAAAGGAATCGTGTTCCACCACGACAACGCACGTCCTCATACTGCTCGGATCACTTCTGCAAAAATTGAGGAGCTTGGGTGGGAAAAACTTCCACATCCTCCATATTCTCCAGACCTTGCGTCTTCAGATTATCATCTCTTGAGGAGTCTGCAAAACTGTCTTGACGAGAAACTGTACTTCTTTAGACGACCTGCACACCAGTCTTTATAAGTTTTTTGCCTCAAAACCGCCTGAATTTTATAAACATGGCATTGAAAAGCTTGTAGGACGTTGGCAGAGTGTCATTGATTCCGATGGAAAATATATACTAGATTAAAAGTTTCAGTTTTTTTTTTGTCCTTCAAATTCCGATCTATAAAACGACATTACTTATGGGATGACCTGATATATATATATATATATATATATATATATTATAAACACCCACACCCACACACATATATATATATATATATATGTGTGTGTGTGTTTTATATATATATATATATATATATATATATATATATGCTTAAACGTTATACAGATGTGTACAAGATTTTTCCTTATTTAAAATTAAATAACAGCGCCGCATTTTTAATCACTATACAATTTTATTACGGTTTTAATTGTCAATACATTTTTAAATTAATTACAGGGCAGTTTCAGTTTAGGAAAAGTACGTGTTTTATATAATATGATATTTCACACAATACAGCGAGTGTTTTTGACTACAAATGGGAATCGTCTCTTTATTTGTCTGCTAATAAAATCGTCATTGGATTCTGCGCTACATAAATCGAATAATTTTAGGAAATCAGTAAATTCATTCCTTCGAGCCATATGTAAGAGAAAGCACAAACAGTATTGTCTACATATATTGCTGTATAAACCTTGGAAACGATACGGGTTCCATATAATTTGCGGGATTTGTAACTGTCTTAGGAACTTTACAATAACGGCGTCATTCCATACCGACCGACCAAGTGATCAAAGTAGTACATTCGCTTTCTATTTTTAAAATAAAGGGTAATCCAGTGAATACCACCTCCGTCGGATAAGTCTGTATTTAGTAAGAGTTTGCCATCTTTCGTAATTAGAAGTTTCCCCACCTCATCATTCGTGTAGGTCCCCATAAATATTTCTCGTGTGAAACAATCTTTTCTCATTATGGCTCGAAGTGTGACTTCATCTATTTTTAAAAGTCGGTTATGACTGATCTAAAGCGGTCGATTTCATCAGAGCTTCCGATTCCAGTTAAAATAGAACACAAATAGGATTGACTAATGTCGTGCCGAACTCGAGTCTTATTGCCGCATTTCCTTTTTGGGGGGTTTAAGTGAGTATTCACACTTGCACAATAGTCGGCCGAAAGATCAAAAACAAATATTTACGTGCTCTATAAATTCGTTTTGCATTACACCTGTAACTCATCACAGCCGTTGACGCTCTGAATCAGGCTGTGATATGCCTCGTACAAAGAGAAAACTCCGCATCTGTAGAATACCTCCTTTCTAGCGCGCCTCCTACAGCCGAGCCGTTGACAAGCAGTGTAATATTTTTCAAGTCCAAATTTTTAAATTTTAACGCCGATTTTTTATATCTACTTTTCATAGCATCATGCTCTAACATTGCAATCAATATACTTTTTGGTAGAATTCCAAGAGTTACATTTTCTATTTGCTTGGAGGTTAAGCCTGAAGGGACTGTAAGCATCTTTATTTGAACCCTATTTATAGGGTATTTGGCTGTGGCCCTTAGTAAATTTTTCTCAATTTCCATCTGCTTAGCAGAGCTTAACTTCACCCTTCGTAGGCGAAGATATCTGCATAACATGGATTACCACGGGTTTCGTAGCCTCTTCATTGGCATCATCCAGGTTCAGACATATCTCGGGGGCTGTGCGGGTAATTTTAATTTTCATATGAATCCCATTCACAAGTGGTTTCTCCTGGAACGACAAAGCAATGTGCAGCCGCCCATAACAGTCGTAAATTTTCTTTTTATCATAGATTTATTAAATTTGTTCTTTTATAAGACTTTCCTCTTTGAGAAGAGTATACCCCTCAACCGTCAAATAGGTTTCTTTCGCGTCTTTTGAAAAGTTGGGCACATTTTTCAAGTAGTCTCTTTAGTAATAATAGCCGGCCCCTACGAAATATTTGTCTGGTTGAGATACATGCCACAATGACTGATTATGGTGAACAAGAAGTTCGCTTCTGGGTATATAGCATAATCGTTTTCGCAATCTGTTCCGTCTGAATGTGCTATTCTCAGTTTGGCACACATAAAAATATTGATTGAGTCGAAGAAGTATGATCCTGCACTCGGTATAACGAATTCTACAGGAGCGCTCAAAGAACTAATAGCATTCAACGGATTAACTTTAATAAAGTCGTATTCGGCAATACATGTGTGTGTACGTGGTAGTTCCAAGAGAGTGAGATTTGATTTGTAGCATTCTGTGCTGTGTGGGTGTATGAAACGTTCCATGACGAGGGAATAATAATGTTACCTCTCACGTCAAATGTTCATTCGTCTATGAGAGGGAATTGTAACAAGTTTAGTTTATATCAGTCAAAAATACAGTCACCTATTGGTCTCATACGCTTAGAACATCTATTTTTTGATTGTGTTTTACGTTTAACACCAAGAGATCGATCCATCTATTTTTCTTTGTCCGCGCTTTTTTCTCTTCGCATCTTTGATAATCTCATCCCGTGAACGTCGTAAATGTCTTTTGAAGCTTCTTTAGGCTTAGTACCAGCAATTATATCATCAACTTTATTAAGCCCTGATTGTAAGGCCTTCCGCCCAAGATGTTTGGCACCACTCTTCAGTAAGGAGAGAGCCGTACGCAGTATAGACGAAAAATTGGAACGAATGCCACTTCCACGCTGATACCTTACGCCGCGGTAGACTGCAAAAGGCTTTCTGTCATTCTATCGCATCTCGCCGGAAGTAATGCTTCACGGTTAAGTTTTCAAAACCGAATGGATAGTTTTGACCTACAACCGTTCTTATATTTAACGCTATACTGCTTAGTAGGTCAGAGGCGACTTTGACATAATAAGGCCTATCATAAGTAATACTCAAGCTTTTATTGCTATGATTGGGTATGTGCGTCTACACTTGTGTCAAACACTTTTTTTAAAGTGTTGGTTGATATTGAAGCAATGTAAGTGGATATTGCGGTTTTTAAGTTCTGAATTGTTTTCGGGCGGTCTTTATAAACAACACCTTTTGCTGCTCCCCACAAGAAATAGTCGGGCGGCGTAAGGTCTGGGGATCGTGGAGGCCAAAGCCCCTTGAAATTATGCGATCCCCAAACACATCATGCAGTAGCTCCATCGAAAGGTGAGCAGTGTGTGCCGTGGCACCATCTTGCTGGAAGTATGCATTCAGTATTTCTATTTCGTTTAGCTGCCCAATAAATGGATACAAAATTTCTGAACAGTATCGTTCAGCATTTATCGTTCTCAAAGAAAATGGGACCGACAATTCGCTTCCATGAAACTGCAACCCAAACGCCGATTTTCTGGTCGTGCAATGGTGTTTCATGAATAGTGTTTCATGAATTTTTTACCAAGCTATCGATACACACTATTGCCACGATCCCAACTCTGTGACAGTACTGAAACGATCGAGTTTAAACCGGCTGAAACCCGCTTAGCGCGTATATACTGGCTATAGCACGTTGGTTGCGGAGAGACTTTTCGAACGCACTGTATAACACATAGGCGGGGGAGGGGGGCCTCCATTTTTCAAATTCTCCAATTTTAGCTGGTACAATAAACTGAGGGGATGATACGGTAGCTCGTGAAAAGAATCTCTTTGGAAGGCTAGGCTATATCTGTTCTCAGGTAAAATTTTGAACAGCTCTTTGTCTTTAATATATCTACTCGCCTCTGATTTTAAGAGCAGAGTACGGAGTGGTGTATCTTTGTTTACGATTTCATAAAGTAAATCACACGTGAGGTTTGAGCTTTTCATACTCTCGTTTAAGTCTCTCACAATATCCTCGGCAGTGTCATAATGCCCTGGAACTAGTGTTATTTCTGTAGTGTAGTACTTTACGGCCCACTTCCGTGCCGAACGCATGGTACCTTCCAATTCCACGCTTACTTTTTCGCATTCAATACGTCTTCTAAGAACCATAAAAACGTCTTCTTTCTTCGCATTATATAAAAGCTTGCTGGCCAATTGAAACTCACACAATCCAACCTCGTATGATTCACGCTCCAATTCTGTAGGCCTATACAGTTCTGTTATAAAGTTGGACAGAGTATTATCTTGGGGGGGCGTCCAAAGAGGCAGCGGATGGCAGTGTAACGTAGAAGTGGTCGGGTGACATGGTGTATACTATTTAAGTTTCATTATTGCAGCAGCTTTTATGTAGGAGTTGAAGCTTTTTGGGTACTCCTAGCCATTTCACTAGATACATCTTTCTCTTCCCTGCACCTTTGCTTCCTAAAATTTTCTCAATTTTAACATTTTTTTCCTGAATTAAATTTCACCTTCTGCAACTCCTCACCATAAAAGCCACCCTCAATTTCTTTGCCATCCAAATCTTCAACCTAAAACATCACTTTGCCTTTAGGCTTCATGCTCTAACTTTAAAAATTTCCTGAGTCTATCCTTGCTGAAATCCTTTTGTGAATTTACAGTATTCCCTGAGCGCGACAGTCTTACATAATTTTGAAACGCACTGCGTGGTGATCTACAGATCTACAGAAGCTAAGGCTAACAAAGACCCTAAGATCCACTCTAAGGCTAGCCCGAGAGAAAGGAAAGAGTAGGGGGTTAAGAGAAGAGAAGAGAATAAGGGGTTAAGTAAGGAGCAACACCTATCATTCGTGGGTTAACATTCATTCAGAAAAAGAGGAAAAAAGTCTCACCATCATCATCCGCCGGCCACTGCCGACAAGTCAGAAAAATAGTCGGAGAAAATAGGAGAGGGGTGAAAGATGAAAAGAAGTAAAATAAGAACGCTTACAAACCATGCAAACACAGTCTTAACTCACTGTCATACCATGCAAACTACAAACATGCAAGGAAAAAAGTAGGTAAAGTTAAACAAAAAGTGGGTTAGTTTACGCTACGAGCTACATCTACGTTCGTGTTAGTCTTTTTTTATTATTTTTTTTTGTTTAATAATTAATTGCTGGCATCACACGCTGGCATGTCACAAGCTGGCATTCATTGTCAACAGACTCATCCTCGAGCACCACCACCAGAGCTCCTGTTGTTAACTTTTTTAAATTTTAAACAACGTTAATATTTTTAAAATGTCTGTCAAGACGGTTCTTAAACATATTAACGCTGGTAGAATGAACGACTGACGCCGGAAGATTATTCCATTTATCAATTACTTTAAACGTAAAGAAGTTTTTAGCGATATTAGTAATGAAACGTCTGCCACGCAACTTAAATCCGTTATTGCGAGTATTACTATTATCGAAAGTGAACAATTTGTCAAAATTTACGTTATCGATGTTATTAACGATTTTGAAAATTTCAATAAGCTCCCCCCTTAATCTTCTAGTTTCGAGTGAATACAGGTCTAACTCTTTAATCCTATCTTCATAAGGCTTATTGCGCAATGACGGAATAAGTTTCGTGGCACGACGCTGAACCCTTTCTAACCTATCAATATCCTCACGCAAGTACGGGCACCAAAACTGAACGGCATATTCTAAATGAGGCCTGACTAGGGACTTGTAAAGGGGCAATATAATATCCTTCGATTTAAATTCGAAATTACGCGCTATGAAGCCTAACATCCTATTCGCTTTTGCGCAAGACTCCAGGCACTGGTTCCTAACCTTTAAATCCTTAGATACGCGTACGCCTAAATCTACTTCCTCGTCAACGCTCGCTAACTCCCTATCATCCATCGTGTACGCGTAATTATTGTTGCGAGAACCTATATGCAAAACTTTACATTTATCTACGTTAAATTGCATCTGCCACTTATCTGTCCACTCCATAATCCTATTTACATCGTCTTGAATCCTATTTCTATCGTCCTCGTTAACAACCTTACCGCCTATTTTAGTATCGTCCGCGAATTTAGACACGTTATTAGTCAATCCTACATCTATGTCGTTAATGTAAATTACGAAAAGCAATGGGCTTAGCACTGAACCCTGTGGGACACCGCTACCTACATCTAACCACCCCGATTCACTACCATCAACTACGACCCTCTGTCTCCTAGCACGAAGCCATTCTTCTAACCAATTAGCTACCTGACCGCGTATACCGTGCGCTTTAACCTTCGCGATTAGTCTCCTATGCGGAACTGTATCGAACGCTTTTTTAAAATCTAAATAAATAACGTCAGCTGCTCTATGCCTATCGTATTCGCGCACTACTTCGTTATAAAATTCTAACAAATTAGTTAAACAAGACCTATGGCGTCGAAACCCATGCTGACTACTATTAATCAAATCTCTACTTTCTAAATGATCGATGATACGATCCCTAACTACGGATTCCAAAAGTTTACCTACAATTGACGTTAAGCTAATGGGCCTATAATTACTAGCTACTGCGCGGTCGCCTTTTTTAAAAATAGGCGTGACGTTAGCTAATTTAAAGTCTTCAGGAATAATCCCCGTTTCGAGTGACTGATTAAAAATCTTCGTTAAGGGGCCTACGATAACTTCTTTCAAATCTTTCAAGTGTGTCGGATAAAACGCGTCAGGGCCTGGAGCCTTGCTAACTTTTAGCCTATCGATATAATGCGCAATCTCAGCCTCGTAAACAGTTATTTCATCCAAAATAGTCTCGTTACTAAATGGAACGATATCGTTCACGTAGGGGACATCATTTACGTCTTCTACGGTAAAAACTGTCGCAAAAAAGTTATTGAAAATACCCGCCATCGCCTGAGCGTCAGAAGCCAAAGCGCCATTAACATCCACTAGAGGGCCTATGTTATTTTTTACCGGCTTACGATTATTAACGTATTCAAAAAACTTTTTTGGATTATGTTTACTATCCGCAGCTATAAGTATCTCTAAATTACGCTTGGCATTCCTAACTGATCTTTTAACCTGACGTCTAAGCTCGATATATCTATTAAAGTTAGCTACCTGTCCATTACGCTTACTAAGTCTATACGCTCTATTACGCTCGTTTATAAACTCTCCTATTTCCCTACTCCACCACTTCGGCCTACCGCGATTTCTGGCGCGCTTGAGCCTACGAGGAATAAACTCCCTTTCAATGTTCCTAAAACTTTCCTTAAACGCCACCCAACGCAAATTTGTGTCATTGCCCATAAATAAGTTATCCCAGTCCACTACTCTCATCCTATCAGCAAAACTATCAAAATTAGCCCTACGAAAATCAGGGACTTCTATTACGTTACTATCCTTAGTGTTTTCTATCAATAACTTATACCTAAGAATTTGATGATCACTACATCCTAAACTCTCGCCTACTTCTAAACCTTCGACTATATTCTCGCCGTTCGTCATCACCAAATCTAAGATATTATCACCGCGCGTTGGTTCGGTAACTCTCTGTCGTAAAAAGTTATCGTCCATAAACTCAACCAATCTCAAACCCTCTTCATTACCCGTAAAATTCTCGTAATTAACATTAGGGCAGTTAAAGTCTCCGACAATTATACTATTCCGATTGTCAATAAAATTACCAAGAAGTGAGTAAAATCTAGTATCTATATCGAGGGCTTGAACTGGAGGTCTATAAACAACAACAAAATTAAAACTAATACTACGCGCCCTAACTTCAACACAGATCGCATTAATTGCTGTCGGAAAATCTAACTTAACCTCGATAGCCCGAAGGGAATTACGAATGTACAGCAAAACGCCGCCTCCAAATCTATGTAACCTATCATTAGTAAAGAGTTTAAAACCCGGTATATCAAGTTTCCCCAACAAGTCCCGAGTCACGGTATTTAACCAAGTTTCAGTGATAGCAACTATATCATAGTTGCCGGAATAAATTACCGCCTTAAATTCATTTAATTTATTTCTAATACTACGCGCGTTGCAATAAAAGACGTTCAAGTTATGCTCTATGTCTATCTTTTTTTACAGGTTCTGTATGCGTACCTCTTTTTAAAACTTCATTATGCGATGTACCAATCATACGGTGGTGTGAACGGTTGTAGAACGATGCCAACTTTTCCAGAATGTTTATGTTCTGTACCTATTTTTATACGTAAAATCACGGTGCATGCGTTCCATTCAGCATGTTCTGAAAAGCTCGGCCTGTAAATTCTTTTCCCAAATCTGTACAGAAATAACCTGGGATCCTGTTTTCCTTTAGCATCATTGTTTTTGTGGCTTTAGCTACTGCTTGAAGAGATTTATTTTTAAGAGGTATTAACCATAAGTATCTGGAAAAAACATCAATTACACTGCTCTACAAATTTTGAAAAAGTTTGTGCTTCGGAGATAAAATGTGTTTCCTATTATGGATTTTGCGGTGCTGTAAACGAATATGACCATAAAAACAGTCGATTGGCTACAGTTTCCAAGAAAATTTAAGTTACACATTTTGCGTATATGTATACCATATATTAGTAACATACCTGTATAATGCAGTCACTTATATTGATTCAACCCGTCGCTTCTTTGCTTGTCTCTTGTATTCAACTTCTGAAGCATCTCTTGTTATTGTCCAGCAGTAGTCTGCTAACAATGATGGACTCCATTTCCCCTGGTAGCGTTTCTCCATCGCTGAGATATCCTGGTGGAAACGTTCACCATGTTCATCGCTGACTGCTCCGCAGTTGGCTGGAAAAAATTCCAGGTGCGAATGGAGGAAATGTATCTTTAAAGACATATTGCAGCCCATTTTTTGATAGGACAACAGCAGGTTCTCCACCAGCTCCCTGTAATTGTCAGCTTTGGTATTTCCGAGAAAATTGGTTGCTACTAACCGGAAAGCATTCCACGCTGTCTTCTCACCACCACCTCTAGGATACGGTCGAACTCCTCATCTCTAAGAAGCTCGCGGATCTGTGGACCAACAAATACACCCTACTTGATTTTTGCTTCACTGAGCTTTGGAAATTTACCACTGAGGTACTTAAAAGCTGCCCCCGTTTTATCTATAGCCTTAACAAATTTTTTCATAACGCCCAGTTTGATGTGTAAGGGTGGTAACGAAATCTTGCTTGATTCTACAAGTGGAGGATACTGAACATTTTTTGTTCCAGGTTCCAATGAGTGTCGGAGTGGCCAATCTTTCTTGATGTAATGAGAAGTCCTAGCCCGACTGCAGTCCAAGCACGATAGCAACAACTTTCAAGTCACCACAAACCTGCCACTGATGTTTGTCATAGTTTATGCAGTTCAAAAGTTGCAGATTCATGTTGTCATATGTTTCCTTCATGTGGACTGCATGACTAACTGGAATTGATGGCAATACGTTGCCAACATGCAACAAAACAGCTTTCAGACTCAACCTCGATGAATCAATGAACAGTCTCCACTCATCAGGATTGTGAATAATGTTGAGAGCTGCCATCAGACCATCGATGTCATTGCAAGCTACAAGGTCACCTTCCATGATGAAGAATGGGACAAAATCTTTTTGACGGTCATGAAACATACACGCACTAACATTTTCAGCGAGGAGATTCCACTGCTGCAATCTGGAGCCCAACAGCTCTGCCTTACGCTTTGGCAGTTCTAAATCTCTGATAAGGTCGTTTAATTCATTCTGAGTTATCATGTGCGGTTTAGAAGATGTCAAGTTATAAACAAATTCAGGGTCTTGTGAAGTTGAAGGCTCACAAGTTTCGCAGGTTCCTTCATTCTCCTCTTCCTCTGACTCCAGCGAGAATGAGTGTGGGGGCTCAGGAACGGGTAGTCCTTCGCCGTGAGGTACCGGGCGTATAGCAGAGGGTATATTCGGATATTGTAAAATCCACTTTTTCTTCTTGCAAATACCTTTCTTGACTGGAGGCACCATGCAGAAGTAAAAATTGCTGATATGATCTGTTGGTTCCCTCCAAACCAGTGGCACTGCAAAATGCATAGATTTCCTTTTCCGATTCAACCACTGGCCAAGGTTTGTTGCACAAGTATTGCAGCATATGTGTGGGGCCCAGCTCTTGTCCTGATCTCCAATCTTACAGCCAAAATAAAGGTGATAGGCTTTCCTAATCACGGCGGTTATAGCACGCTTTTGTGATACAAAAGTCAATTCTCCACAAGCATAACAGAAGTTATCTACACTGTTCACGCAATTACAAGGCATCTTTGTTCAAATTAGGCTGAAAAAAATTCAGTTTCAAAAGCAAACACTAAAAAGAGTTTGACAAGGGTGCACTGTATGACTTCCGCGAATGAACTGATGCTGTGGCGTAATATGTAGACGCCTGTGACACATCGACGCCTTGACTCTACTGTGGATGCGCGTAGTTATTTTTTTTATTTTAATAAATTAATGTAATTACATTACATTTTAATAATTTTAAATTAGGTAAGATTAAGTTCGGTTAGTATTCCATTTATATTAATATCAAAAACATTATGGGAAGCAATATGTTAAAATGATCCAATCTATTTTTTAATAAATAATTTACAAATACATAATGTAATAGATAAATTTAAAATTACATTTTATTGTATATATATGTATATATTTACATTAATTTATTAAAATAAAAAATATAACTACGCGCATGCGCACTAGAGTCAATGTGTCGATGTGTCACAGGCGTCTACATATTACGCGACAGATGCAGTGCAGTTAGTAGGGTACAGAGTTGCCTGATATCTTTATAAATAGAGAAAATTGGCAATTTTAGGCATCATTTTCGTATTCAGTGACCCAAAATTAGTAAAGATTGACTACTTTTATTTCCGAAGCATTTTGGCTGTAGACCAGTGTTATAAATAGAATGTATCGGTACTCATCATTGTACGACGAGTACCTTTGCACGTCAGTCAGATCAGCTTGCCAAATAGAATCAATCGACGGGGCTTTTGTCTTAGTAGTTTTAAATCTTCTCCTTACTGGTTTATGAAGTGTATAGGTGTCCTGCTCACGCAAAAATTTCTCACCAACTTTTTTCTCTAAACCCTCAGTATGGACACCTCTGAACAGTCTTTCAACACCGCCGTAAGAAGCAGGATTAGAAATATCGTAATAGTGTTTTCTTAATACGTCAGCCATTTGAGTATTTTAGAAGCGCGTGCATCGGGTTGTGCATTGGTGGTTGGTCTCTTCTTCTTCTTCTTCTTCTTCAGAGTTATTACACCCGTAGTCGAAGGTGTGCTCTGTTGTGGTATACGTATTGTTTGTTCCAGGTCTTTTAACCTGTTTTGGTAATACATGTTGGAAATGCTGCGGATTCACCCCGTTGTTCTTTGTTTGTTCGTCTCCAGCCTCACCCCTATGTTTGATACCTAAGGGGAACTCCACAGGTTTTTTATAATTTTCGCACTCTTGGAGAAATTTCTGAAGAGCTTCCTGGTATATAATATTTTTCTCGTCAGGAGGCCTTTCGCTGTTTAGTAGGTTCACCAATTCGCTTTTCATTCTTTTAAGGGTGTTTTTACTGGGCTCTAAAACTGATTCCTGATTCCTTGCATTTTGTAGTGAAGCAAACACTTCGTGCGGAACTACGACTACTTTGTTCATTATATTAAACTAGACAATAAAGGCCCAAAAGCTAAAAATAAGATGGAAAGGAATGAACCACCTCTTTGGAAAATAAATAGCTTTTTCTTTCCCACAGTTTGTCTTTTACGAGCGAGAGCTCGTATTATGTTCTTGTAACGACGTAAGCGCGACTTCTGTGAGGGCTTCATTGGTACATTGCACTTTATAACATTGATGCAGATTTCACAGATGCATTTTAAAAAGTCAGGATCAATATTTTTAACAAACAGATGTTGGAAGGAGCGCGGTAGTCGGTGATAGATTTTTATAAATTTACGGTATTTCTTTAACCTCTTCGTTATTCTGGAATATATATTGTTTCAGCTTCGTTTGGAAATATATTCGTTCTTAGAAGCACCCTAAACGTGTTTCGCGGGTGAAGGTCGCAGAGCCAGTCGTTGACGAGCCGTGGAGTTGTACACACTGGAATCCCTCCTGATTAAGACAGAAAAACCTACGATTTCCAGAAATGAACAATTGGTAGAACTTTTGTTTCTAAAATGGTAGGCCCATGTTCTTTTTATCTGACCTGATTGTTTGGTTACCGTTTGAGTTACTAACTATGAATATAGTAATGACCTTACAATTCCCGACTGTGTCTACGTTATTTTAATCTTTAATTTTTATCTTAATATTTATAAAAAATTAGTTGTATAATGTTTTAATCATTGTGTATTTTAGCCAGATTTTTATATCCATGTTTCCTTTTCGGCATTTATAGATTGCTCTGAAGATGGTTAGTGTGATAACTGAAACGTTAGAAAATTTGTTCAATAAAGAGATTAAGTTAAGATGTTCGTCTTTGTCCCAGCTTTGGTATTTTTATGGATTATTAAACTACGCTTTCCACGTAATACTTCTATAGCTGATATAATATATATATATATTATATATATATATATATATACAGGGTGGGAGAAAAGTCTTTAAGGATTTTATACATACAAATAATTTGTTAATAATAAATAAATTCCAATTATATAACTGCAGTGTATGCGATATTTTTCAAAGCAACTATACAAGGCCAGGAATGACCCTAGGATAGAACAGGAAAGCCCTAGGCCCTAGCCCCAGTCAGCTTCATGTCAGTAAGGATGGAATACAGTAATGAAGAAAAAGTGTATCTTGTATCGTGTGCTATTTCTTATAATAATTGTTCAGAAAGTTGGTATTTATTTCAACAAAAATATAATCAACCACCACCAAATGCAACCACTCTTCTATGTGGACGCTCAAACATTTCGAAAAAGGGAGCCTGGTTAAAGATCGTCCAAGAAGCTGAAGGCCAGTAACGGTGACAGGAGACAACAACAAAGAAAATTTTCTCGCCAGTTTTCAAGTCCATCCAACAACTTCAACGAGAAAAGTCGCAGAGGAATTGGGTATTTCCAGGGACGTAGTCAGGAATGTCCCAAGGGGGGGGCGAACTTGAGCTACGTTCGTCAGGTTCCGTGGTGAATCGGGCGAGCTCATACAGTTAGAGGGTTTGGGGAAAATCTGGAAGTTCTGCCAGCGGGGTCCGGAGCGGAGCCCCGTAAGCCAGCTCATTTTAAGCTTATTTTGTGTAAAAATTGTCTGAAAATGTCAGTGCAACTGCTATTTTTGAACAACCACTACATAAAATATGTACCCTTTCCAATAAAAGTTTGGATAGGACAGTCACGTTGGTGCAATTTAAGCTATATTATGATGTAATTACTTGTATTTTCTGAAATTTGAAATCAGGTATTGATCCTATAGTTTTCATGTTATATTAAATATACCCTATATTTTAATGTTTTCATATTCCATTATATATATATAGATACCAAATTGTTAAATGTTATAGTTTTGCGGTGAACCTTGGTTGTAATTACCGCAGGTTTTTTTCCTGGACTTTCCAGGGGGGGGCGACCGCCTCCGTTCTTGGCAGAAAACCCCATTAAGTTCATACTACAAAAATAACAGTCTTCATGATGATCTCTCGGCTCCCTCCATATCATGGGTATGGCAAATGGCATTGAAGCTTTCTTTTTGTTAAGCCAATCACGTAATCCATTTGAACAGCCAGAACAGATTTGATGTGGCGCCCATGGTTTATCTTGGTCACCTAGATGGCAACCAAAGTATAGCTTGTATATTTTCTTAATGTCGTTTGTAAAACTTCGTCGCTGTGTTTTAGTTGTGAACTGGCCGCATACGAAACAGAACTTGTCGGGGTCATTCATAAATTGTCGAGGCATGTTGACTGACCTGAGCAAATTATAAATTCAAAAAAAATGTACACCAACTTGACACAACAAGTTCTTGGACTGGACTGATCTTTTGACACACAAAGCACGGCGTTGTTGCCTGAATCACAATGCTGCTAGACGTAAAAGCTCACACCTGAAATACATAAGATGTATAATTAAGATAATTGAAATAAATAAGATGAATAAACTAAAAAAACAATAAAATAAACACAATCAAATGTTGAAATATTAGTATTTTGCCTATTTAAAATGGTTAAATCTGTGTAGTTATATATATGCCTTCATCTTGAAAACTGTACGTGCTAGAAAAAATCTGAATGCAGTTTTCGAATCAGCGTGAAAAATGCTATCCAGCCAAAACAAATTTTACTCTGATGAAAAATCTTTGTTGACCAGTGTTATCAAAGCTAAAGAAAAAATTAAAATTTTAGGACGAAAATACAAATAATTTAACAATAAAAAATTAAAATATTAATATAGAGGTTGGTCGGATACTGATCCTAAGCATTTGTTAAAAAACACGAACGTACACACACACACACGCACAAGTATATATAAAGGGTGGTACAAATGTCGCGCATCATAGGAATTTTCAGTGTTGATTATATTATTTTTTTTCTTTTAGGTAGGGGATGAGTACGAAATTAACAATACCCGAGAGTGTGAGCTTGGTTTTAATGTATGGAATACCAGGTACAACAAATCAATAAATGGGTACGGAATTTAAATTCTGTACCGATTCATCGATTTGTTGTACCTGGTATTCCATACATTAAAACCAAGCTCGCCCTCTCGTCTATTGTTAATTTCGTAATCATCTCCTACCTTAAAGAAAAAAAATGTTCTCATCAACACTGAAAATTCCTAATATATATATAGATATATATTATTATATATATAATATATATATATATATATATATACACAACCTGAAGTTGCTTTGAGGAGCGACGAACGGACTTTCGAGGGCTTCGTTGGAAAGCCTGTTGGGTACTGGCAACCGTTTCGTCTGAATCAGTGGGACGTCCACTCCATTGCTTGTCCATCACACTGCTGTCTCCAGAACCTTGTGGTATCATTTCCTAATGCTGTGATTGGAAGGAGCGTTCTTTCCATAA
Organism: Bathynomus jamesi; assembly: GCA_023014485.1. Taxonomy (NCBI): domain Eukaryota; kingdom Metazoa; phylum Arthropoda; class Malacostraca; order Isopoda; family Cirolanidae; genus Bathynomus; species Bathynomus jamesi. Next base: position 726,362 of record JAJOZX010001878.1, on the reverse strand, counting down.
TGACGGTGGTAGTTCCGTGAAAGGTAATCATGGACTTTGACTCCGCAAACCAAACAACACATTTTGCTTTCTCCTAGGAGTTGCCATTTGTTTCCGTCAATCACCAATGGCTCCCAATCAGACACAACAGGACCTGAAAATAAGAGAAAAAACTCGATGTATTATTCAACACATGTAAAATAAAACATTACTGTGTCTTCTTTGGATTTCATGTAATTAAAGTTTAAAGTTTATAATCGGGAAAGGACTTTGTGACACCCTATATAAATCAGACAACAGGGTCGAGTCAGTATGGAAATGATATTTTTCCATCATGAAAAGTGCACCTTTGATGAGGAGTGGTTTACAGACTCCAAACAAAATTCAGGAAGTTAATTAGTGTGTGTCTGTGTGTGGCGTGTGTTTTAAATATAAATATAATTAACATGAGTCTAAATGAAGGTAAACTTGTTTGTCTTTGTGTTACTTTATCTTAGTTAGCAATTTATTTATATATATATATATATATATATATATATAGATTATATATATATATATATATATACACAGTGTGTATGTATATATATATATATATATACATACAGGGTACATAAAGTCAGGATCTATTTTTGTGAAGAGCACTTGGAAATTATATGGAATTCAATCATAAAATGATAAAGTGGTAACATTTATTAAATAATTAAGAGTATGATTCGACGTGACGCCCATCAGTATCCCTGCACAGCTCAAATCGTTCCGCAGCATTTCTAAACACATTCTGGAGCATTTGCGGGGTTATGTTATCTGCAGCAGTTCGTATACGTGTACACCCTGTATATATATGAGATGCTGCCTAAAGTAGAATTTCATTGTCTGATGTACCATAGGCATCAAAACTGTTTGAAGATAAAAAAGGTCTACGTCTAGTTTTGTTAAGTGATAAATGGATGTATGACCAACATGTATAACACCGAACTCTCTTTTATTACTGCAGTTGAAAAGGGTCATGCATAAGAACTAGCAAACCATTTCATAAGCGGCTGTAAAGTATTTTAGAGTGATTAATGAATTTAGTGATTCAAGCAGGGAGCTTTGCAGGTGGACATGGGACGGGATGAGAAAATTTCGAAGCAGTTTGATGGCACTGTATGGTGACATTATCATCCCGTGATGAGCAAAGTTTTGAGGGTAGAGGTGAAGAAAAGGTTAGAAAGTGGAGAGGATAGGAATGAAATTCAGTATTTGTAATAAGCATGTCGTAGGGATTAATAAAAGTCCTCCTACTAGAAGGTGATTGCTCAGTAGATACAACAAAAGAATTACGAAAAGGTGTATTGGTGCCAACACTGTGAAATAAGTTTGAATGTGGGATGTTATTGAAAGCTCTCACTCAATTGATCTGTGTATCTATGTATTGATGGAGATTATATTTAAATACACTGGCTGTAATTCATTATTTACATCTGTTTCCTGGATATAAGTAAGGATAAATATTGTTATTAAAGAATTCTTTTGTATTTTGCTGGTAAAAAGGTTGTAATGATAGAATATTAATTATGGGTTATTTCACATGTCTCACAGAGACTGGAACTTTTTATAAGGAAATAACAGGGAAGTTAAGGCAAGACCCTGTATTACAACAAAAGCAGAGGGACTAATGCCACGTTCAAGAATGCATTAAGTTATATATACAGTAAATCATGAGGAGTTAAGGAGAGATGCTCTGACTGGAAAGCTTTTCAGTAAGAATCCAAGAGATATTTGGGAAGAAATAAAAGCAATAAATAATAGTGCGGTGTCTCTCCCTGCTAACCTTGTATTGAAAAGAAACACAGTACTGACATGTGTATATATATGCCTTAAAAGAGGTGGTCTGTAAATGTCGAACTTCAGATGCAATGTTTCCGGTATGCTACTAAAACATTTGATCATGTTAATCATGACATATTATTTATGAAACTGTAAATCGTAATGTACCTGGTTACTTACATCAGATATATTAAGATTTCTTGAGAGATGACCTTAATTTGTCTATATACCCTGTTTTAAATCTATAAATATCATAGTATTCCAGTAAAACTCTCTATCCGTTTTCTTTTAACTTTGCATTAAGTGAGTGAAATTGAAGACATACTTATTTATTCATTCTGTTATTATTAATATATAATAATAATAATAATAATAATAATGAACTTTATTGGCAGGATTATAAATCGCATAAAATAGTCCAATATTGTTGAAGGTAATAAATGATACGATAAATCAAACAATAATACGTTTAAAAAGCTAAAAATTACGATTAAAACAGAAATAAAAATAAGACACGAACTGAAACAAATAATAAAAAACTACCCACTGTTAAAACTACAAAATGATGGGATGATAATGACATAAGAATTGGCAGGAGACCGCCCTCCAAACTTAAAAAGGTACATATCCCATCAAGTAATAAACGACACATCTAATTATTAAACAATAAATTAAAAAAATAAAAACAAAAGGACTACGCTAATAAAGAAATAACAATAACGTGTGTATATATATATATATATATATATATATTATATTATATCCTCTTAGCTGATCTTTTCCGTGTCTCATCTACCCTGTGAACAGTCCAGCATGCTCTCATACACACACTTCCCCCTCTATTTCCCTACACATACAGCACTCTACACAATCTTTTCCAAATTTATATTAAAAAAAGTGCATCGTGAACCTCAAAGATCTTGATTTGACCTTGACCTTGACCTTGACCTTTCTATATAGGGTCATTTTTGCTGGCGCTTGCCCTTGGACACTTTCTTTCTACATAAAAAAAAAAATATATATATATATATATATAATATATATATATATATATATAAATGCGCAATAGAGAGAGAGAGAGAGAGAGGAATTGTATTAGCTGGGATTATTACGTATATTAATTCCTGAAAATGTGAAAATAAGTGAAACCACACTTATTATATATTAAATTAAATAAAAAACAATATAATTATTTAAAATATACCTTGATTTTAAATCACCGTATTGTCAACGCTCAAAAGAGAATAGTTTTTAAATACTTTGATAACAATTTGAAAAACTATTAATTTGTACGCAGTAAAATTATTTGTAATTACTAATTCACTTGCTAAAAGATAAATATATAATAAAGTAAATACCCTATTGGCTGAATATAAGACGAGGTTTTTATTCAACATCACCTTAAAAATGCAACATCTTACAGTATATTCGTGGGCAATATTAGAATTAAGTCTTAATGTATCATACAGTATTTACTAGGTCTCTATTTCCTTCCTAAGAATAATACAATGAATGCTGATTGGTATAAAGAGGTTTTAGAAGGCCATTTATTGGGTTTCTATGAGATCCATGGATGCAACATTTATATGCAGGAAAATCGTGTCACATTGCAAGAAACTAAAAAAAAATGGTTTGCCGACAACAATACTGAACTTCTTGAATGGCCTGTTACCTATAATCCTATCCGGTGACCGAAGACGCCAGGATTGAATGCGTCTGTCAGAAATGCTTTGTTTTCCAGGCTATACCATCATTGTATCATTGTTTATAAATAATATTTTGTTTGGCAAGTTTTTGTTTACTTTTTCTACAAATTATTTTTTTAAATATGATTAATAGAAATGTTATTTGCAGTGATTATCCGCCAATTGTAGTATGTGATATTTTTAAAATTTCAAACAAAACTTGTTGGCACCTCACCACAAAGTGATCGTCATCTTATATTTGAGGCCGACTTATATTTAGGCCAGTACGGAAATAAATAAGTACATATTTAAAAGTAAATAAACAATTAAGCATAAATTATGAATGAACGAGAGGTACATAAATATTTCATCTCGAAATGGGTAAAAAATAAATCAGTTTCCTTTGAAAAAGAAAAAATAATTTAACTAAAATTAAATTAATAAATTTTCTTTTAATTTTTTAATAAATAAGTATTATAAATATTTTTTTTCGATAAATTGCACTAAAAAAACAAAGTCTTTGGTTCATAAACCAGAATAAATGGTCCCTATGTATGTTTTGCACGGAATCCGAATCTATTTTTGGAATTCTTTTATCACTTATAGATTTTGAGATATGACAGTTTCAGCTATAGTGATTAATTGCAATTTCTATAAGCAAATTGCCGTTCATGAATTACACCAGTTTAGTATTCCTCTGACAACCTATGGATTCTATCTCTTTTTTTGTGCAGGAAGGAGGGGCCAAGGGCAAATGTCCACAAAAGCGCCCCTCCCATAGAAGAAGAAGAGAGCCAAAATCACAATCCTGCGACTGATGGCATTCATTTACCAATGAAGTGATGAATACCACTACCTAGTACCTACATACCGTAAGTTATATCAGTGCCTATCAATATGTCGCAATGAGAGGGTAAGGCAGATTGCTTTAGTGCAAAATATGTACAAGCTCTTTCATTTAGTGATAGTAAAAATGAGAATGAATTGATAAATAGTGAAAGTGATAGTGATAGAGAGTTTTCAATTGAAAATGTTGCTTTGAATGATTTTCTGAAAGGAAGAAAGGTTAAATATATTTAAGAATTCTAAAACAGATTCGGATTCAGTAGAAAAAATAGATAGGGACCATCTATTTTGGTTCAAGAACCAAAACCATGTTTGGATGTATATTCCAATATTAAAACAAAACTTGTGAGATGTATAAATGGTTTAATGCATCTAAATATACATATATACACTTATATACATATACAGTATATACTGTATTTATATAGTTACTTTTTTATATACATACATATACAGGGCGTCCCAAAAAAAATGTATACACACTTTAACAGCTGATAGCTCAATTGATGTTTCTTTCTTTCCAAGTTAAACCCATTAGAATTAATAATGGCAGTCAGACTAAGCTTTGAACAAAGGAATTCATTCTAAAATGCTACTGGAAGTGTGAAACGCAGTTGAAGTGCAAAGACAGTTTAGGAGGGAGTTTCAAACAGATCCACCAACGCGACTTACCATCACTCGAATTAGAGATAAGTTTGAAGCCGATGGAACTGTTCAGAATGTCCACAAAGCGTTCCGGAAGACCACGGACATCGACAAGCCCCACAAAGCAAGAAGAGTACTGGAAACGTATCACCAAAGTCCAAGAAAATCTGTGCGGCAAGCGAGTCGTGAGGTAGGAATTTCAGAATCGTCTGTCCAACGCATTTTGAAGCGCTGTCAATGGAAAAGTTACATTCCAAGATTAGTCCATGCTATTAATGAAGATGATGATCCGGACCGAAGAGTGGAGTATTGCGAGTGGTACTTGGCACGATGTGGATGTGGATTGGACGAAGGGGTTTCGTAGAATACCCTCCGCGTTCACCAGACCTCACACCACTAGACTTTTTTTTTATGGGGATCTTAAAGACAAAGTCTTCGCTATAAAACCTGCAACAGTCGCTGAATTGAGAGCAGCCATTGAACGAGAATGCACACAAATACCAAACGAAATGTTTCGTGATGTTTGCGATTCCATTGCTTCGCGTTATCAGCATGCCTGGACCAGAACGGACGTCAGTTTTGAAAACTGGCGTTGACAAAACAATTAAATATTCTGTAGATTCTATTACATTTGAAAATGAAATGTATTTTAATAAACACTGCCTTTATAATTATTAAAGTGTGGATACATTTTTTTGGGACGCCCTGTATATATATTTATCTAGTTACCTTTTTTCATCTATTTTTTATAGTTACTTTTAATTAATGTTACTTTCATTTTTTTACAGGTCATTGTGAAATAAGTGCTTGGAATATTGACGGATTACCTAAAATACTTAAAAAAACTGTAAAAAATATTAAGTATGTCTCTTAGATGTGTTAATGATGCCGACAATTTTTGCTACATTTGTCGAGAATTTACTGTTAAAAATCAGAAAAAGGTGCTTTACTCCTCTTAGAAAAAATGCTTATCATTTGTACTTCGGATGCAAGGTAGGAGATCAAGATAAACAATGGGCACCCCATATTTGTTGCATTTCATGTGCAAACCATCTCTGACAGTGGATTAAAGGTGCTCGTTCATCTATGTCTTTCGCAATACCAATGATTTGGAGAGAACAACAGGATCACTTAAATGACTGTTATTTCTATATGACTAAAACATCAGGATTCTCTGCCATAAACAAGAAATCCATTCTATATCCTAATTTGGTATGGGCAATAAGACCTGTCGCTCATGGTCCAGATCTTCTGTTCCAGTACCACCCGAAACGTATACTGTAAAGAATGAAGATGATGATGAAGAGGTAAGTGCTGAAGCAGGTCCTACTAATGATCCGGATTTCAGTCCTTCCACCTCAACTTAGCTACACATGATCTCTCAAGCGGAGCTCAATGATCTAGTTCGAGATCTAAACCTATCTAAAAATCAAGCTGAGGTACTTGGTTCAAGATTACAAGGGTGGAATCTTTAGGAGAAAAACACAGACATGTCTATTCTATTTCGTAACCGGGAAAAATAATTTTTCCATTTTTTTTCAATGAAAGAAAATCTTTGTTATTGCAATGATGTTAATGCCCTGATGAAAGCACTTGCACACGAACACAAAATTGAAGAATGGCGATTGTTCATTGATTCATCAGAATGAATTTGAAAGCTGTTCTGCTAATAATGGGAATATTTTTCTATCAGTTCCCATTGCTCATTCATTTCACCTAAAAGAATCATATGAAAATATGGAGTATCTTTTAAACAGCATACAATACAATAAGTATAACTGGAACATCTGTGGTGACCTAAAAGTTATAGCTCTTCTTTTGGGAATGCAGCTGGGGTATACGAAATATTGCTGTTTCTTATGTGAATGGGACAGCCGTGCTAAGTCTAAACATTACATTGTTAGCGATTGGGCAACTAGACAACTAGTAGGTCAAAAAACCGTTTTGCATAAAAGCCTTGTTGAATCAAAAAATGTATATCTACCACCTTTGCATGTAAAGTTAGGACTGATGAAAAATTTTGTGAAAGGTATGGATCGAAACAGCAGAGGATTTCAATACATTAAAGAAAAATTCCCCAAAATCAGCGAAGCGAAAATAAAGGGAAGAATATTTGTGGGACCCCAAATACGAGAGTTGATGAATGAAGATGAATTCGATGCAGTTTTAGAAGGAAAAGAAAAAAATGCTTCGGAGTGTTTTAAATCCGTCGCGGCCAATTTTTTAGGTAACAACAAAGCACAAAACTACAAAGATTTAGTTAAAAGAATGCTGGTAGCATACCATGAAATGGAGTGTAGCATGTCCTTAAAGATTCACTTCCTGCACTCCCATTTAGACTTCTTTCCTGAGAATTTGGGAGCTACGAGTGATGAGCATGGCGAGGACATTTTAAAGGATATTTTAAAGTTGGAAAAACGTTACCAGGGCAAATGGAACCCTAATATATTAGTTGATTAACGTTGGTCATTGTTAGAGAAGCTCCTCGTACATCATACAAGCGAAAATATTCCACTAAATCATTTCAGTAGCTTTCTATTTATGTTTATTTATTTAGCTGTATTTGTGTAATAAAATAAATTGTTTATACTTGTATAAAAACTGCATTTTTATCAAAAGGTTTCGTTGGTTTTGTTCTTTGCTTTATTGTTTTTGTTTTTTTTGACGTCATCATGCCAAATATTTCCGTAAATGTAACTCATAAATGGACGTGAGGAAATTCAAATAGATCCATTTCTGTCTACCCAAATGCTAACATACTACTGCCCCTACAAGATTTCGAACCATGGACTTTTCGAATAAGAATCGCAAGCTGTACGACCATAATAAGATGGGATAAAGGTTAACACAACCTGTTACATATTTCAATAACCGAGGAAGCGCATAAAGTTTTCGCGCCTGAATGGGACCCCAGTCTTACACTAGAGATGTTTGAATTAAATGTTGCATTACCTCGAGTGCGGTAGGGTTAACAAGTTCCATACAAAAACATCGGTATTCATACATGTTTATTCCAAATATATATAACCTTGTTAACCTTGTTGCTGTTCCGTGTGTTGGTCTCTCTTCACACGGAGGTCAAGCTGGTGGCCCCGCCTCTAGGTCTGGCTTAGTGGAGGAGTGAGTTGCTTTCTTGCGCTCTCCACCGTACATAACCAGGTACACCCGGCTCACCTGCTACCATCCTGAGCCAGGCATCTAGTCTTCTCTTGAAAACTTCAACTTTGACCCCTGTAGTTTTTCTGAGGACGTTCAGAAGCTGGTTGAAAAGTCTTGGCCTCCTGACAACCAAGCTATTTTCCTTCAGTGCTGAGGAGACCCCTTGTCGGGTCTTTAATTTGGGAACACTACACATTCTGCCTTTCCTATTTCCAGTTTTGTTTGAATGGTAATTAGGTTTAGTTTTAGGTTTGGTACCAGTTTTTCGATAATTTTCCATATGTAGATTATGGTGTACTTCTCTCTTCTTCTTTCCAGGGAGTACAGATTTAGTTTACGTAGTCATTCCCAGTAGTTGAGTTCTTTGCAGCCATCAATCTTGGCTGTGAAATGTCTTTGCGTTTCTTCTAGTTTATTAGTTTCTTCCTTTTTATATGGAGACGTCAAAACTGAGCAGTATTCAAGTTTTGGCATAATCAGTGTTTTTAGTAGGGGAATCATTACTGTCCTGTCCCTTCTTTTGAACGTTCTTAGTACCTGTCCCGCTACTCTTTTTGCTTTATTTATTGCTATCTGATTTTGTGTTTCGAATTTCGCGTCATCTGTCATTATTACCCCAAGATCGATCACTTTTGTGCTTCTCTGAATTTCCTGTCTATCTGGAGCATAATATGCAGTCTAAGTTCCTCTTTTCTATCATATCTCAAGAGCTGAAATTTCTCAGTGTTAAATGACAAGTTGTCTTCTGACCATTTGTATATTTTGTTCGTGTCCCTCTGCAAGGCCTCAACTCCATTTACAGCGCTGATTTTTCTAATGATCTTTGTATCGTCTGCAAAGGATGTTACTATACTGCTGCTGTTTACTCCACTGTCTATGTCTGTTAGCGTGATAATGAACAGGAATGGGGCCAGTACTGTCCATTGTGGTACTGAGCTGCGTACTTCCGATTCTGATGATGATATACTTTGAATTTTAAAGACCTGTAGACGTTCTCTGAGGAAGTTGTAGATCCATTTTCCCACTTTGCCTGTTATTCCCATATATTTCATTTTATGTGCTATTATACCGTGATCACATTTGTCGAAAGCTTTAGCAAAATCTGTGTATATGACATTATAGTTGTCATTGCCTTCCAGTGCATCTAGGATATTGTTGTAGTGTTCTATTAGTTGTGATAGGCATGATCTACCTGATCGGAATCCGTGCTGATTTTCGTTGAATCTTTCCAGTGTCTCCAAGAAATCATAAATTTTCTCTCTAACTATTCTTTCAAATACTTTGGTGAGGTGGGACGTCAATGACACTGGTCTATAGTTCTTTGCTTGAGATCTGTCCCCTCCTTTATATATAGAGACAATGTTTGCTCTTTTCAAGATGCTCGGTATTTCCCTAGTGTTAGGGATCTTCTCCATATCCAGTATAAAGGTGTAGCTATTCCATTTTTACAGTTTTTAATCAATAATGCGTTCCATTTGTCCGGACCTGCAACTGAATGTGGTTTCGTCTGTCCTATAGCTCTCGCTACATCTTCTGGGGTAAAATCAAAGTCTGTTATACACTCTCCTTGCAATTTCTCTTCAAAGAATGCATCTATATTTGTTATCGCTTTGTCACTTTTTGGGGTACTGAAAACTGATTCATACTGGGTTCTCAATGTTTCAGATATTTCTTTCGGATCGTCGGTTAGTTCATTATTTCTCTTCCTTAAGGGCCCAATAGCGGCGTGCGTTTTTGTTTTCCTTTTCGCATAGCTATAGAAGTATTTTGGATTTTCCTTTATTGCTTATACCCCCTTTTCCTCTTCCCTCTCTGTATGGTCCTTAATCAGGGCTTGTATTTCCCTATCGATACCCTCCAGTTTTCTTGTATTACATTCCTGGCATTATCTCCGCAGTTGGCTAATTTCGCCTCCACTCTCTTTCTTTTGCGGAATAGTCTTCTCTTTTGCCTCTCAAGCCAGCTCCTCTTTCCTTTTGGCTGTGATTTCGGAGCATATTTTTCTAAAATTCTCAGCGTTTTTTCTTCCAAGGTTGTTAGCATTACTTCAGTTGTTTTATTCTCTAAAACTGTTCTCCACTCTATCTGGGCCATGTGCGATCTGATTACTTCCCAATTTATAGTCTTGGAGTTTAAGTTAAAGGCCTCAAATTTGCTTCTTTCCTCAATATGTGTATTATCTTTTAATGTTGCCGTCATATTTGTTGGTATCTCGATTAAGTTGTGGTCTGAGATAATGGTTGGGGTTATTTTTATATCAGCAATCAAGTTCGTGTTATTCGTGAATACCAGATCCAGGCGGTTATTTTTTCTGGTATTTTCTGTTATCTCCTGTGTCAGCATAAACTTGTTTGTGAGAGCCATCAACATTTTTGCTTGCTCCTGGTCCTCTCTTGTGCCCCCCTTGTCCTGGTGTATATATATATTCCTATCCACCTTTTTTGTATTTTATAAATGGGAAGTTAAAGTCTCCGCAGATCATTATATTGGGGGATGGAGGGGTTATGGCCTTTATTAGCTTTCTGATATCATCAATGGCCTCCAAGAATTTTTCGGTTGGGGTGCTTGGTGGTCTATAGATGACTATTAGTATCACGTTTAGTTTTTCTATTTTTACTGCTAGGAGTTCCACAAAGCTGTTTGATTTACTTATTATCGTCTCTTTCATATGACCTTCCTGTACATATATAGTACAGCCACCTTTACGTCTCGTTATTTTATCCGCTCTTAGTAAGTTGAAGCCCTCTATATTTATCTCTTTCTTATCAATACAATGTTCGCAGTTTTCACAATTTCCTTGGCAATCCTTAAGATCCTGTATATGTATATATATATATATATATATATAATATATATATATATATATGAAAATTATTTCACGAAAGTAACACGTGAGGATGTCATTAGACGAAAGCGCTTGAGCACCATTCTGTGTTTCCTTTCCTTCGTGGTTTTATTCATCATATATATATATATATATATATATAATATATATATATATATATATATATATATATATATATATATATATATGAGATAAACATTATAGTTTATACGTAAACTGAAGCACCTTAAAAAAAAGTTGTAGGAAAGTAGTCACGAAATCCCTGTCTGTACCTTTTTATCTAAATTTCCTAAAGTGGAAATGCTCAATTTATTCAGAGCGTTCCATGAAATAATACATTTTTTCTTTTATTTCTATTTTCTAAGTTTTATCGGATAAAATTTATATTCGTCTTGAAGTGTTTTACCTTTATTTTTTTTAACCTTCGATTCATATTTGATACAGCGAAGATGCTTCAATATTTATAGAAAAGGTTTCTTCCTTAACGACAACTTGTCTATTCTCCATTCAAAACATCTTTCAGTATGTAAACGTTTATGTAACTATCCTAATGCCAGAATAATTTTTTTAGCTATATTTTTCTCGACAGAAGCTACGAACAGACGTATAAGAATATAAAGAAATTAAACTGTAATATAATGAAAATATATTTGAAACATCGTCTTAGACCCCTCATTTACATTGATAGTGAGAATACTCGTATAAGCCAAGAAGCATAATTCTGAGAGATATTTAAATGCTGGTTCCAAACACCGTAGATTATTTCTTAACTCTTTGTGTATACTCTGACCGAGAAGCCGAAAGGGTAGAACAATATGTTCCGAGTACTTTGCTAGAAAAACAGTTCGGGTCGGATGCCGAGCATGTGACCCAATCGTAGTTTATAAATAGGTCACAATAAATGTCTCAACCTTTAATGCCCAAGAATCTTCTATAAGAATGAAAAATCTGCTGCCGTTAGCTACAACAAAACAATAAAGTGACACACTGGGCACTAAACGGTTTTAATTAAGCAATTGCACTTTATCGTTGACAAACTCATGAAACCGTAAAAATCATGAATTACGCAAATGTGGTTTCAAATATTGTATTTTTTATTTACATGAACTCCAATGAAATAAATATCAGAGTAAAAGGCACTTCAAATAATTGTAATTGTAAATATGAATGGAAATTTCTGTAACATATTAATGACCACGATATGCAATTTCAGTCTCTAAACTGATCTTTGATTGTGTATAAATACTCTTGTGACGATTGCATATCATCATATGTTAACTCCTCGCCAACTGCAAATTCTCAATAGTGATAATAAATATAGACTTTCTAACCCATCCTATTCAAACATCCGTTCACATTCACGTCATGAGAACCATTAAATAAAATTTTTTTACAATACGTTCCAAAACTAATAGACAGGACCTACCCCTTCTGGAAACAATATTAATTTTTAAAACCAGATCTACATGACTACACTCCTTTCCACAACCGAAATATTTTACGATAATCAAACCAACCAACTACCTACCACCATTACCTTCCTAATTTTGACAGTCTTTAAAGTTTTATCAGTCCTTGTGACGATAATATATACACCTGAAATTGTTGCAAAAATGTTTTTTAATGTCTTTTTAGCACTTTATTTTTGACATTCCTAATAACCTTTTAGTTTTTGCCTCTATATTATTAACATTTTAAAGATATTTATTGCGAGTGATAAGTTTTATTTATTTATTGGTTTGTCACTTCTCTCCAACAACAATTTTAGACGTTTATTTTGTACAATTATCTTCTAGTTTGTACAGTCCATATACAGGGTGAGCGAAAAAGTCCATGTGCACCTGCAATAAGTGTAGTGAACCTGTACCTGCACTGTGTTGGAAATGAACAGGTGCACAGGGACTTTTCGCTCATCCTGTAGTTCATATTTAATTAATTTTCTCTTTTTAAACTTTCTTAGCACTGATGATGGCGTATGTGAATGCCGAAAGTTTTGACTGAAGATTAATGAAAGGTTTATTTATACCTTTGTTCTACTCTTCCTTGTACATCTAAAGGTTCCAACTAGAAACTCATTCAGCTCCGTTATATACAGGGTATAACAAAAGTCCCTTCTCATAGGGAAGTAAGATATAACACTACTGAAAGAGAAAATAGTTCTAACTATACATTACAAACAATACAATCAACTTACCAGTTAATTTGAGCATGTACTGGACTAATTGGTAAGTTGATTGTATTGTTTGTAATGTATAATTAACTATTTTCTCGTTCAATTCTGTTATATCTTATTTCCATATGAGAATTGACTTGTGTTACACCCTGTATATATATATATATATATATATGTGTGTGTGTTACAGGGAATCTGTGTAACTGGGGTTTTCATGAAATTCCTAAAATGTTCAGGGAGTTCAGGTAAGGTTAAATCGTGATATTTTTGTTAAACCTACGGAAAAATTATTGAATACCCCGTGAATTGAATACCAGGTTAGGTTAATTGAGTGCCAGGTTAGGTCCACTGTACGCCCTTGACAAATGGTTAGGTTAACCCTTAATAACAAATCACGGGTCAGAAGTGAATTGCATGTGGGGTCTGTGGGACTCGTGAATTCCTTTCCAGGGGGTTAAGTCGTGATATTTCAGTTAAAATTGTTTGAATCATATATACAGGGTGAGCGAAAAGTCCCTGTGTACCTGTCCACTTCCAACACAGTGCAGGTACAGGTTCACTACACTTCTTGCAAGTGCACAGGGACTTTTCGCTCACCCTGTATAAGTGTAAAAAGGATGATCAACGCCTAGGTCAACATTATGAAGATTTAATATCAGACGTTTCGAAAGTCAAACTCTCATCATCATGGCTAAAAACAATAAAAAGTAAAAACAACATAAAACTGGTGAAAGACTAGTTAAATAGGTATATAATTAACTTAATTTTAAAAATACTCAATAGTACACGAGCAAGAATAAAATCACAATTACAACAGTTATCACAAGTTCAATTAAATTTAATTATTGGTCAAAATTAACCAAAACTAAAGCAGATTACAATATATATACTGTGTGTGTATATATATATATATATGTATATATATATATATATATATATATATATATATATATATATATATATAATATTAACTTACTATGCTTAATTTGTATGCAGAACTACTGTATAATCACTCAACTTCAGCTCTCTCTCTCTCTCTCTCTCTCTCTCTCTCTCTCTATATATATATATATATATATATACATATATATATACATATATATATATATATATATACACAGGGTGTACATAAAGTCAGGATCTATTTTTGTGAAATAATTATTTTTTCTATTTTTCTTTTCAGAAGCCCTTAGAATGAGTACAGAAGAGCGTGTGGCAATATTAATTTGGCGAATCGAGGGAAAGAAATACAATGACATCAGAGAGAAGTTTAGAAGGAGATTTCATAAGCCGGGGCCAATAGACAAGACAATACGAAAATTGGTGAACAAATTTAAACGAACGGGATCTGTAAATGATGAAGCAAGATCAGGACGACCGTGTATGTTGCATTTTATTGTAATACCAAAAGTCTCATTTTTAATTATCCTATTTCTTTGAAGTTGTTTTAAATTGAAAATTAAAGTGGGTTATTCACTTCTCTTAACTATATATAAATATATATATATATTCGAAGCCGTCAAAAATGATTATACAATAGTGGTCAAAGTACTGGGATACCTCAGAACTTGATGGAAAATGTTAGTTTGATGTTTTTTATATATTCGTAGAAAGAATATGTTACCAATAAAATTTGTACAAAATAAGATTATATAATCAAAATTTTATACGTCCTCCATCGTCTTAATAATTGTTGAAGAACTTTTGTTCTTTTGTACAATATTACATGTGAGTCTAGATTTCTCGATTTTTCCTGACCTAACTTTGTTTCCAGATACTTCCACAAGTTTTCCATGGGATTAATGTCAAGACTTTGACGTAGCTACTCAAAAGTTTTAGTTCTTCAGCAGCTACTTTTCTTGTCAGATAGTTCTTGTTTATTAAGGCTGTTTTGTGTCATTATCATGCATATTTAAAATTTCGTCCAAATAGGCGGCGTCCAGCAGTGCATGTAATGATTTTGCACCTTTTCATTATTCCATCAATTTTCACAATATCGCCATCTCTATTATCAAAGAAATATCCTCCAGATCAGTATACATCTATTACCATGTTTAACGGTGTTTCAACTACTCTTTGCAAATATTCGAAAAGAAATACGACACATTTAAGATCTCCTAAAGTGCATAAAGAAAGAACCGTCGCAGAAGAAAAGGAGAAAACGAAAACCACAACGTTCTGGGACTACGAACGCTACGAGAACATCGAATTCAACTTTATGCGTGGGAACTGACTACACGACTACTAGCATTGGAAACAATTAACGACTACGCGATTACTAGTATTGGAACGACTAACGACGAGACGACTACAATACAACTACAATAATTAAACTATAAGGTGAGCAGAAATTCGCATAACGAAAATGTGTTTGAGTCCGAGTATTTACATGCGTGAAAGAGACATTTCGGAGATAGATAAAAAATCAAATAAATTTATATCAGATTAAATAAAAAAAAGTTATATATTACATATAAAATTTTTTAATCATAATAAAGAAAGAGAATATTTACATTAGTGATTCCAATCGATAGCTCTTGTCATTAATTTATGTGAGACTCGGATTAAATTTTGCATAAAATTTCTTTTTATTATTTTAAGTAAGAAAGTTGTTAAATTTTAGTAAAAGCAATGGAAGGATGAAAGAGGTTTAACGTTTGAGATATTGTTAAATACAGTAGTTATGTTGATTATTCCAACGGGAAAAATATTTGTTTCGTTTCAACACTTTTTAATGTAAACTAAAAAATTGGGTATAATGACAAAGGCTCGAAAGAGCAAGGGACAGATAATGATTGTAATGATGAATTTAATAATGACAGAAATAATAAAATGTTTTATCATATATCCTATACTAAGAGGAATATACTGGCAGAGGGGTCAATGGGATATTCGTGGAGGCGTTGAAATTTTTGGAGACTCTGTGTCTAAGTCTTACGTAGATTATGTTTGTGGTGTGCAAGGCATTGAAGTTTTGATTGCGAGCCTGTATAATAGGGTGGATCGATTTTACATTTTTTTCGATTTCCATATTCTAATAGAGACAAAAACTTGCGCATGCATGAGAAAATAGCCTCTGCAAAATCTTAGCTTAATAGGTAATCATCTTCTGCCCCCGGCAGAGCGATGAAAATCATATTTTAGTAGTTAAAAACGTATTTTTCTTATAAATTTTAAAATATTTCAATATGCATCAAAATTATTCCTAATAACTATAAAGTCGATGAAAAAGACCTCATATGATCATTTTTCCAAGCGCGTTGTCCTACGTTAATATCGTTTGCCCCCGGCAACAACGTCAAATGTTGAAAAAATAGTTAATTTATATACATATTTTCAGATCGGCTCTTTGTCTTAAATAATGCATTTATATATTTCCCATAGCATTTATATCGTTGCTTAGGCATGAAATAACACACACGCAAAATTTTATGACTGGATGGCTGGATACGAGAAGATGATGTCAGTTCAGTGATTGATCGAAATAAGATAAGAAGAGCCAGAAAAAGAGTTCGTTCTGAGCATCAGCAAGATGACAAGATCACGCTACCATTACAGGGCATTTTCTTTGACGGACGTAAAGATAAAACAATGACACAAGAAAAAATAGACAATGTGAAGCATAGAAGGACTGTGGTAGAAGAGCATATAGTTTTAGTTCAAGAACCAGAATCCCAGTACATGGGGCATTTCACTCCTGCATCAGGTTCTGCCACTGCAATAACATCAGGTATCATCAACTTTCTAGAGACTAACAATATTAGCACGGACGACATTGTGGCTATCGGCTGTGATGGTACCGCAGTGAACACGGGTCGAAAGGGTGGAGCCATTCGTATGATTGAAATGAAACTACAAAGGCCAGTTCAGTGGATCATATGCCTATTACACGGTAATGAATTATCACTGTGACACCTCATTCAAGACTTGGACGGCAAAACAACTGGGCCAATGGGCTTTACTGGACCAGTTGGAAAACAACTGAACGACTGCGAAAAACTTCCAATTACAGAATTCGATGCCATTCCATCTCCCGACATTGACATAGATGATGCTGAGTTGAGCACTGACCAAAAATATTTGTTAGGCATCTACAGAGCAGTGTCGAGCGGTAGCTGCTCTTCATCTCTCGCGGCTCGAAATCCAGGTAAGATGGCGCATTCCAGGTGGCTGACAACAGCAAATAGATTTCTGCGCCTCTATGTTTCAACCAGTGAACCCTCCAGCACCTTCAACGAAATTGTGCGATTCATTATGACAGTTTACGCACCAATTTGGTTTAAGATAAAGAAAAACTCCAGTTTCACTGAGGGCGCAAAACATTTTTTCGAAATGATGCGTCTCTCTCAGACCATGCCTCAAAGATCTAAGACAATCGCCAACAAAGTCCTCCGTAGAAATTCTTTCTTTGCTCACCCAGAAAATATTTTGATCTCCATGCTACATGCCGATGAGCAACACATAAGAGAATTGGGATGGAGAAGAATATTAAAGCACGATCAAAAAAATCACCAGCGGGGGAAATTCGAGCCTTCGCCATGCCTGAGCTGCTCTACGATAGTCAAAACTATTACGAAATGATCAACTGGCAAACGGCTGAGGTGACCGAACCCCCGTTAAAAAACAATACCTGATACCCGAATAAAAGAGTTTGTTGAGACGGGAGACCAGCCTGATGGACTGATCCCACTATTCCTTGTCATACTCAAGCGGTCGAGAGACTCATCAAATTAGTAACCGAAGCCTCTGCCAGTGTAAGTGGAATAGAAGAGAGGGACGGATTCATCCGCTCCCGTCTTCACTCCCGAACAAAAATTCCACGATTTGATTCTAAGAAAGATTACCGTATGTAAATCGACATGCAGCCAAAGGAAGGGTGGTTGGTGCTGGATAGGGTGGAACTCGACGTACAGCCACCTCCTCGTGGTGAGTTCTGGGTTGCTAATTTTATAAAATTAGCAAGCGAGGAGCTGTACTTAGTACTTATCGTACTTATAACATCGCATTAACGTAATTATAATCCACATTTAGACTTTTCTCGGGGACAGAAGATATTACTCTAGAGTCATAAAATTTTGCGTGTGTGTTATTTCATGCCTAAGCAACGATATAAATGCTATGGGAAATATATAAATGCATTATTTAAGACAAAGAGCCGATCTGAAAATATGTATATAAATTACCTATTTTTTCAACATTTGACGTTGTTGCCGGGGGCAAAAGATATTAACGTAGGACAACGCGCTTGGAAAAACGATCATATGAGGTCTTTTTCATCGACTTCAGTTATTAGGAATAATTTTGATGCATATTGAAATATTTTAAAAATTATATGAAAAATACGTTTTTGACTACTAAAATATGATTTTCATCGCTCTGCCGTGGGCAGAAGATGATTACCTATTAAGCTAAGAGTTTGCAGAGGCTATTTTCTCATGCATGCGCAAGTTTTTGTCTCTATTAGAATATGGAAATCGAAAAAAATGTAAAATCGATCCACCCTACAAATAATGTATATGTTTCATGCGAGATAGTTCGGTCTGATGTAGAAGATGAATTATGTTATGTTGATCCAAACGAAGAAATTACTGCACTTTTCCCTGAATTTTCTCTGAATCTTTAGTAAAAGAGCTCTCAGCTGCATATATCTATTCAGGAGAGGGTAGATGAGAACGAATATGGTGCATTATGTTATGCTGATTCTGAAGTAGAAACATATAATTCTGCAGTGTTTGTGTGCACTGAGAACGTGTAAAATGAAATGAATGATCAATTTTGTTATGTTAATTCTGATGTGAAAATCTGCGATTCTGTGATGCATGTATGCACGGAGGATGAAAATAATGCAGACAACACATACAGTATATAAAACATGAAAGTAAAAGTGTTCCGAGACAAATTATCAGGATGCATGATTCGGCTTCTTATAAGCAGTGCAGCGAGTATAATCAGTAGCGTAGCACGGGCGTTTCCTGGTTGCCCGGAAAGTCCCCTTCCAAGCCAAGAAAGAGGAGAAAAACAAAATCACCAATAGACCAAGCAATCATTTGCTGAGACCTGCACAATCACTGGATTGCCATTACTACAATTAAATAGTTCTTCAACACTGAAGCTGTGAAATTTACCTGACCTAACCCTATCTGGCTGTAGCCCCAGACATGGATGATCAAAAGTCTGGTCGCTCTCGTAATCTGTCACCTGGGTGGCTTCATTTGACCTGTGGGTAACCTCACTTCATTGTCTCTGCTAACCTACCCTGCCCTCTTAGTCTAGACTGAGCGTTCCTTTGATTTGCCGTCACCTCCATGGTCCTAGGGTTGTCCTCCTCAGGTCCCGTGCTACGGGAAAGGGAGAGTGTGATTAGGGCTGGGCATCCGGGATCCCGGAGGAGGTAAAGTAGACAGCCCATTTCTCGGGATTTCGATCCCGGGATTTCCCCGTATTCTATTTTCAGAGGAGACTTTTAAACAGTTTTATTATGAGGTATATTTATTTCATGCAAAGGCTTTACGCAATTGAAGTTTTCGTTCACCTGTTTTTTAAACTTTGAAAACCGTTTCCGCTCGAGTATGGGGTGAAATAATATCCCGGGATCCCGGACGACCATCCCTAAGTGTGATGCCGCGGTTAAGATTAATGAGAATTTCACCTGTTTGCTATCCCAGGTAAGGATAAGCCTGACCGGCAGCCCCTACCACATCTGTCACTTTTAATGCAGGAAGATTGTTACAAAATTTAGCTATGAATTTCATTACAAGACACAGTTACAAACGAGAGAGGCAACACAATTTTATTATATACATGCCACACAGCTCTGTAAATTTCTTTTCTTATAGATTATAAAAAAGAGCAAATCACATAATACAGTGTAAAAACTTTTCTCTCTATGACATGGTATATGGTATGATAGGTTTCTTTTTTCTTTAAGAAGGGAAGATGTTATGGCATTGCATGTTTCGTTACATTTGCGTTTAATTACGTCATGTAACCTTTTATTAATGTGCACCTGCCGTGTCATTATTTGTCGTTCGTGCGCCGAGTTATGAGTCGTTGTTGAGCCAAGGTCAAGGCATGGTCGAGGTAGACATGCTGGCTCCAATTTGATGAGTCTGGCTCCGATTTGATGAGTCTATCGGTTGAGAGTTTGTATATTATATTAGTCCCCTCGTGTGTAGAGTGTCTGCTTTCCACTATGGATATTCGTAATTTTATGCACCCAACTGTCATCCAGTCCAAGTCATCAAGTCCTACCAGAGACGTCACCAAGGAGACAATGAGTACTACATCATCTACCAACATTGAATCTAGTACTAGCATCCCAATGAAACGGAAGCTACAATGTGACGATGTAAATGAAACTTCTACCTCGAAATGCCCACGATGTAAGTACAAATATCTATTAATTATATATAAGTTTGTATAAAATCATTTACTATTTACCAACTAGTTGGTACATCCCTACTTTTTAGACCTAGTCTTGAAACGAACTGCAACTTGTTTGTTGCTCTTCCAATGCGCTGTTTGGTAGGCAATTCAAGAAATGCAGTACAGTATCAGCAAAGCCATCGACAGTACTGAAGATGATCAACTGTGGGAGGAGGAAGAGGATGCGAGTAACCTCATCAGGACTAATTTAAGATCAACAATGGGGAATGCGCGGCTGTCTGCCCTGAGCCTCCTCCACATCCACAGAGACATTTCAGTGGAAGTCAATGATATATTTGCCAGGCGCAATCCAAGGAAAATGCAACTTGTTAACATCCTTACAGATGAGAACAACTGAAGTGAAGTCAATATAACAGTACAAAATAAAATGTTCATGAATTCGCAATGTAGTAGTAATAATTTATACTTACTTTGGATGTGTAATCAAAATAAAACATGAAATATACAGTATGATGAATGTGTCTTGTACTTTTTCCTTTTTAAGTGTTTGTTATGACAATGAATGTTTACTCTCTAAATCGCCCCTTGATTATCTTGCAAAAGGCAAGTTTGAAGTAAAATGCGCTATTTTTATTTACAAATTCAAAAATTTCACGGGTGAGCATTCCCCTAGACCTCCTTTAGTAAATTATCATATAAACCTGTAATTACATATTGTCGTTATCTAAATATATGTTATGTTCAAAGTTCATTAAAATGAACCATTTGTCATACAAAAATCCAAAATTTTCCTAAAAGAGTTTCTCCAGACCCCTTAAGATAATGTGAACATTTGTTGGTGTGTAAATGTAAATTCATTCATTACCAGTTTCGGGTCGTGGTTACGCGTGTATATATATCTTCGCGTGTATATATCTTCTGACAATTTTGGAAACACCCCCTACCAGAATCCTGGCTACGCCCCTGATAATGTGTACAATAATACAGAGGTAATATACAGGGTTGGCCGTAAGTTTCCATACATAGGAAAAATAAACATTTTTTTATGGACAACCATTTTTATTTATATAATATGCTCTACATGGTTGCCATTGTTTTGAAAACACATTTCAATACGTGTTCCCCACTGTTGATGAACACGCATTAGCACAGTTGACGTTATGCTTGTAATGGCGTTGGTGATACGTTCCTTTAGATGATTTATGTCTCGTATCTTTTCCTGATACACCATGGCCTTCAAGTGCCCCCAAAGATAGAAATCAAGGGGGGTAGATCTGGGGATCTGGGAGGCCACTCCACAGGACCACGCCGACCAATCCAAGCATCCGGAAACTGCTGATCCAAATACCGACGCACGTGAAGACCATAATGAGGTGGAGCTCCATCTTGCTGGAAGTAAACTGGGAAGTTACCTTCCTCGTTTAGCAGGGATGGGAAAATCTCTTCTTGCAACATGTTAAGATACCTTTCGGCATTAAGATTTCCACTGACAAAAATTGGTCCAATAATTCTGTCACCCCATATCCCGGCCCACACCATCACTTTACCGGCACCTTGCATCTTCGTCGGACTCAGCCAGTTAGGGTTAGCATTACTCCAATAACGTATGTTTTGCCGATTAACCTCTCCATTGACGTAAAAATTTGCTTCATCAGTAAACAAGATCTTACGTCAAACGCATATTCTTAGGGTATCTGAAACATAAAAACAAACGTTTAATTTTTCCTATGTATGGAAACTTACGGCCCACCCTGTACTGTATACTGAAAATTGATTTAAAAATGATTCTTTAAGTAAGGAATACCTAATTTTCGGTGATGATTATGTCCGAAGTAAGACGGAACGAAAGATTAATAATGTTGTTGTATTGATGAATGTTGATGAGAGCCGTTAACGTCTGGTGAGAAGGAAATTTCATGTTTCAGTGGAACTGTAAACGGAAAACAAAATACGAGGGTTGATAGGAACTATCAAGCTGCTGGTAAGGAAGAAATATGGTGTTACAGTGGGATCGTAAACGATGAAACGGAAAGATTCGACGAGGTTAGTCAAGTGAAAATGGATGTACAGTGTTTAGAAGTGACTTGTATGCTTGGTAAAGTGCTTTATATTAACATAGTTTAAGGATGCATATATATTGCTTTATATTAATATACAGGGTGTCTCAAAAGTCACTTTCTATTTCGGTGACATTAGATGTTTTTTTAAAAAATGCTATGCTGGCATAAAGATATGTACTTCTGGTGCAAATTTGTGTATTTAAAAAAGTTAATTGGTTTATTATCTTGACATGCTGGAACAATTCCTCGAACCTCAACTTCTTACAGATGGCATTCTTGACACAGTAGTTTTTCAGCAGGATGGAGCACCGTGCCATTATGCAATAATTGTACGTGATTATCTTGACAGACGCTTCCCCGGTCGCTGGATTGGTCGTGGAGGAACACAACCATGGGCAGCACGTTCACCCGATTTAACACCATTAGATTTTTTCGCCTGGGGTTTCATTAAGTCTAAGGTGTACACTGGTAGAAGAATTAGTGATGTAGCCGAACTTCGAAATCGTATTACCGATGCAGTTCAGAAAATAACACCTCAAATGCTGGAAAGTGTGTTCCGGGAAACAACTTATCGCTTTGAGCTCTGTAGAGACACTGATGGTCGCCATGTGGAGACAGATAAATAAATAGCACTAATTCTTTGTGGCACTTACTTTGAAATAAATATATTTTTCATGTCTTAAACCAGTTTTCGTAATTCCCATTATTTTTCAAAATAGATAGTGACTTTTGAGACACCCTGTATAATAGATAAGGATATATAAAAAATTATGTTATGTTGATATATTCTTTAAGAAAATAAGGTAGACTACATTAACTGGAAATTTTATTTGAGTTACTTAATTAAAATTTTATATTATTTTATATATTTTATATTTTATATATTAAGTAATTTAATTTAGTTTTAGCTTAAAGTACATAAAGTAGAATTTACAAAATAATGTATATTTGTTTATTTTTTATTTATCAATAATGTAATTGATGTAACTGTAAATTTAGTAATTTTAACCGTAATAACTGTCATTATCATAATAATAAAATATCCTGTTATTGAATATTTATGAATTACGGAATGGGAACTTTAGGAATTTAGGAATTTTAGGAATATGGGATGAAATGTCGCAATAATATTAATCAATAATTTATAAGGAATCTTTTAAGGCATCCTATTGACGAAAATGTGAAAGTAGAAAACAGCTTAGCTATGATATTTTTTAAATTAAAGCCCACCCTGTTTATGCTTTCTACATGGTTTCGAACCTTGATTATTGCTTAATAATTTGCACATAATAATTTATATTATTATTAGGTAATCATAATTGTTTAATATACTCTTATCCATTTTATAGAAGAACCTTTAATGTATAATGCGTTATAAATTTTGTATTAATTTCTTGTTGGTTGAAGGAGAGGATGGAAATTCCTAATTAGTAAATACTTATTAGTAATTTTCAATATTACCAAATATTAGTAATCATTCGAAATAATGGACCTTTTCCAGTTTGTGTACCGTTTTTCATATAATTTATTTTTGAGAATATTTTTGTTAAAACTAACGAAAATATCACGACTTAACCTAACCAATTATCAAGAGCGTACAGTTGATCTATTAGTAAATAGTAAATACTATTCCAGAAACAAACAATGTTATAATTAATAATAGATCAACTGTACGCCCTCGATAATTGGTTAGGTTAAGTCGTGATATTTTCGTTAGTTTTAAAAAAATATTCTCAAAAATAAATTATATGAAAAACGGTACACAAACTGGAAAAGGTCCGAAATAATTTAGTATAACTTGATTTCAAATTGAGATATTAATTCTCATATAATTAATTTTCTCATATTACACTAAAATAACGGATCAAATGTAGAATTCGGACCGCAGCCTTCTTTAGTTAGCTTTATAAGGCTAACTAACAAAAATATCATGACCTAACCTAACCAATCGTCAAGGGCGTACAGTTAACCTAACGATTGGTTAGGTTAGGTCGTGATATTTTCGTTAGTTAGCCTTATGAAGCTAACTAAAGAAGGCTGGGGTCCGAATTCTACATTTGATCCCAAATAACTTTAGTTGTGAGTTGTGACTTAAAAGATTTTAAAATTTTAAGACTTTCTGGGTTTAATTCACCCTTTCAAATTGAATGATGAGTTATGCGGAATAACATGATTAAGGGTTCTTCAGTGAGTTCTAATTATGAATGAAGAAGTACGAATTAAAGTGTCATTCACACTCGCAAAATACCGAAGGATAATCACGAAGTCTCGAACGACAAGGAAATTAGTGTACGAAATTATGCGAAATAGACAGACTTAACTTTTAACTTTAATCATTTAAACGAAGAAAGGAGGGAGAAAACATTAGTATTAATACACAGAACTATAACATTATCACAGCTAATAATAATAATAATAATAATAATAATAATAATAATAATTATAATAATAATAAGGATCTTTTAAACTATTTCCCCACCAGCTTCAGAGAGGGGGGACATAGTTTAAAAGGTTAATATAAAGGGGGAGATAATTTAACAGGTTTTACTTATCTTATTTACATAATGGAATTTTTAAGATATGTATATAAGATACATATCTTGAAAATTCTATTATATTCTATCATATTTCCGGTTTATGGAGAACCATTATTTACATAGGATAAAATTTGAATGCCCAGTTAAGTCAACTGTACGCCCTTGACGATTGGTTAGGTTTAGTCGTGATATTGGATTACTTTAACATATTGCTTCCCAGGAACCTCTCCTTAACATATTGCTTCCCAGTGTTAATCACTTTAACATATTGCTTCCCAATATTTAGGATAAGGAGTACGATAAAAAATGTTCGCTTTAATAAAGTAAAAGCATAAAAAGTAAATCATAACATGTTAAAATATTAGATTGAAAGTAAATTTATTAGAATTGTTGCGCTATATGGTCACACAAAGTAAAAAATGGATTTCGGAAGAATCGGTCACGTTACATCATTTGCTACAAGCACGAGTTGAGTAGCTCCTTTTTGCATCCTTTCATTTTCTTTATATATTTAATGTAGGTTAACTGAGTGCCCGGTTAGGTCAACTGTACGCCCTTGACGATTGGTTAGGTTAAGTTGTGATATTTTCGTTAAAACTAACGAAACTATCACCACTTAACCTAACCAATCATCAAGGGTGTGCAGATGACCTAACCGGGCATTCAGTTGACCTAACAGGGCATTCAGTTAACTTAAATTAAATATATAAAGAATGCCCGGTTATGGCATTTATAGCTTTGTTTATGGTCCGTAGGTTATCTCCTAGATTACCAACCTCTTTCTAACCAACCAACCTTTCTCTTTTTAACATATTGCTTCCCAGTGCTAATCACTTTAACATATTGCTTCCCAGGAGGGATCACTTTAACATATTGGTTCTAGAATGCTTTGGGAAGCAATATGTTAAAGTGATCCGTGATATTTTCGTTAAAACTGATGCAAATATCACGACAAACTAACCAATCGTCAAGGGCTTACAGTTGACCTAACCGGGCATTCAAATTTTATCCTATGTACATAATGGTTCTCTATTTATTATATGTTTGCAATAAATAATAAATTTGTTGTTATTGTTTTTTTATCTTATTTTGGTTAATTTGCAGAGTTTAAACTTGGGGGGGGGGATATAGTTGAAAAGATCAACAATGGGGTGGTGATTGTTGAAAAGAGTATGTTGGGGGGAGGGAATAATTTAAAAGATCCAATAATAATAATAATATTAATAATAATACAATGAAAATGGTCAGGAAATTAGACTTCCTTTAAAAAACTTGCAATTATACTTATGATGTCAAGTTTAAATGAAGTCATCACTGAAGTAACTTGTGAAGTGTAACATGAGAAGTTCTTTAGTAATAAAACTTCAACACCAAGTAAAACTACGAAATTATATTTATATATATATATATATATATATATATATATATGAAAATTATTTCACGAAAGTGACACGTGAAAAATATTTATGATGAATAAAACCACGAAGGGAAAAAGAAACACAATATATATATATATTGCGTTTATATTTCGTATATATACCTTATATATGATGTATATATTTTTATAGTTCTTTATATATCATCTAGGCATCATTTTGTTTTCCAATTTATATTTACTTATACTTTTTTATTCGTTTGTGACCATAGTATGTATGATTCAGACAATAACTAAAAAACCTTTGGTGCCTCTTACAATTTAATTTTCAATTTATTTTTTTGGTTTATTTCTTTATTTCTTTGTGACATATATATCATTTTGGCATCATCTATTAAATTGATTGTAAACTTTCCTTTTGAGCTTGAATTTGTAGACTCCACTTACAATTTTTTTTTTTTTTTTTTTTTTTCTGTTGGTTTTTTTCTTTATGGTTATTTAGGCATTATTTTGTAATTTTTTCCAATTTATATATATATTTATTTTTATTTCTTTATTCTTTTGTGACCTGTTTACCATTCAGATAATAACTATAAAAATTGGTTTGAAACAAGTCATTTGAATTTATGTTGAATTTCGGGCAAAGTGCTAAAATTGTAATTTTTTGTTTTTCCATACAAATGTGTTTGCTCCTCCCGCAATTTTTTCTATACTTACTATATATATATATATATATATAATATATATATATGTTTATTTTTGTAACCTATATATTGCCTTGAACTCTCCTTTCACTCCAATGTTCCTGAGGATGTCATTAGACGAAAGCGCTTGAGCACCACTTTGTGTTTCTTTTTCCCTTCGTGGTTTTATTCATCATATATATATATATATATAAAACACGTGATCTTATTAATAAGCAAACAACCACAGGGAAAAAGGAAAAAGAAACACGAAATCCGATTTCTTTCTTGTCCTTGAAGATGTGAATATATCACGAAAGCGCTCGGATTTCGTGTTCCTTTTTCCTTTTTCCCTGTGGTTGTTTGCTTATATATATAAAATTATATATATATATGTATATATTATATATATTATATATATTATATTATATATATAATTATACAGGGTGTCCCACAAGACTGGAACCATAGGGTAAAATAAGTAATTCATGTCTTTGAGTAAGGAAGAACGCATCCAGGTAATTCTGCTCGTAGGAAATCGGAGTCAGGAGGAGATCGCTGAGGCATTTAACAGACTGTTTCCGGACCGCGCGCCGATAACACATAGCTGTGTGTGTCGGCAAATTTGGAGCAAAGTTCAGGGAAACGGGATCCATAGGAGATAAGCCACGCAGTGGACCTCCGAGGACATCCACCGACGATGACACAGCCGCTACCATCCTCGCTCATTTCACAAACAGTCCCCAAAATTCTCTTCGGTGTTTTTATTGCCGTTTTTATCATTTTGCCCTATGGTTCCAGGCTTACGGGACACCCTATGTGTATATATATATAATAATGTTATAATGTTTCAGACCAACAAAGACCCCAGGATCCACTCATGGCTGGTCTACCTAACTATGGTTGTAGTTGTGTATTGCGCATGTTCTCCGTGGTGGCGGAGGGGACCTACAATTTTATGTGGGTTTCAACTTACACCCGTTATTTCTAGTTCTATTATGTGATATTTCGAAAAAGCTATCTCTATCTACGTTATCGAACCCATTCATAATTTTGAAAACCTGGATTAGATCACCCCTTAGCCTCCTAGTCTCGAGTGTAGTCAATTTTAACTCCTTAATTTATCCTCGTACGACTTCGACCTAAGCGACGGAATCATCTTAGTTGCTCGTCTTTGAACTCTTTCGATTTTATCTATATCTTTGCGAATATGCGGATTCCAAAATTGGATCGCGTACTCCAAATGGGGTCTAACTAATGACTTATAAAGAGGAACAATACTATCGCGCGATTTGTACTCAAAATTCCTAGCTATAAAACCTAGCACCTTGTTCGCCTTATTGACCGCTGCTGTACTCTGTTTCGCCACTTTTAAATTACCAGTGACTATAACTCCTAAATCTTTTTCCTGTTCTACGCTTGCCAACTCCTTCCCTGACATACTATACGCAAGATTACCGTTACGCGAACCGATATGTAAAATTTTGCACTTATCAACGTTAAATCTCATTTGCCATGTGACTGACCAATCAACGATTTTCTTCAGATCTTCCTGGATTTTACCTCTATCTTCATCAGTAATTGCCCTACCACCCAACTTCGTGTCATCCGCAAACTTTGAAACTGTACTGACTAGGCCGACATCTAAATCGTTAATATATATAAGAAAAAGCAAGGGGCCCAATACAGAACCCTAAGGAACGCCGCTCGCTACATTAGCCCAACACAACTCCCCTCCATCAACGACCACCCTCTGTTTCCTACCTCGCAAGTTCGCAACCACTCTTCTATCCAATTTATTACTACACCCCTGATTACATGAGCCTTAGTTTTTTCAATGAGTCTTTTGTGCGGTACGGTGTCAAACGCTTTTTGAAAATCTAAATACACTACATCAACCGCCCGATGACTATCGTAAACTTCAACCACGCTTTGAAAAAATTCTAAAAGATTAGTAAGCAAGATTTGTTTCGCCTAAAACTGTGCTGCGTATTTCCAATCAAGTTATGCAATTCCAAGTGTTCGACTATACGATCTCTAATTATTGATTCCAGTAGCTTACCTACAACAGACGTTGAACTGATTGGCCTATAATTTCCCGCCGCACCTTTATCGCCTTTCTTAAAGATAGGTGTTACATTTGCTAACTTGAAATTATTTGGTACACACCCCTCAGAAATAGACGCATTAAAAATCTTTGTTAGCGTCACAACAATGCTTTCTTTTAATTCTCTTAGTTGTACGGGATATATGGAATTCGGCCCCGGTGATTTACGCATTTTCATTTTATCAATATACCGTATTACCTTTCCTTTCACCAACCACAATATTATCTAAAGTATTACCATTGTCAAAAGGTATTATAGGTAGGGATATTCGTTACATCTTCTATAGTAAAAACTGACGTAAAAAATTCGTTTAGCAGGGTAGTCATTTGCTTGTTTTCAGAAACTAGCTCTCCGTCAGGATTTTTCAACGGCCCCAAGACACTCTTTACTGGATTCCTATTATTGATGTATTAAAAGAATCGCTTGGGGTTTTCTTTGCCGTCACGAGCTATGGAGATTTCAAAATCACGCTTTGGCTTTTTTATTACAGTTTTCGCTTCACGCCTTAGAGATATGTAGTTGTTTCGTAACCACAAATTGCCTTTATCGCACTTATGTAGCCTATAAGCCCTATCTCTACTCCTTATAATATTCCCTACTCTAGAAGTAAGCCACAAGGGCTTGTTATTTACTTTCGCACGCTTAATCTTGTACGGTACACATTCCTCATTTATAGTCCTAAACACTGTTTCAAACGATCCTCACATTATTTTTGCGTTGAGGATCCCCATTATGTTTTCGAAATTGACATGTGACAATTCATTTCTAAATTTACAAAAGTCTGCGTGTTGGAAGTTAGGAATTTTAGTCGAGTTAGCTGGTTTCGAGTGACTTATATACTTACTTTGTTACTTTATGTGAGTTCGAACGACGGTTCAGAATCGACCTGCGGCCGACCCCTCTGCAGCATCCCGCTTCATTTGCGGGATTTGGTGAAGGAGGGAATTGCTGTCTGAGTTCCTCCTGCCCTCGTAGCCAGCCACGCATGGCTGGTCAGGGACTTTGCGCAGGAATCTGTCCAGCTGGTTCTTGAAGATATTAAGGTCGGTGTGCCGGATATTCCTCACTTCCTTTGGTAGGGCATTGGAAAGTTTTGGGTCTCGTATTCTGAGGGTATTTTCCATCATCTTTTTCATGGCCCCATGTCCCATAGCAGCTGGGACTGTACAAAATCTACCTCTTCCCTCATTTCAGTTTGTTTCTATTTCATTTCTAAGGTTAGGGACTGAGCCTTCAAGTATTTTCCATATGTATATTATTGTGTACCACTCACGCCTTATTTCGAGAGAATACAGTTTCAGGGATTGTAGTCGAGGCCAGTAGTCTTCACCTTTCGTTTCCTCTATCTTAGACGTAAAACTCCTTTGTATAACTTCAATGTTCGTAATGTCTCGTTTTCTGTATGTGCTTGTGAGTACTGAACAGGGGCGTACACAGCATTTCTTAAAGGGGGTAGAGGGGCACACACACACAATATATATATATATATATATAGTGTGTGTGTGTGTGTGTGAGCTCGCTCAAAATTGATGATGATTGATTTGGAATTAAAATGAATTGCATCTTGGAGGGCTGCAGTTGTATTTTATTTCCAATTTATGGGCAAAGAATTAAATTTGCACAAATTACTCGTAGGTACGTTAAAGCCATATATAAACGTTCCTAAGCCAGCCAAAATTGATTTTGAGTTTTGAGTTAATAACATGTCCTGGTAACCATGAAATAACTGAAATTCCATATGACATCAAGATTTTTTGTGGTAAATGTTGCAAACATGTTGCAAACGATCCAAAGAGCTAAAAGTATATATTTTTACATCGAAACTAACATTAGAATTTTAAAGTGACAAGAAATAAAATGATTTTTATGTTTATTTTGGAATCTTTCAATATTCTCTACAATTTTTTATTTAATTTTGATTTTTGGTAAAATTTTCCTTTATTAAAATATTGTTTTTTTCACGTTTAAATATGAAATAAAAATGAAAAAATTGATAATAACTTTTAGACGGAAAATAAGAAAGGAAATGAACGATGTTACAGTTTAACGTCTTCGAACCTTTTGTTCATTTTAAAGGAAAAGAATTTCTCTATTTTTTGCCCAATGATCTTTTCAAATACAGTAAAAACATTCTTTTTATTTTGCGAATTATTTTCCAGTCAATTTTGACTTGAAATTAATTAAATGAATCTTAAGCAACTTTTCGAATAGAAATGAAGGATGAAGTTAATTTAACTAATTTAAGCTTCTTTGTTTATTTTCTAATCCTAACTGTAAATTTTCTTTAATTTAGCGAATTAATTTAATGACCTGACTTAATGATTAGTAATTATTAATTGAATATTCTCGAAGTAACTTCACTGGGTTTTGATGGTACTTGATGGGATTAATTTGATTGTTTGATTTAGTGATTACTGAGTAATTAATAAATACTTGAAAAGTAATTTTACTTGACTTTTAACTTTTTATTGTTTTTATTTCGATGTAAGAATCGTTATATAATGACAATCCAGTAGGAAAACACCCACAAAATTATTATTGTGAATTTAAATGATGATACATCATGATACATCATGATACATGTTGAATTGTTGATACATGATGAATAATACACACTTTCTTTCTTAAGAATCTGTTTACGTATTAAATATCCCCCTTTTAAAGTACGATCCCCAGTTTATGATTTGAATCTATAAAAAGACTAAGCTCAAGACAACAGAGAGAGAGAGAGAGAGAGAGAGAGAGAGAGATACCAGCGAGGGACTTGAGGAAACAGGCCTACTTGTCAATCAGATTTACTATACTAGTTAAATAAAACTTAATGTACAGAGCAAATCTACCTACTTATTTAACCCTTAACCCTTAAGAAAGGTGGTTTACCATTTGGGTGAACTAGCAAGGAAGAGGTACGAATCTACAGCCCGGAGGAGAAGACCGCCGACCGATGATAACGATAAAATGGTGGTGTAAAGAAAAACACAGCTAAAAACACTATCACAACACTATCTTTATTCCACAATACCATACTGTATATATATATTTTTTTCTTTTTTAATTAATATAATAATAATATAATTAATAATAATAATAATAAACGCATGAGCTCGCGTGATTTTTGTTGGAAACATCACCGGGTGCGAATTCTGGTGGAGGCATTTTTTCATATATATATATATATATACTGTATATACACTCTGTATACACACAAGACTAGGTTAGCCAGGTCAACAGACACATCCACTTTCAGCACGGAGTTTATAAGTTATTTAACCTAAAGATGTAGCCATTTTAACTAAACATTAAACCTGAAGTAGTTATTTTCAGCTAATATTAGGACGAAACCCCCATTTGGCGAGGCAAAGTAAATTGACTTGTTTAAATATCTTGAAACATGTTTAGTGACCAATTGTTTGTTCTTTGAAATAAGTTTTATTTTGTGGGCTATTAGTACAGGGTTGTGCATAACCTTTTGCTAGTGGGTAAAAACCAAAGTAAACGAAGATACAGTAAAAAATGGTAGGGGAAGGTGGGGCAACTCGGAACCCCGAGGCAACTCGAAACACCACCCTCTACGGCCCAAACTAGTCCTATCATCTAACTTTAATCTATCTCCGTCGGTGCCGACACTGATCAATGGCCTTGAGACAGTGGTACGGGATGGGTTGCGCCACGCAACTCAGCAAAAATTAGAGAGTCTTATTTTTTCTCCATTTGATCTATCATCAGCGAATTTTTCCTTGATTCATAATTCAAAGTTGTAAGAACTTATTTTGTTGCTTTTCGTGTGTAGGCTACTTATGGATCAGTGTTTGATTTTCACGTATCGTCTTGTCTGAAATTTCATCAGTGACCGCGTGGTACTGAAATTTTGAAAAAAAGGGCAAAAAGGAACCCTATAAAAAGTGATACAGAGTGGAAGACAGAAGGTGAAGATAAATGTTTTTGTACTGAATGGGTCCAAATACTCGTCCTAAAATGCCTACAAAATTGTGATTTCCTTATGGGTCCCGAGTTGCCCCACCTTTCCTTATAACATTTGAAAGCTTTATTCAAACTGAATACAAAAACGTATCGATATCTCGTATACTCGTCACTACCCTCACCCACAGCTCTCAGACGTTCAGGGTATGATTTCAGCAAACGTTCAAACAAATCTCTGTCATGTTCAAGTTCCTGGAAGATAGTTTGAATGTAGTGAAGGACTACCTCTCGATGATATCTGTTGAAATCAGGCTCCTGTAGCATCAAATCTTCCACTTCGCCGTTAAAAATCGCCCCAAAGTGCTCTGCTACGTGCAGATTAGGAGAATTTCTTGGGCCTCAATTTCCTGGTCATCAATCCCAGAGCCTCTTAAAAGTTGTTGGGTGGCATTTGCACGATGGAATGGGGAATGGGAAATAAATCACTTCCGAGAGGTCTATTGCATTATATGGGTTCGAAAGAAATTAAGTGTAGTAATGTGTATATATATATATATATATATATACAATCTCTGTAAGAATAATAATCCACCGATAATATGAATCATCCACATCATTTTGACAGCAGTAAAGCAAATGAATATCCCGATGCGACGAGGTTTTTTTTGCAAAGCTGTTGCTAATGCTCATGGTATACGAATCGCTTTGTTTCATCTCAACGTCTCCGAATGGATAACACAGCGGCTCCGAGAGTTCGTGTTTTTTGTAACAAAGATTCGAACCCTACAAAGATAAAGGAAATTTATTTTGTATATATTTAATGTTAAAACTTAAATTGTGGCTAATATGTTGTTCTGGATTGAAATGAAATAATTAACTTGTATGTAATCAAGCTCTGTTGATGAAAATGAACTGAAATGAAATATAATTGAAACTTCCTTCAATAGATGGCATCAATCATTCAAAATATAAACTGTATTTTTAACAAACCTCGTTTTGTTAATCAGGTAACCAATAAATTTCAACAATGCGGATATGTTAAGCTTTGCTTGTGGGAAATATCATTCTAACAAAACCTTAACAGAGGAACATTCGTAAAAAAATTGACAAAGATGGCTTGTCAGCTGAACCATAACACCCTTGTTAAAGATACTAATTTCGTTGTTAAATTAAGAATATTGTTTTCTGCGTGGAGCGTCGCTGGCTACAAATCCACTGGCCCTTTGTTCGAAACCTAATGCAGTCGGCGTACCAACTTCTTTTGGGCTAAATTTACTACACAGCTTAACGTACTGAGTAAGATACAGGGAAACCACCCGTTATTCCTTCCAACGTATTTAACAAACCTGCTGAAAAAGGGATTATTGATTACATTTTAAATATGTAGTTATAATGCACAGCTCATGTAAGAAAGATTTCATCAACACTCGTGTGTGTGTGTATATATATATATATATATATATATATATATATATATATATATATACACGCAAACTCAGAATGGTCCCCTGAGGAAATTATATGTTAAACACAGACCGTGCATAAAACAAGGAACTCTTCTGGGAAATTACATCCACTATAGTTCGAATAAGTAATGATAAATGACAAATACTATAGTTTTTTCTTTTTCATGATGTTAGCCCGATGTGGGCAACGGGTCACTCGCAAAGAGGTTCCAAAAATAAATATTTTTGGGACCACGTCGGGCTAACATCATGAAAAAGAAAAAACTATAGTATTGTCATTTATCATTACTTATTCGAACTATAGTGGATGTAATTTTCCAGAAGAGTTCCTTGTTCCATGCACGCTCTGTGTTTAATATACACAGTATATATATATATATATATATATATATATATATAATATATATATATATAATAACGTAAAAACGACGCTTGTATAGGAGAATATCCCGCGCAAGATGAGGAGGGAGAACGAAACAAATGAAAAAATGAGGTAACCACCCGCGAATCAAACCCGGGATCTTCCGATTGCCAGTCAGATATGATAACCATTACACCATGGGCCTCACTCCATCAAATGCCGTAATTCTCATACATACGCGCAGAAACCAATGCCCCAAGGGGGCACCTCCCGCATGCCGTACATTATATCATTTTAACTGCAAACACGCAGTATAATTAACGTAAAGAACGACACTTGTATAGGAGAATATTCCGCGCAAGATGAGGAGGGAGAACGAAACAAATGAAAAAATGAGGTAACCACCCGGGAATCGAACCCGGGATCTTCCGATTGCCGGTCAGATATGATAACCATTACACCATGGGCCTCACTCCATCAAATGCCGTAATTCGACTACATTTTTTCATTTGTTTCGTTCTCCCTCCTCATCTTGCGCGGAATATTCTCCTATACAAGCGTCGTTCTTTACGTAATTATACTGCGTGTTTGCAGTTAAAATGTATATATATATATATATATATATACACACATGTTTATTATATATATATATAATAAACAGGAACACCAGAGAAAAAATAAACATCCTTCAAGGTTAATAGTACCAACGTTTCCGAATGCACTAATTCCATCTTCAGGGCTAAAACAATAAAATGCCAAATCACATGCAAAATACAAATTGCTTAATAACAATTTAAAATAAAGTTAAAAAAAATTATAAAAAGTAGCTAAGAAAATGTAAACCATTAAAACTAAAAGGTAAATAAATGTGAAGTTAAAAAGTTACAATTATAAAAAGTAGCTAGGAAAAATATAAAAGCATTAAAACTGAAAGGTAAATAAATAAAATAAACTAGTACCTTAACCAAAACATAGCAGATCTATCGATGATTCGTCAGAATTTAGGTCTGGTTTTAGTTTATAAATAAACAAAGATACCATAATTTTAAGTTTAAGGTCAGAGCTTCCTGCAGCAAGTACGGCGAAATTAGAGTATGAAATTGGGTGGTTATTGTTGTGCGAGTGATTACGTATGAGAGAATTAGGTGGTTTGCCAAGGGGTAAATTTGTACGGACCGATTTACCGAGATGCAAAATACAAATTGCTCAAGCAATTTGTATTTTGCGTGTGATTTGGCATTTTATTGTTTTACCCCTGAAGATGGAATTAGTGCATTCCGAAACATTGGTACTATTAAACCTTGAAGGATGTTTATTTTTTCTCTGGTGTTCCTGTTTATTATTAAACTGCGTTTTCCGCGCCATCAATCAATAGCCGATATAATCACCAAACGCTATGGAAGACCAGCATTGCACATGTATAGAAAACTTGAAAAACTTGACTACAAGGCTAGAAAACTTCAGTGTGATTTGCGGTTCCTTACTTGCTGCAGAAACCAGGGTTTGATTCCTGGCTTTTTGAGGTTCAAACTTAGTAACTTTCATTTACAAAAAAGTGAAGCCTATAGGAACTGTCAAAAACAATTACTAGATGCAGAAATTAAATTTAAGAAAAGGCTCAGTAATGAATGTAATCGGGATCTTAATCGGTCTACTTGTGATTTTAAGTCTCTGGTGTCTGGTATAGATTCAACACATCGTTTGAACGTCATTCAGACGGGCAATTTGAAATGTATTGCAAGGGTGAATTTTGTTCAGAACAGGAAACTCCAAAAATTAGGATATAATACGATTAATAATCTAGCAGCTAATGATCTTATCTTTAATTATTTATTCTTCCAAAGTTCTCAGTGATATTAAAAAATCTGCCCTTTGTAAAGGCCTGAAATTCTCTCTTACTCCAAAGAAGCTCAATTTTTACGATCATTTCCTCAACTTTGAGTTATTTTTTAGGGACCTTTTTAAACATTCATTCATTATAACTTTGTATCTAATAATTTACGTAATTTAGCTTTTACTTCAGTTTATGCTTTTAACCCTTATGGCAATAGACCTAATATGGAAGTGGAAGAGTTTCAAAATCTAAGAAATCTGTCTTTGGACAAGTCATTGGTGGTTACAAGACCAGACAAAGGCAATGGCGTCGTTCTTTTGGACAGGAATGTTTATGTCGATAAAATGTTAGATATTTTAAATGATGCAACTAGATTTACTAAAGTAACTGGTGACATTTTTGCTTTAATTTTAAAACAGGAAGATAAAATTAATAGGTATCTTAGAAAACTTAAATCTAATAATATAATCTCAGACAAGGTTTTTTCTAAATTATTTGTTTCTGGATCCAGCCCAGGTATTATGTATGGACTCCCTAAAATACACAAACCTAATTGTCCACTTAGGCCAATTTTATCGGCACTAGGAACTTTTAGTTATAACCTTTCAAAATTCTTGGTTCCCATACTATCACCTATAACTTATAATTTGTATACAGCACGGGATTCTTTTTCTTTCGTTAGAGAAATTACCTCATTAAATAATAATTCTTACACAATGGCTAGCTTCGATGTAAAATCTTTATTTACCAATGTGCCTGTCGCAGAAACTATTGATATATGTATTGACAATCTTTTTAATAATACTGATACTATGCAGGGTTTTAATAGAGGTCAAATGAAAGAACTACTAAAATTTTCCGTGGAAGACCTTATATTTATATTCAACATTGACTATTTTAAACAGACTGAAGGTGTTCAAATGGGTCTGCCTCTTAGTCCCACCTTAGCTAACGCGTTTCTGTGTCATCATGAAGTCAAATGGCTGAATGAGTGTCCTTCCAACTTCAAACCGGTTTTTTATAGAAGATATATTGATGACACTTTTCTCCTGTTCAAATCACCAGACCATATCCCTTTGTTTCGTAATTACCTTAATTCTAAGCACCCTAATATTCAATTTACTTCAGAAGTTGAATCTAATAGTTCTCTGTCCTTTTTGGACATTAAGATAATAAAAACTAATTCCTCTTTTGAAACTTCCGTTTACCGAAAGCCGACATTCACCAATCTTACTACGAACTTTTCTTCCTTTATCCCTTTAGGTTTCAAACGAAATTTAATTTCGACTCTGACCAATAGAGCTTTCAATATCTGTTCAGATTACTTTAAACTACACGATGAACTAGATTTCATCCGAAAACTTGCCAAGAATAATTTCCCTTCTAGACTGGTGGAGACTACAATAGGCAGAACCTTAAATAAACTAATGAACCCTACAATTAGAGACTTAATTACAGTCCCCAAAGATATCCTGCATTTCACTTTGCCCTATATGGGAACCTCAAGTTTTAACATTAGAAACAAACTTTTAAAATTGCTCAAGGAATTCTACCCACAATTATGTTTAAAAATTATATTCACCCCGTCTAAAACGATTTACCATTTATTTAAATACAAGGATGTTATTCCTACACTTCTTAAGACATCCATAGTTTATCAGTACAAGTGTGACCACTGTATGGGGTCATATATAGGTAAAACTAAAAGACATTTAAAATCTCGTATTTACGAACATCTCGGTAAATCGGTCCGTACAAATTTATCCCTTGGCAAACAACCTAATTCTCTCATACGTAATTACTCGCACAACAATAACCACCCAATTTTACAGTCTAATTTCGTCGTACTTGCTGCCGGAAGCTCTGACCTTAAGCTTAAAATTATGGAATCTTTGTTTATTTATAAACTAAAACTAGACCTAAATTCTGACGAATCATCGATAGATCTGCTATGTTTTGGTTAAGGTACTAGTTTATTTTATTTTATTTACCTTTCAGTTTTAATGCTTTTATATTTTTCCTAGCTACTTTTTATAATTGTAACTTTTTAACTTCACATTTATTTACCTTTTAGTTTTAATGGTTTACATTTTCTTAGCTACTTTTTATGGTATTATTATAGTATTACACCCGTCTAACGTACAGCAATTATTATATATTCATTAGGTAGATGTTTTAATTCTAAGACACTTTTCTTCTATAGCGTTTTCGTCGCAAATGCTTCGTTTTCGAGATATAAACGTTTTTTTGGTGTGTATCTAGTGTGTGTTCGTACGTTCGTTTGTGTGTTCGTACGTTCGTTTGTGTGTTCGTTTGTGTGTTCGCTACATGTCTGTCCAATCACTACGCTCCATCCATTTCGAATTTGAATTACTTTCGTACCGGAATGGAACATTCATTCCACTCATTCAGAAGTACATTAGGCCTGGCTCTGTGATTTATAGTGATTCCTGGGCTGCCTACAAGACTATAAGTGATTTAGGTTAGGTTAGGTTAGGTTAGGTCAATTTTGAAGGTGAAATTTATGTTTTTCCTATGGTTTTTGATGTGTTTTAAACGAACATTCCTGTTTTTCTTTTAGGTTAGGATAGGTTAGGTTAGGTCAATTTTGAAGGTGAAATTTATGTTTTTCCTATGGTTTTTGATGTGTTTTGAACGAATCTGACTTTCAAAACCTTCGGAAATGACTCGTTTTCGATTGCCGGCTGGGGGGAGGGGGAGGGGGGTATCTCAAAAACGAGTCATTTCCGACGGCTTTGAAGGTCAGATTCGTTCAAAACACATCAAAAACCATAGGAAAAACATAAATTTCACCTCCAAAGGGAGACGGGTGTAATACTATAAATTTACCCTTTTTATAATTTTTTTTAACTTTATTTGAAGTTTTTATTAAGCAATTTGCATTTTGCATGTGATTTGGCATTTTATTGTTTTAGCCCTGAAGATGGAATTAGTGCATTCCGAAACGTTGGTACTATTAAACCTTTAAGGATGTTTATTTTTTCTCTGGTGTTCCTGTTTATTATTAAACTGCGTTTTCCGCGCCATCAATCAATAGCCGATATATATATATATATTCACCTCGGTGGTGTAGTGGTCAGCGTCGCTGACTACGAACCCATGACTACGAACCCATCGGCCCCGGGTTCGAGACCTGGTGACGGCAGCCGGCGCGCAGCGCATTTCTTCTCCAACTGTGCGAGTTTCATCTTGGAATTGATTGGATTTCATTTATCCTTCGGCCCAGTACATCCCGACCTTTGTAACTGACTGTATTGCTTTCTAGTGCGAATAAGAAGGTGGCACTACTTTGAGTATAGAAAAGAATTATACTTAAAAATATAAATGTACGATGTTATGCAAAAGCGTGTCACTTGAGTTATATAACGGATTTAAATTACTCGCTCTTTATCAGTTTAAAAAAATAAGTATAAACGTCCGATAATATCTCGAAAACGAAATAAAATCTGGTTTCGCAAAATAACTTTCAAAGTAACTCTTTTAAAGACGTTCTAAATATAACGGTATAAGAAAATTAGGTGACGCACGTAGTTCATCACTGAATGTGGGAAAAACATTTACAAACAACCTTTATAGATATAAATTTTGCTTAGCAAATTACTGAAATTTCTGCCAACCGGCGAACTTTGTTATTTTCATTTTCCCAAAATAATTGTCAGGGACAAGAATCTTAAATTATACCATGCATGGCGTGTCCAAAGTAGAAAAAAATGCTGCTCTTTGGGCTTTAGTGCTGATAAAAGAGAGAAGCGGTGTTTATCCCTTTAATGTATAAGGGTTTTCTCTACAATTCACTTAAAAGGTTTAATGATTAAATTTTTACTTTCAGTGGAAAGTGGAAAGGGGTGAATTTCCCAAAATGAAGTGGGGACAAAATGATTTTTAAGAACAACAGTTTTGAGGGACAAAATAAAAAATCTCGAAAAACAAAAGAAATACAGGAGTTGCTATTTATGTCAGTTTGATGATAACGATAAGTCCTACTTTTGTGCCAGAATTGAAGAAGTTCACTTCATTGGTTTTTGAGAAAAGAGAATTGGCTTCTTTTTAAAAATTTAATTTAAGAGGAAGTTCTCCTCACTCACAGTCCATCAGCCTTTTACCTGCAAGACAAATATGGTTATAGCACACATATAAATGATATTATTACTATTCTTAATGTTTTTTTATCAATAAACAGTGCAAGAGCTCAACTTCCTCCATAGGAGTGGGGCGTTTTAGTTTATGACTACCCCCCCCCCCCCAAATTTTGACCCAACCATGTTCAGATAGGGAAATGTTACTAAATATGGATTATTTAAACACTATTATGTTAAGCACAGAGTCTATCAAACTTACATACTACCCCTAACATCAGAGCAAAATCTTCCCTGACTATATATTGCCATGAAGTCTTGGTCTTTGACTAAGAGTTATTGAAATATTTGTTTACTGGAAAGTCGAGTTTCATGGTACTCGTACAGTTCAGACCAAGGAGCTAGTTTCACTTAGAGAACAACAAAATTTGACTGCATTTCACTTTTTTCAGATTAGGACGTCTTAGTTCACATCTGTCGAACTGTTTGTTCATTTAGTTCATTTTTACGAAGTTTGATGTAAGAAAACGCGAAAAATGGAATTTCATGTTAAAATATGAAATATAAAATTATTTAAAACATTTTTAATAAAAAATACACTTTCATGCTGTACCAGAATTCAACGAGTAAAAGAACTATCAACGGTCACGTTTATCAAGAAATCTTAGAATACTTCATGCTGGAGTTTGCAGAACATCTGTATGGAGACGAACCATTTATTTTTCAACATGACCTGGCTTCAACTCATGCAGTTCGTGCAACATCTGCGTGGTTTGATGCTCATGAAATTGAAATACTACCATGGCCAGCTAATTCTCCCGATCTTAATCCGATAGAAAATATTTGAAATATTGTTAAGCAGAAGGTCCAAAAGCGTAAACCAGGAACACTTAGCGAACTGAAGAAGTGTTTGATGACAACCTGACTGACAATCGATAATTACAGAAGAATGCAAGAGGCTTGTCGACTCGATGCCACGTCAACTGGAGGCCGTAATCGGGGGTAAGGGTGAACCAACTAAATACTAAGACGCAGAGTTAAAACGTCTTTGATAAAGGTTTAATATACTGACAGTACAGTACTCAATAAATATAATTAATTTATTTTATTTTTTGTAACACCTGACAAAATATTCTAATATTTTAGTATGTCGTTTGCATTAACTTTTCATTGTTTAACCCTTTAGTGCCAGGAGGCCTTTTTCGAGACTGAATAAAATCGTCTGGCGTTAGCCATAACAAAGTCAGTAAAGCAACAATGGGCGCTAGAGTGTTAATAAGGGTTTTGCTATATTTTATTTTTTTCAAAACTGGCACACTGAGGTGTCTTTTTATCATAATGACGTCTCAGATACTCAATATTTCTCATAAAAGTGTATAACTTGAAGGTGTTATCAAGGTCATGAGCGCATTTCAGAAGGTATTCTATATTTCCATTTATTCCATACTCATGAAGATCAACGCCAACAACTATTTCTTCCGTTTTTCGTTTTTCAACTGATAAGATTGTAAACTTTGCACGATTTGTTCTAATTTTCCATTTTTTTCATATTTATTTACTTTCTTTATCTTTACTTCCACCATCATTTGTGCTGATTTTCTATTGTACGTCACTACCTGTAGTAGGGCGGGTCGTACTCAGGTGACAACATGAATCTGAAGGAAATCCTACCATCAGGGGTGTCTAAATTATGTGTTTTTACATGGGGAATTCAAATATGAGCTTCTTTTTTGGATAGGATAAATCTAACCTACATCATTTTGTATTTCTAAATTGCCAATTTTACCCTTTTGAACCCCTTTATAATATATTAAAAGATATAAGGTAAATCATTTATATTGGCAAGGCCAAATCAACTTTACATATATTTATTAATAGGTGAACTGCATGTATATCACTGGATATAATTACAAAGATCATTCTCCTGACATCTTGAACTTTGCCAGGTTGCACAAATCCTGCTTTGACTCAGACTTGGACATCAGCTTCCTGCTGGTCTCCTGAGCCCTGATCCCTCCATCCCTCTTTTCCTGTGAGAAGTACTTAGCAGAAGCCTCAGTCACCATTTTAACAACCCTCTCAATGCTTTGTGTGTGGCAAGGCCAGTTGCGCACCTCCATGGCGGTGTTGATGAAGTTTTTCACCTCTGAGGTGCTTAGAGAGCAGGTGAGAGGTGGCTCTGACACACCTTCTGACCAGCTGATCAAGTCACCGATGCTGGAAGCATCACAATTGATGTCAGGTGTCCTTCTGCTCCTAACAGAGGAGTCCCCCAGCTGAGTGTCCGGGTCCCCCTCTCCCCTGATGGCCAGGATTCTCTCCACCCCTTCAATCCTCTCCTTCTGATCCTCAGAGCAGAGTAGTGTTTGGAGGATGACTTCACTGTGGGCATACCAAGCAGATCTTCTCACAGTTGGCATCACAATATCCAGCACCTCCTTTCTCTGGGACTTGAGGCAGTCCAGCTGAAAGAGGATGTGCCTAGGCCCTTCGATCCAGGAGTGCTTGACCTTCACGTTGAACCAACATGGGTAATACACTCCAATGATGAATTCCACAATGAATTGCAGAATCTTCAGGTTCTTTCCTTTAAGTCCGTGCTTTGACACCCAGAGCCTGAGAAGTCTGTTCGCTGTGGTGAGCCAGCGGCTGTGGTTTACTGGTCCTATCTCTAACAGAGCCAGCCCTGCAGGAAGTACTCCATCCCTGACTGCACAGACAATTTTATAGCCATAGTATTGATCAGTTGAGAGATCTTGAATGACCTTGTCAGGAAGCTTGATCAGTGGAGGGCCAACTGAAATAAAAACAATAATACAACAGTTAAGTATCCACTACAGACAGGTATTAACTCTTTTCAGCGCAAAATTCTTGGTTAAAAAAAGAGCTGAAATGGGCAAGAACAAATTTATCTGCAAATGCTAAACACATTATGCTTTTTTGGTTTCAAAATGTTATAAAATGCTAATTTATCTGTTGTCTGTAATGCAAATAATTTGTTCATGTACTCTAAAAAAACTAAAGAAACACATCCTAAAAATATTCTTTAGAACATTGAAATAGGCCTCATACTGCTCAGTTGTACTAAAAATGAACCACCTAATTTTAGCTCAAATCAAAGTTGTTAATTAAATTTTGCTCAATGTATCACTATAATATGCGTAGAAATAGCTTTTTCTAAAATATAACAGAATAATACTCACATATGAACAGTAACAAAAAAAATATCAGTAGATAATCACTAAATCTATCCCCTCACTGCAAGCCGAGGTGGTAAAATAGCTTCATAAATCATGAGTCACTTCAAATATTTCACAAAACGTTTTAGAATGTTCTGAAACGTTACATTCTAGCCTCTGAGAAAGGTGGCTCAGAAAATGGCCTTATGCGCGCCAGAAAACCGTCAAAATATTTCATATACCAAACTGTATGATAATTACAATTAAGTGGAATGGCACACCTTTTTATTTGAGTATT
Source organism: Bathynomus jamesi (assembly GCA_023014485.1). Lineage (NCBI taxonomy): Eukaryota > Metazoa > Arthropoda > Malacostraca > Isopoda > Cirolanidae > Bathynomus > Bathynomus jamesi. The sequence goes on along the minus strand of JAJOZX010001878.1, from coordinate 681,916 downwards.
TAAATATTATTATTATTATATGAATTACATTATATGTGTTTATATGAATTAGTTAGAACAATGCTCTATGAGAGATAACGTGAGCAGCCATGATAGAAAACGTGAGAAGACATATTCTGGGGTAACTACAATAGTAAAATAATCAACAATTTAATAATAATCAACTGCAAAATGATGTAGGTTAGGGTTATCAGAATTAAATATTTTCTTCAGAATTGTGTTCTATACACCAAAATATGTCATTTGAACACCCCTCTCCATTGATTTAAAAAAAATGCATAGTATGACCCGCCCTACTACCTGTAGTATGTTATTAGCATATACTACTCATATACTTAACGAGTGAAATATTTCCAGCTCTGGCAAATCTGTCATATACAATGAATACAATATTGAGCTCAAACAACCTCCCTGCCGTATGTATTAATCTCCCGTTAATAATTTTTTCAAAGACCTTTCCTAAAATGTACAGTAAAGAGATCGATCTGTAATTGAGTACAGCTGTAAGCGGTTTTTCGGATTTAGGAATAAATATTATTTTCAATAATTTAAAATAGTTTGGAAAGTAACTAGTGTTCAGAGCTGCCATTCAGATAATTTACAACTTTTTTAAAAATCTATCTGGTGCATTAATAAAGTTGGTCCTAGTAACACTGTTAATCCCTCATGCTTTCTACTTGAACGAGTTCAAAACACACTTAAACTGTTCAAGGGTAATTGTCATCTGTAAATCCGCTTACATCCACCTTGGGGTTCCGGGACTTCCTATCCATCATTCCTTCCATTTCCTCTAATGCCTCATTTTCACCAACTTTATCCTAATCTAAATTTTCCTCATCAGTAATGGTAAAAATATTTTGCCAAAATTGACGAAACAGAAATCCCTTTTCTTTTGCTTTATAAATATTTTCACTATTCTTATTTAAAATTAGCGGAGCGACCCGGCGTTGCCGGGGTGGATGTTGAACGCTCTATATATATATATATATATATATGCCCGGTTAGGTAAACTGAATGCCCGATTAGATTAATTGAATGCCCGGTTAGGTTAATTGTACGCCCTTGACGATTGGTTAGGTTAAGTCGTGATATTTTCGTTAAAGCTAACGAAAATATCACAGCTTAACCTAACCAATCGTCAAAGGCGTACAGATGACCTAACCTGGCATTCAATAAACCTAACCGGTATTCAATAATTTTACCATAGGTTTCGATATATATATATATACGGAATGACGTAATGATCTTGATGACGTCATTTAATTTTTTAAATTAATTATTTAATTTATTAATACCCAGGTGCACAACCTCGGGACCTAATCAATATGTGTGTGTGAAGTTTCATGTTTGTAACTGCGTCCTTTTATTATTATAGATTATTATTACGGGCGGCAATGTGAAGCGCAAGATTTTCATGAATGTGCTCTTTTCATAGTTTTATTGACCAAATAATTGAACTGACAGTAATTGTCCACAGAGAGAACTAGGAATAACAGCGTAAACGGAGTGCCAGTCAAATGATAGGCAATGTCGCGCTCGGCAGGGGAAGCAGCAGGGCTTCCCAGGTCGTCATCAGGCGAATTCCATGCGACACCAACAAAAGAGTAAAGATTGGGACGTGGAATGTAAGAACAATGAACAGACCAGAAAAGTTATAGAACATTAAACAAGAGATGAATAGGCTGAGCACAGATGTCATGGGGTTGTCGGAAGTCAGATGGCGAGAAGGAGGAAATTTTATTAGTGGAGACGTGAGAGTGATTTATTCTGGTGGCGACAGGGCTGAGAGAGGAGTTGCTATTTTACTTAGAGGAAGGATAATAAACACCGCAGAGGAGTTAGGCTGTGTCAGATAGAATCATGTGGATAAGAATGAAAGGCGAAAAAGTAGATACATTTGTCATGCAAGTGTATATGCCAACAAGCACCCATCCGGAAGAAGAGGTAGAAGAAATGTATGATAGAACAGAGGAAATAATTGAAGCGTGGAAGAAATACTAACGTAGTAATCATGGGGGACTGGAATAGTGTGATTGGAGAGGGGAAAGACGGAAGGGAGGTTGGACCATTCGGATTAGGTAGAAGAAATGAAAGAGGAGGAAAGCTAGTAGAATTTTGTAGAAGGCAAGAACTCATGGTGACTAATACTTGGTTCCAAAATCACAAAAGAAAGAGATACACATGGAAAAAACCAGGAGACACTGAAAGATTCCAAATTGACTTTATTTTGGTAAGACAGAGATATAGGAATGCAGTGAAGAACTCGAAAGCTTATCCTGGAGCAGATGCTGACTCCGACCATAACTTGGTGGTAATGGAAAATATGGTGAGGTTGAAGACTCTGAAAAAGAATATAGTAGGGAAGAAATGGGATACTGAAAAATTGAAGGGAGAATAAACGATAGTTTTTGCTAAAAGGTGAATGAAGAGATAAGGAGGCAAAGAAATGACGGCCACATTCATATGACAAGTGAAGAAAGATGGTGTACACTGAGAGATACAATAAAGGAGAGTGCACAGGAAAATATTGGTTATGTGAAAAGAGAAGCAAGGAAACCCTGGGTCACTACAGAGATGCTTGACAAAATGGAAGGAAGAAGAAAATGGAAGAGTATAAATACAGAAGGGAGACAACGATACAGACAGTTGAATAACGAACTGAGAAGAGAAACTGATAAAACAAGAGAGATGTATTGAAGAGTAGTGCAGGGAAATGGAGGAATTAGGAAGGAAAGGAAGAACTGATTAATGTACCAAAAAGTTAGATATAAATAGATGTAAAAGGAGTAGCTTGGGAGTGCGAGAAATAGAGGGGAGAGAAGAAAAACTGAAAAGACCAGAAGATATAAGGAAGAGATGGATTGAGTATATTGAAGAACTGTATGATAAAGAGAACAAACCTAATAACATCGAAATGGAAGAAGCAGATGAGGTGGAAGTAGATCGTGTGGGACCGGACATATTGGAAAGAGAAGTAGAGATGGCTGTAAAAGACTTAAGAAATGGCAAGGCCCCAGGACCAGATGATGTACGCAGAACTTCTATAAAGTCTTGAAGGTGCTGCTAAAGAGGAGGTGAATGTATTGGGCAGAACATTGTATGAAAGTGGAGACTGGCCTGCTGACTTCATGAGAGTCTCTATGATTACTATCCCCAAGAAACCGAGAGCCACCAAGTGTTCAGAATTTCGAACCGTAAGCTTGGTCAACCATGCATCAAAAATAATGCTAAGGATACTAACCAGAAGATTAACGAACAGAGCTGAGCAGTACATTGGAGAGGATCAGTTTGGATTTAGGTCAAAATGCGGAACAAGAGAAGCTATTGGTATTATGAGAATGATGGGAGAGAGAGTGCTGGAACATGATCAGGAAATGTTTGTTTGTTTTATTGACTTTGAAAAAGCTTTTGACAGAGTCTAGTGGAGGAAACTAATGGAAATATTGAAGAATATTAATGTTGACTGGATGGACCGTAGGCTGATATGATAAAAACCTATATCTTGGCCAGACTGTGAATGTTAGAGATGCAGGAGGAGAATCGGAGCCTGGATTGGTTGGGAGAGGGGTCAGGCAAGGATGCTCCCTGTCCCCCGTGTTATTTAACATCTATGCTGAAGCAATGAATGATAATAGAAGCACTCTCAGATATGGAAGAGGGAATCAGAGTGGGAAGTAAATTGGTCAAATCTGTAAGGTTTGCAGATGACAAGGCATTTGTTTGTAGTACTGAGGAAGGACTGCAAAGAATGGTCAATAGCTTCACAACAACGGCAGAAGAATTCGGAATGAGAATTAATGAGACCAAGACAATGGTAATGAAAATTGCAAGAAGGAAAGGAGCACAAATGAACCTAACGATAGGAAATCAGACCTTAGAAGAAGCTGAACAGTTTAAATATCTGGGAAGTTTATTAACTAACAATGGAGATTGCAATAAGGAAGTAAGATCTAGAATTGGTATGGGTAAGGTAGCTTTTGAGAGACAGAGAAGACTACTTACAGGTAACCTCAACTTGAAGCTAAAGAAAAGGTTAGTAAAAAGCTTGATATGGAGTGTGGTACTGTATGGAGCAGAAACATAGACACTGCAAACAACTGAAAAGAAACTCCTGGAAAGTTTTGAAATGTGGATTTGGGGAAGAATGCTAAAGATAAGCTGGAGGGAACACCAAAGTAATGAGGAAGTAGTGCAACAGGTGAGGGAGGAAAGAAGACTCATTAAGGTGATAAGAGAAAGACAGAAGAAATGGATCGGACATGTGTTGAGAGGAGAAGGATTGTTGAAGGTGATAGAGGCTAGATATGAAGGTAGAATGCCGAGGGGAAGGAAAAGGAAAGCAATGCTGGATGATTTGAAGGCAGGCAGGAGCTATCATGAGATGAAAAGGATAGCTCAGGATAGAACACTATTGGCGGGACACATGAGGTGGACCTGCTGATAGGCAGAACACGATGGATAGATGGATGGAAAACTATAGTCATGAAAATCTTAAGATTCCGAAATCTTGACACAATGTGAAGCTCAAGATTTTCACGGATGCGTTATTTTCTGTAGTTTAATCGCGGTGCTGGGGCCTTCGGGCACAGTAATTTTAATTATTTAATTTATTAACACCCAGGTGCAAAACCTGGGGACCTAATCAATATGTGTGTGAAGTTTCATGTTTGTAACTGCTTCCATTTTGGAGTTATGGCTGGAACACACACACACACACACACACACACACGTCCTTTTATTATTATTATAGATTATAGATATAGCTGCGTTTTTTGACTACTATTCCTTTTATTATTTTAATTGCGTTCCATAAAGTTCTTAGGTTAGTTTCAATACCAATTTTATTTATAAGATTATCCCACATTTCTTTTTATTGTTCATTCAAGATATATTTTATTTCTGCTTGAAGGCGTTTCATTTGGTTGTAAAGAAATGTGTTAGGGCCATTAATTCGAATGTTGTTATAAAGTGCTTTAAACTCCTCTTGTTTATTTAATATTATTCTTTTTAAGGGCGAATGTGGTAAAGTTTTATATTTAATTTTAATTACGTAAACCTCTTCTGTTTCTTTAATTGCATTGACTATATTCTGAATTTGCTCGTCTTAATCGTCTATCTCCTTCCAGAGTAGCTTCATTTAAATTTTGCTTCTCATAATTATTGAACAGTTCCTTATACTCGTATAATTCACAAATACTTTTTTCCATCATTTTCTTTCTTTCATTGGAATTTGAATTAGGCGTTGATATTATTCTTATTACTGGCAAATTGTCACTAGGAATAAGAGGTCCCTCCGTGATATAGTAATTGTGGGGTTGCTTATTATTAATTAATAATATATCGAGTTTGGTCGCCGCTCGTTGTGTTAAATAAGTAGGAAACTCGGGTCCACTTCTCCTCACTATATTTCTATTTATTAACAAATTTAAGTTCCTTCCTATAGTATTTGTAGTGTAACCTGAAGCATCAGTAAGCGTATCCAAGTCTCCCATAAGGATACCTGGGATAATTTTATTAAAGAAATTGTAAAAAATTATGAATGGGTAAATAAAACGTCTGAGAGGTTGGTATTCCACAGCAATCCCTATCTCTCCCATTGCTCTAAATAAAGTCACTTACAGGTAGGCTTTATCCATACTTGCTCCTTCTTTATGCTTAATGCTTTTCTTGATGCATATAGCAACTCCGTCATGTATTTCACGCGTTTCGTTCCTCTGAATGACATTATAATTGAATAGTTTAATTCTGATGCCATCTTTATGCCATTTTCGGATATAAACATAATATTGGGATTTTTAGCCTTATAGATATGGCATAATTGATATTTTTTATTATCCAAATGATTCACATTCTGAGAAGCAATTTTAAGCTTAAACATGTTATTGGTATTTATTTGTACTTCCATATTTGTTCGTTATCTTCTCCCTCGATATGCTCCCTTTCGTTACTCTTTAAGAGGAGGTGACCGAACTGTACCGCACTTTTTTTTGTTAAATGATTCCTGCGGAATGGTGAAGTAATTATCTCTTGCAATCCGAATACGTCCTGAAGTAAGGCCTTCTCAACCTCTACTTCTCTCATTGGGGTGTCATAATCCCATTTATAACGTCTACGTGTTGCAAACCTTCCATTAATTCATTGAAACCTCTTTCCTTTGGGAAATTCTGTTTCTCCGATGTATATATTCTCAAATTAAATTGGTTTGTTTCATGTAATTATCTCTCCGTCCTTTGACTACTTACTAAACTTTTCTTTCCCTTCTTTCCCGGTGCTTCTTCTTCTCCTCTTCCTTCTATGGCGGTTATTGTCCCTTCATCTTCAGTTAATGTTCTTCTCCAGCTCTGAATCTATCTCCATCTCCCCATACCTCAAATGTCTCCTCTCTCATTTTTTCCTCATTTCTTCTTCCACCCTCATCCATTCGGCTCCTCTTCCAGCTTGTGTTCGATTCATTGCTTCAGCTACTGTTCCTTCCGTTTGCATTTGTCCGGATACGTTTTCATCCGTTACTTCTTGCTGTATTAATTTCGTGACATTTAACAATTCCCCGAAGGTGGGGTACCAAGAAATATCATTTCCTTAATACCATTCGATCGTAGAACTGAATTTAATTCTACTGTATTACAAAAGTATCAGGACGCGCAATATTCATAACATATGCATGTAAAATACATGTATTTGTTATAATGTTATAATGTTTCAGACCAACAAAGACCCTAGGATCCACTCATGGCTGGTCTACCTAACTGTGTTCGTAATCGTGTATTGTGTATGTCCTCCGTGGTGGCGGAGGGGACCTACAATTTTACGTGGGTTCCGAACCACAAGAACATAAGAAACTTATTTAAAAACTGCCGGTAAATTGGCAACGACCAATTTTTACGAAACTAAATAATTATCAATTTAAAAATAATTAATTATCGGTTTAAAACTAAAGATAGAATCTCTCGGTCCAGAGGAGCAAGTCATAATAGACTACTATCCACAAATATGTTACATTCTATAGCTATTTATAACGGACATGCAAATATATCAGATCAAAAGAATCCAGTCAATTTCATTACGGTATCCATCAAGTCACGGTCCATATCGATTGCGGACCAAGTCAAAATTTACAACCATATACATTATCAATTTAAAAATAATTAATTATCGATTTAAAACTAAAGAGAATCTCTCGATCCAGAGGATCAAGTCATAATAGACTACTCTATTATATAACGGACATGCAAATATATAAGATCCAAGAATCCAGTCAATTTCATTACGGTATCCATCAAGTCACGGTTCATATCGATTGCTGACCAAGTCAAATTTACAACCATATACATTACAATATATACACATACGAGGAAAAGTGTAGGTGTGGCTGTAAAGACTGTAGAGTAATGTAGAAATGTGTGTGCACCCATTATGGGTCTCCCATTTAAAGGTGTTTGTGGGCAAGTGAAGATCATGAGTTTTTCAATACCTCACAGTACTATGGGGGGCACCGCTCGGCAGAGGAATCTCTTTAAATGGGGTGTGTAAGGACAGAGAGTATCCCCTAACCCAAGACGCTGCCTCCCTATATCCCACAACACTTGTGTTGAGCTGTGGGATCTATCCCCACAAAGCCTTAATTTTACTACCTTAAACTATACCCTTTCTATCACATGCGCGTCCAATCGATTCTTAAACATGTTTATAGACGTGCTACTAATTACTTCTACCGGCAAACTATTCCAGTTTTTCGCAACTGCTGTCTCGAACCTTCTACTTGTCAACTTACAACGATTTTATTCAGATCTTCCTGAATTTTACCTCTATCTTCGTCATTAATCGCCCTACCACCCAGCTTCGTGTCATCCGCAAACTTTGAAACTGTACTGACTTCAACCTGTAAAACCGTCTTCTTTTCAGCATTCTGTTCAATTACGGCCTTTGCAACATTCATATGTTTTATTCCTTTCCTCCTCTTGTTTTTCTTTCATTTATTCTCTTTTACGTTCAATAATTTCTTTTTTTATGGGAACACGACAGTTAATACACAGTTAATGCATTTTTAATTGTTTCTGTGCATTCCATCCACTTATGTCTAGTTTTATTACATTCAGAATAAATAATTAAGTCCTTCGTAACAATTTTTTGTGAAATGCTTTTCCATTTTAAAGCATGGAAAACACAGTTGTATGTTTAGAAAATGTTCTCTCTTCTCTCTCTCTCTCTCTCTCTCTCTCTCTCTCTCTCTCTCTCTCTCTCTCCTGGATAGTGGTGTTAGATGTACCGCGACAGTCGTTGCCGATAGAATAGACAAACTGAGCGCGTTTAAGGCTCCTGGGCCAGACCAGCTTTTCCCCAGAGTGTTGCGAGAAGTGCGCGACCAGGTGGCTCCCCACCTGGCTACAGTCTTCAACAAATCGTTGGAGATGGGCCAGGTGCCTGGTGACTGGAGGGAAGCCAACGTGACCCCTATCTTTAAGAAAGGGGATCACGAAAGTCCAGGGAACTATCGTCCCATTAGTCTCACTTCAGTTGTAGGTAAATTATTAGAAGGGATAATAGCTGATAGGATCGTTGACCATTTGGATTCCTACAAGCTGCTTGGGGACTCCCAACATGGGTTTAGACGGCATAGGTCGTGTCTCACCAACTTGCTCGAGTTTTTCCACGTCATGTTGAGTGAGTACGATAAGAGTGGCGATTGATATACTTATCTCGACTTTCAGAAAGCCTTTGATAAGGTACCTCACCGCCGGCTAATGGCGAAAGTGCGCGCGCTGGGTATCGGTGGGGAAATAGGTAGGTGGATTGAAAACTGGCTGAGGAATAGGCGGCAGAGGGTGGTAATTAAAGGTGCTAGTTCGGGTTGGGCCTCGGTCACTAGTGGGGTTCCTCAGGGTTCCGTTTTGGGGCCACTGTTGTTTATCATTTACATAAATGATATCGACGGTGGCATCGTCAGTCGGATCGCTAAATTCGCTGATGACACCAAGCTTGGGGCCAATGTTGGGACGCCCGAAGCGATCGAGGAACTGCGTGCGGACCTAGGTAGGATAGGAGAGTGGTCCGAAAAATGGCAAATGCCGTTTAACTTGGGTAAATGCAAAGTGATGCACATTGGCTACGCCAATCCCAAGTCGGACTACTCGATGTTGGGTAGTAATATCGAGGTGACTGATTTAGAAAAGGACTTGGGTGTGCTAATTAGCAGCGACCTTAAGTTTACGAAACAGTGTGTAGAGGTGAAAAGAAAGCCCAGAAAACTATTGGGTTATATCAGGAGGCAATTTCAGTTTCGGAACAAGGAGATTGTGCTCTCACTGTACAATTCCCTTGTTCGGCCGCACCTGGAGTATGCTGTGCAGTTCTGGTCGCCCGCCCTCAGGAAAGATATTGAGAGGCTGGAGCGAGTGCAGGCGAGGGCCACAAAGTTAATCCCTTCCGTTAGGCATATGGGCTACAATCGACGGTTACGCGCCCTGAACTTGTTTTCGCTTGAAAATCGGAGGCTGCGCGGTCAACTGATCGAGGTTTTCAAGCTCTTACGCGGGTTGAACGATGTCGATTTTAGAAGTATGTTTAGTTTAAATGATAACCCAACTCGCAACAATGGTTGGAAGTTGGATTTCAAACGGTTTAGGACTAGTGTGTGTGGGAATTACTTTACGTATAAGATCTGTGACACATGGAACAGGTTACCTTCGGAAGTTGTGAACAGTTCCTCTGTGGATCAGTTCAAGAAAAGGTTAGACCAAATCTTGCACACTATTTGAGTGTGTACAAAAATTTCTCTGGCACCCGTTGCCATTGGTACCTCCTCGGTATGGGCCGCAAGGCCTTTTGAGGTACTTCTTTTCCTTGTAACTCCTTGTAACTCTCTCTCTCTCTCTCTCTCTCTCTCTCTCTCTCTCTCTCTCTCTCTCTCTCTCTCTTCTCTCTCTCTCTCTCTTTTTTGCTCTGGATTGATTCTAAAATGAAAAGCCAGAAGTCACTCATCTGAGACCCTCTGCGCCATCTTTGATTCTACAAACACAATTTTAAATATACAGTATGTGTAACATTTCTAAATTTAATTACTTCTCGTATCACTACCCACTCATACATCAAGAAGACTACATGTAACCGATCACTGGGCAGTAGCTTTCGGAGGTACTTTAAGTTCAAGTCCTATGTTTTTCGGTTCGTTTATTGCTTTTTCATTCACTAGATTGTCAATATCTGGTTCCCTTTGACATAAAGCAATGCCATTTAAAATCTATTAGTCTAGTCAAAGATACTCCCAAGTAGCCATATCCTGTTTGGAATACCTCCCCTGTTGTGCCTTCTGATTGCCAAGCGATACTCTTAATGGTATCCGCTTCGACATAATGTAATTTATTGTGGAATCGCGATAAAACTTGAGAAAACTATAAATTAAGATTATAACAGTACTTCTTTACACTACTGATTACTAGTTTAATTTCAACTTTTACAAAAAGAGCCCGCAATCCCAAGCGGGAATGTTCACCCCCCACGACCCCGATCAATACCAATCGCGGTTTACGGGGCCAGGAAGGGCGGATTATTTATCCCCCGAAGCATACCCCAACATCCACCCTCACTTTATCCTTTCTCCTGCTCTCCAGCAGGATGGTTAAACCTTTCCCATGACAACGAAACAAAGACTAAAGCTATCACTATCTTCCCGTACCGAAACGACCAATGGAAGGGCGGCCTGACTTGGGAAATGAAACCCTAGTACTACCAACACTCATCAACTGTCCCCCAGGGGGTCAAGAGGTTCCCACTCAAGCCTCCTTGAGTGGGAACTTCATTTCAAGGGTGCTTGGATTCGTCCCACGCACTCCTAACGGGGATGAGTGTTAGAAAATTCTCGACCCACTGACTCCGCCAAAGGGCTTCAGATCTTGAGTTTTCTACTGTTGCATCAGATTTTCAGCACAGTCGAGAAAAACATCTGGAACAAAACAAAAGAAAACTTTACAGAAAGTGTCAAAAGAACAAGATTTTGGAGGAGCCAACTGAAAACAGAGCAAACAGCACATACCAAAAGGGCAGTGTAACAAAAAAAAAATATATATATATATATATATATCTAGGGTGTCCCAAAATATGTCCCCATTTTTATTTCCCCGTCATTTTATAATAGATATATATTTTATTATTGGGGTTTCTTCTTCAGAAGGGTAACAGATCGGAGTTTTTATTTCGCATATACCTATAGTCCTATATGGTATACATTTCTAATCTTTCATACATAATAACTGATAAATATTGTATATTCTTCCACCATTTTATACTTAACGTAATAACTTTTCCTAATTTCTACGAAATTTCTGTAAGGAGTCTACTTACCACTGATGGGTGTGCAAATATGAGAGAATTATTAATAATATAATTTATAATACTAAATTATAAATTTCATATTGTAAATAAAAGTAAAACATAAGTTAGGGTTGAAAGGTATGATCTAAATTACAGAGAGGCCTCAGGTAAATCCCAGAAAGAACAGGTGACTTTCATCACGTAAAAACATCCGAACAAATCACAACATGATCCTACCGCAGCAACAAGTGACGTTTTATTTAACCATTTGGGTGTGAGAACACCAGTCACGCGAGGCCACACTTCTATTTCATCCAGTCGTGAATTTGAAAATAGTTGTATTTAAATAGTACCCAAAATAACTATTAAAATAATTTAATTTTGTCAAATGGTTCAAATAAGTTAGTTAAATAATATAAAACAGTTAGAAATTTAGAATTCCTGAAATAGGACGTATGTAAATAATTTTCTAAGCCCCGGATTATGGGGAAGTAAAACATTAAAGATATTCTTGCTGGAGGTATCAGAAGAACTGACAGCTGACAATCCAGGTTGGACGAGAGAGAAGGGTGGACGACACGAAGTAGTCAGGAAAAGAGGGAGGAGAGTGACGAGAGAGTCAGTAAAAGGAAAAGACCTCGTAGGATTCCTGTAGGAGACAAGAAAATTCGATCTAAGCCAACTAATATATTGTTTTATAATTTTTTTTCTTTCTCATTTCATACCTGTGACTTAAGTATATAATAATATTTGTTGACGTTAATGTGTTTCATTTCCTTTCTGACCAATCTATAGTAGGGTGGATCGATTTTACATTTTTTTCGATTTCCATATTCTAATAGAGACAAAAACTTGCGCATGCATGAGAAAATAGCCTCTGCAAACTCTTAGCTTAATAGGTAATCATCTTCTGCCCCCGGCAGAGCGATGAAAATCATATTTTAGTAGTCAAAAACGTATTTTAAACCCTAGCCTAGAGTCATAAAATTTTGCGTGTGTGTTATTTCATGCCTAAGCAACGATATAAATGCTATGGGAAATATATAAATGCATTATTAAGACAAAGAGCCGATCTGAAAATATGTATATTATACATATTTTCAGATCGGCTCTTTGTCTTAAATAATATGCATATTATACATATTTTCAGATCGGCTCTTTGTCTTAAATAATGCATTTATATATTTACCATAGCATTTATATCGTTGCTTAGGCATGAAATAACACACACGCAAAATTTTATGACTCTAGGCTAGGGTTTAAAAATACGTTTTTGACTACTAAAATATGATTTTCATCGCTCTGCCGGGGGCAGAAGATGATTACCTATTAAGCTAAGATTTTGCAGAGGCTATTTTCTCATGCATGCGCAAGTTTTTGTCTCTATTAGAATATGGAAATCGAAAAAAATGTAAAATCGATCCACCCTAAATTCTATAGCCGCGGTTGTAGACGGCCACTGTTCTTCTAAAGATATTAACAGTGGTGTTCCTCGGTGTTCCTCAGGGTTCTGTCCAGTTCTTGTCCTATCCACTTCACAAAGCGTCCCTCTCAACAGCCACTCCATGCTTCGCGTAGAACGCCTATGGTGCACCTGACTTCTGAACTTTCTACTATTTCTGATTGGGGCAGAGAAAACCTTGTGCCTTTCAAATCCTCAAAATTTCAGTTCCGCCATCTGTCTACTCGTCACAATCTTCCACACGCCTATCCCTTTACCTTCAACAATGCACAACTCAATCCTTCCTCTTCCCTTAACATTTTTGGCATTTCCTTTACTCATGATCTTTCCTGGAAAAATCACATATATTCCCTTTCTAAAACAGCTTCTAAGAGGCTAAGTGTGCTGTAAACGCAGTTGCCGTCTCTGTACAGGGGTCTTGTCCGCTCCTGTGTGGAGTGGCTCAACCCACACACCTCTACTTGACCGACTGGAATTAAAGGCTTTTCGTTTCATCACTTCCCCGCCTCCAACTGAATTTCTTTAATTACTCTCTCTTCGCCGCAATGTTGCCCCACTATCGCCTTTACTATCGTTATTATAACGGACACTGGTCTTCTGCACTCTCTAACTTCTCTAACTCTCTAACTCTAACTGTAGTACAAGAATTTCGACACATTCTCATTTCTTTTCTGTCTAACTCTCTAACGCAAGGGTTAATCAGTATTTTCAGTCTTTCATCTTCTCAATCGGTCAACTCTGGAACAATCTTCCTAAATCCATCTTTCCCCCCTGTCTATGACCTCCAATCTTTCAAACGCAGAGTGTCCATGCATCTCGAAAACCCTGGACCTTGATTTTGGCTCTCTTCTTCCTCTATAGGGGTGGGAGCGTTTTGCGGCCATTCGCCCTTGGCCCCTCCTTCCTGCATAATATATATATATATATATATATATATACCGGGTGGGCCTTTTAACTCTGACGGTTTTAATATCCTTATAACTTTTTTGTTTTTTAACCAAATCAAATAAAATTTATACACAACATAGGTACATACATAGAGTTTTTTTGGATATAAATTTAATTACCTTTATAAACTTACAAGGTTAGTTATAAACTTCAATGTGATTTCCACCATTTTCGATCAGTATAGGCAGCCTTGCTCTGTATTCCAAAGCCACCTTTTGTCGCATTTCGACCGTAATTTCACCAAAAGCTGCTTGAATTCTCTGTTTCAGTTCATGAATGTCGGTTGGTCTATTCGCGTAGACTTTCGACTTAATAAACCCCCATAAAATAAAGTCGCAAGAGGTGAGATCGGGAGAGCTTAGAGCTTAGACTAGCAATTACGCAATAACTTTGGCTTATTTTATACGACATTTCGTTATAAAGCATGTTTTTCGTATACGTCAAAAGGTTTTTCTTCGCCATTTCGTCAATTCTGCAGATAGATAAAAGCAGCTTAATGAAAAAAAAAACTTTATGTATGTACATATGTTGTGTATAAATTTATTTGATTTGGTTAAAAAACAAAAAAGTTATAAAGATATTAAAACCGTCAAGTTAAAAGGCCCACCCGGTGTGTGTATATACAGTATATATATGGTGGTTACAAAGCCCTTGTGCAAATTTAAACTTTAATGACGTTTAATGTACATATGATAGAAACATATGAAAGCATAATTATTAAAGTTTTTAATACACTACATTACAAATTTGTAGGCCCCAACATAACCGCCATTTTTCTGGATACATCGTTCAATCCGATCTTTCAAAGACTTGAAAACATTCTCCAGTTGTTCGTCCAAAAAATGCCGTTTTGATTGATAAATAACACTTTTAACCTGACCCCTTAAAAGTAGTTCAGTGGGGACCGGGACAGGTCAAGTGAACGAGGTAGTCAAACAATTCAATTGGTCCACCTTTACCGATCCTCATGGCTGGGAGGATTTCTTTCAAGAACTATCACATTCAAAGCATAGTGGCAGGGAAACTAAGACAATTAAATCTTTCAGATAGCACCTTCTTTCAGCAAGATGGTGCTCCCTGCCACTATTGCAATATCATTGCGCGACAATTCTTGAATGAAGTCTTTCTTCCCAGTCATGTGGATCGGTAGAGGTGGACCAATTTCTTGTTCACCTCGTTCACCTGACCCGTCCCCGGTGGACTACTTTTAAGGGGGTCACGTTAAAAGTGTTATTTATCCATCGTAATCACATTCTTAAGATGAACTTAAGACCAGCATCAAAATGCAATTCATGAAATTACTGAGCAGTAACCGTGGGATGTTTCCAAACAAGTGTAAAATCGTATTGAGCGATGTATGGCGAAAGATAACGGTTATATTAAGGCCTAGAAATTTGTAATGTAGTGTATTCAAAACTTAACTAATTACGCTTTCATATGCCGTTTACGGCTTGTTTCTACCATGAGTAGGGGAGACCGGGGCTAGTTGGAACAGGGACAACTCGGATCAATGAACAAAACTCTTGCCATTGCTGATAGATGTTGTTAGTGCTGATGCTGCGCTTGCGCATTAGGCTAGTTTCTTTCCTTCCGAGTTGGCATGGTGATCACAGGTAAGTTACGTCAGTTATTAATTAAAACTTGATTTTGACGGTCATAAGTAAATTTTCAAGTTTCTCTGATTTTTGTGATAACTAGGTGTGTATATCAGGTAATATATATTTACGCATATATTGCAATTCTCTTATTTCCGGTGCTTAAACAGGCTTAACGGATTCATATATGCCTGTTGCTATTGTGTTCGTACGAGGCCGTTAACATGGCGCCTTCTTTCGGGGAGAGTCGGAACGAATTCTGAGGGGCTAGTTGGAACATGTTCCAACTACCCCACTAGTTGAACTGTATATCTAAAATGTTGGATGAAATCCAATCCAGGTAAGACCATGACAATCTATGACCTTCCTGGAATTATAAGAGAGGTTTGGCCTCGTGCAGCGCTTCCATGCAACATCATGAGTGGTTTTCGAGTGGCTGGCATCTTTCCTTCAATAAGGATGTTTTCACTGAAGAGGACTTCTTACCATCCCGTCTTACAGATCGTTTGCATACAACGGATAGTGATGCAGAGAACATATCCTCCAATACAGGTGCAAGCGTGGTGCCTGAATCCTCCAACGCAGATATAGGTACGATCGTTTTACGTTCTACTGCGGATGCCAATGAAATGTCAGTTTCCTCATATACAGATGTCAGCATGTCGCCTGGATCTTAGGCGCAATTAGAGGCACTATTGCTGGATCTTCTACCAGGTGATGTCTGGGATATGGCCAGGACTACAAAATTAGTTAAGACACACGGATCAAACAGCACTGTAGAGCGGCCAAGATGTGATTTTTCACCAGAGCATGTTCGCCCTCTTCCAAAGGTAGTGAAACCAAGGAAGACTAACAAAGGAAGGTGGAAGAGAAAGGCAGCAGTGCTCACTGACACACCTACAAAGAATGCCTTAGCAGTGGAGCAAAAGGCAAAAAGAGACAAAGAAGGCCAAGAAAATACTAAAGTTTACCAAAAATGTGTCCTCTGATAAGGGGCGTGACGACGAGGATGTGTTCTGCATCGTATGCATGGAGCCATACGCAATCAGCAAACCGAATGAAGTTTGGATTCAGTTCAACCAGTGTATGCACTGTGCCCACGAGTTTTGTACCCCAGATAAAGGATGCTACGCATACGTGTGTCAAAGTTGTGACGCTGACTGATTTCCTCATTGAACGAATTTTAAGCTTGTTGAGCTGTGTTGAGATTGTCTGGTACATTGTTTATCTGTTGGTCAGCAATAAATGATAATGTATTCGTTAAATAATATTAGATTAATCCTAGGGTTTAGTGATTTTAAGATCGTACCGACTTACTCCAACACCTATTCCAATTAACCCATGACGGAGCAAGTTAAGACGCTGTGGCGCACTTGATAAAAATCAAACCAAAATGTATTGATGAAAATCTACTTTCTGAATCATTGGTAAAATGAGAACCTGTGACACCGTGACAATCAGAATACGTTTCTAATACATTGCACTTACAGTAGATAGCACCAAACATAAATTTTGTTCCAACTAGCCCTGGTCTCCCCTACATCAAAAGTTATTAAAGTTTAAATTTGCGCAAGGACTTTGTAACCACCCTGTAAACCCAAGCTAGTTCCTTCGATTGTTTTATTTTTTATTATTCTGCAAAAGGTCGCAACTGTCGTTTTGAATCATTTTGCCATAAAATAAGTCATTTTTTCCAACGAAGAGAAAAGTTCATAAATATTTTATAACGCATTCAAAGTTTCAGACACTTAATTTTATAAATTTTAAAGGACGAATATTTCTCGAAATGAAGTTTTTAAAATTGCTCCCTTTTGCGATGACACGACAAATCGCATGAGAAGCCAAATATTTCTCTTGAAATATAAACTGTTTGAAAAAGTTTCTTATATACAGGGTGTCCCAGAATTAACTATCTATTTCAATGAAATCGGACAAATTTTTTAAAAACACACTTTTATTTATGTTTATCATGTTTAATATGTGTTAAAAATGTATAAATTTCTAAATTTTTTTCATAATTTTATTTTCATAATTTTTTCATTATCTGGTCCAATGAAAGACCGTCTGAAGTCATAGAATGGCAAAGAGACTCTCCAAAAGTTACCGTGTGGCTTGGAATGACCAAATCCAAAATTTATGGTGCTCCATCTTGTTGAAACACAACATTATCAAGAATGTCATCATCAAGAAGCTGTGGTTCGAGAAACTGCTGAAGCATATCAAGGTAGACGGTACCTGTTACAGTTGCTTCCGCAAAGAAGAATGGGCCATAAATTTTGGATTTGGTCATTCCAAGCCACACGTTAACTTTTGGAGAGTATCTTTGCCATTCTATGACTTCAGACGGTCTTTCATTGGACCAGATAATGAAAAAATTATGAAAAAAATTTAGAAATTTATACATTTTTAACACATTAAACATGATAAACAAATAAAAGTATTTTTAAAAAATTTGTCCGATTTCATTGAAATAGATAGTTAATTCTGGGACACCCTGTATACTGTATATATACTGTATACATATAGAGTATACTCCTTTTTTTTTAGATTTTGCAGTATTATGAACTCTTCATCAAAACTCATTGAGTTTATTGACTTACCCACTTCACCTCCACTCTAAATGATGTAGATGTTTACTTATATGTATGAATCGTGTACTAGACATTTCATAATAAACTTACGCTTCTGAAATTAATAATACCTACACTGAAATGTTTACTAGATATTTCAAATATCTGAAAACAGTACTTAAATGTTTCAAATATATAAAGGCAAAGAACGTAAACATTTCATTTGCATAATAAGTTAATTTTCTAATGTTTGCGCCTAGACGCATGCGCATTGGGGTTAAAAAATAATTCGAAATTATGACAGTTATTTAGAGCTCGTATTTATAGACTATTTCGAAAAGAGAAGAAAACAATTATTAACCTTGGTTTTGCTTCCACCCGAATTGTTTATTCTAACGAAGGTCAAGCTTGTTGCTCCACCTTACACCCATAGGCGTATAAGGCGGGGGGTCAGGGGGTTAATTGAGCCCCAAATTCAGCCCGACTGGATTTTTTTGGACAATTACACCCGAAAATTCGGCCAAAACCCCAGTACACATATTTTCAGTCACCACGATTTCACTTGAAACTTTTTATGATTTTCATGTAGGATATCATCTCTTTGCCCGAAATGTATGTCATCACATCTTGAACCACGCAATATTTGATTAGAGAAAGGAAAACCTGTCGCAAAACGGCACTATTTAAGTACCCCATTTGATATAACTTGTTACAACTTGCTCTATTGTTGTAACTTGTTTGGTGCTCAGCCTTTATACAGTTGTGTATACTACAAATAGTGCTTAATAAAAATATGACTTAAAAATCGATTTTCTGTTTCGCTTATTTTTTTGGGGCAAAACTTGCTTGCCCCCCCTAGGACAAAATCGGGCCCCTACGCGTAGACCTACAACTTAACGTGGAATCCGAACCACGACCCATCACGAGTGGTCAGAAATTACAAAGCCCTTGCCCGGCCTCGATCTCACGACTTCCCAATCAGCAGCCCAGCGTCTGAACCACTAGGCTACCCAGGCTACCCATTTATCTACCAAACAATTCTTATGGTGTGGAAGGATGAACAGCTGGGTTAGATGCGCGCCGCCTGCCGTACCCAGGAATCGAACTCGGGGTCGATGGATTCGTAGTCAGCGATGCTAACCACTACACCACCAAGGCGCATTCATATTTCATGTAAACTTAGGTTTTGTGTCTTTCATACATTTATTAATTTTATTTATTAGGCTAGACCTAGGGAAGTAAAGTCTTTGAAGATTAAGAACTAACCCGTGAACTTCAGCCTAGCCTTAGACTTAGGGGTTTGATATACAGTAGGCCTAACCTAAGTTCAATCTATAAGTTAAACAGTTAATACTTGAGAAAGGACACGTATAACTAATGTGAAATGTTTAAAGCATTAGACATTTCAAAATTCACAAAACTGGGACAAGGAAATGTCTAAAGAAACGACTACTTTTATCTAGAGTGTACATTAACAGTCTTAATTTCCAACCTTCTCAAATAACGGAAACCTTTATTTTTGTTGTTTATATTAATTAAAACATTATTTCCTTTAAATTCTTATTGAATAAATGAATGTTATTAAGTTTGAAGCAATTAAATCAAGAGTCAGGAGTCAGGAATTGCTCTACATAATTGGAGAGTTCCAGTTCAACCTTTACTTCCTCCATTTCAGGAGATCCTGTCTGTATGATAATAAAAATTCTCTTAATTCTAATAACCCTTTCACACCAATGAACTTAGATGTTAAATAAAAATATATAAACATATTATACCAGATATACATTCTAACCTCAATTCAAATAGACTCCGCTCTTCCTTTTATCAATTCGTAGTCCTTTGTAGTCGTCCTATTAATTTCAATGTTGTCAAAGCATATTTGTAATACCAAATGTTGTACAAAGGCGCTTAACTCGAATCTTGGATAACCTTGGTTTTCTTATATATATTTTACTTCAATAGAATACCTTAACGCAAATGAAATAAGATAAAATGAATTAACCCATTTGTTATTTATATTGCAACAGTGTGTCTAATTAACCACTAGTATGTATGTAAGCTGAGTGTTAATTTAGGAAGGATCCAGACCCTTCATCGTGAACTGAATTAATGGGATTCGCTTTAATTAAATAATTCTGCGGGGACTTCACGCCTCATTAAAATTAATGTGATTGATATCTGGGATAAAAGCGGAAGTAAAGAAAATAAATAAGGCGAGACATTTAGCAATTAAGTCGAATCCTTTAAGAACTTTACCGAACGATCCTTACAAACGTCAGTGATAAGAAATCTAAAGCGTTCTTGCCACAAGGACTGCTTTTATATACTTTTTCTAAGATTCAAAAGTTTCCCGAAAACGTCTGAGATATTTTTTATTGAAGGTAATCGCTCTTTTCTTACGTCAAAAAATCATTTTAAAATGTAAATTTTTTTTTGTTTTAAAGCTTTTAAATAATAATTTTATCTTTCACTTGATAACAGTTAAAATATACATTTTTATGATACAAAATAATAATATCCTATAATATCACTCGCACAAAGGGGAAAAGTGTTGGCCACAGCACAGTACAACTTCCCGTTAGCTCAGCGAGGTTAAGAAACGTAGGGTCTGTTTAATAGTTCGATGGATGACCGTCTTCTGCGTTCAGATGATGTAGTGATCCGTAGTTTGGAGCCCACGTAAAGCTGTTTCTAATTTTATATTCTTGCGAAGGATGTCGAATTTCTCGGTCGATTTAAAATTCGCTTTTAATTGTTAAGAGTTTATTATGTGATCGATGATTAAAATCAATTCAAAAAATTTATTATTTTTTCCTAATATTTACATAAAGTTTAAATTGGTGTTATTTTTTTATTTATATATATATATATATATATATATATATATATGTGTGTGTGTGTGTGTGTAAATAAATTTTTTTTTATTAATTTATTTAGTTATTTGTATTCATGAAGGAGAATATTCGTCAACAAAAGTGACATTTGTTGACCTCAATCAGACTAAAGGTAAACAATTTCGGTGCCCTCTTTGAATGTTCGAATAAAAAATGGCGGAGTTGACAGGCGGTGTGATCAAAGAGAGGTCCTGAATTATATAACTCGTGAGGTATCAATATTTTATGTCACAACGAATTTATCAAGAATTTTATAAAAAGAAATTATCATTTTAAATTAAATGTTTGCTTTTATAATGGAAGAAACCGTTATTTTGAAGAAAATAACAATAATATTTGTAACAATTAAGAAATAGCTCTAAAGTCCAAACAATGGTCGTTCACTCTCCTTTCTTCGAATATTTAAAAGCGTTTTATGAACGTTTTGGAACGTTTGATAAACGTACAGTCTTGGAAAGAAGTTCGCCTAGAGACGTAAAGTTTTTAAAAAGCATAAAAATGATTACTGTTGAATCGTTTTTATTTAAACTTAATTGATCCCTTTTGTGTTGTGACTAAAACGAGTAAAAATATCAAAAGAAAAACAAAATATTGCCAATTAGTGATTTTTTCATGTTTTTAAGAAATTTATTTTTAATCTAACTTTTCCTGAAATTGTACCTTTGTTTGACTATAACCTTTGTTTGACTATATAAATAGAGAGAGAGAGAGAGAGAGAGAGAGAGAGCCTAAAGCCAAGAAAACTAAGAAGGCAGTGAGTGCATAAATCGCGTGTTTTCGCTCGAGACTTCACTGCCCTCGGATCATGCATCTGAAATGAGCTGGTCACAAAAACCACTTTTTCCTTCCTCTTCCTCTCGCTCTGCACCGTCGCACGCACCCCTCCACCCTTTTCGCTTGCTGTTTCGGATACTTTCTCTGTAGCTTCATCAAGTTAAGCGTAATAATTCAGATTGGGCGCTCGTACACACACACACACACACACACACACATATATATATATATATATATATATATATATATATATATATATATATATGATAATGATAAGTTTTACTGACAGGATACGTATAAATCGCATAACACAGTATAATATATACATAATGCACATCCACAAGGAAAAATGAGAAGCGATTCGAAGGCCTTTCGTGTGTTCGACAGTACAGCTCGTCAAGGTGTGCATCATTTATTTATTTCACGTGTTTAATTGTGAAATTCCTCCCATATACACTGGCTGTGAAAATTATGGAAACATTGTGGTGCAACTCCTTTTTCGGTTGCACTTATTGCGCGCGCGCGTTCGTTTATGTCAGGATGACCCTACCTATCCACTCGGATGGCCTTTCAATTTTATACGCGTAGTTTCTCTCGGCTTACTTAAAGCCCACTTTGAATTTCAAACTTTCAATGTTAATTTACTCTCAGCTTACGAGAGAGGCCAACTGCAAGGTAGCATAAAACAACACCCTCCCTCGTATAACGTTTATTTTATTTTACTCAAAATAGGACATATATTGAAAAGACGTGCTCTTCCAATATGTGCTCTACCGCGAAATTTACATTCCAATACGTGATCTACCTTAGATTATTCGGATTAGCAGCAGGTACGTTAGTTAGCCTTATAAGGCTAACTAACGAAAATATCACGACTTAACCTAACCAATCGTCAAGGGCGTATAGTTGACCTAACGATTGGTTAGGTTAAGTCATGATATTTTCGTTAGTTAGCCTTATAAGGCTAGTTTCACGGTAAAGCACGTATTGGAATATGGTAGATCACAGTTTCGCGGTAGAGCACATATTGGAAGAGCACCGAAAAGACATATACAGATGTACGATTACAAATTTTGTTCCAAAAACGAAATTTTCAATTTAAAGAAAATGTTTGCAATTATTTAAGTCTCAAAAAGTATTTATACAGAGGGTTTTTTTTTATTTGCGTGTAACTCTAGGAATAGCACTAAATTCAAATTCCGAAATCTAAGAATAAGTGTACAGAAGTAATTTACGTACAAACACAATTTTGAGAAATTTACTCACAAAAGTTCTGTGCGAATTCCGCAGGTGTTCCCGAAAAAAAGTCTATCAATTAAATCAAATAAATTTTCACAAAGGCTTTGAATGGTCATGCACTAACTTCAACGGTTTCCTCGGGAAAAAAGATCATAATATATTTACTCTCCCCTGAGGAAACATAATATTTCGCAAACTTACAAGTTTAACATTTAAGGTGAACAATAATTAAATTAAAGAAATTTTACAAAATTCTTTATCTGTCAGCTAACAGTAAGCTCTCTGCTCTTTCAACTAAGTTCTCGTAAAATAAAGGCAATTCAGATTTTCGTACGTGAAACAATTTTTAACTCAACTTAGAAATTTTCAATCATGCCACAGAGTTTAAAGATTTGTTTTTACAAGCCAATTTAACTTTTGAGGAAGGAACTACAACTAACTCAGAACTCCAAGTGACACCTTAAAATTACAAGGACTCCCCCTTACAGTACTCTAAATGACCTATCAAAAACTTTTTCATTACATAAGGTCATCCCTACGAAAGTTTTCATCCATACATAAGGGAAGCAGGATTTTTCCCTTTTTCCTTACTGGGTGTTACAAGAATCATTGTCTTTTAATTGGACATTGACATTCCCTTCAAAGGAAAGCTCCTCCTTTTCCTTAAAAATCAACTTAAAATAAAGTCCTTTCTTCGAAGCCACTTGTTTCTCAAATTTATTACCAACTTTATGGTCTAATTTAACAATTTAACAAGTGGGTTCGAAGTCAGTTTCCAAAAGTTTAACCATGAAACGAAGAGAAAACAAACCATCTTACATGAACCAGGTCGGTTTGTTTTCTCTTCTCTTTGAACCGAGAGGCGATCCTCGACCCTACCATAAATCTCTATCTCAAAGCTGACCTAGGTGATACAATTACCGTGAGAAGACAAAGATTAAAATCGAAAGAATTTTAAACAATTTGAAACATTTTTATTTTTTTAATCCTGTAGCAAGAAACCTATTGATATTATTCAATAACAATAACACTGGTCGACAAAATCGAACCTTTTCTCTCATCAAAGATATACACACACTTCTCTAGACCAGTTTTGTACGCTGATTTCAAATCTGTTTTCCCTTTTCCTCTAGCACATCTACTTATCGAAATATGACGTGTTAATTTCAGCACAATTTATCGTAAAAGTACAACTTTATTCATAAAAAGAAATATACACAGAGCAAGTATAGTTTACGTCCCCCTGACGCAAAAGGGGACACAAACTACATTAGATCAAAGTTGGGGAACGTAAACTGCACTAGGCTCTTTAGGAGACATTTTGGATCTTTTCCGTTTGACTGCCGCCATTGAAACATAAGAGGTGAGTGCCCTCAGCCTTCTTTACTTAGCCTTATCAGGCTGACTAACGAAAATATCACGACCTAACCTAACCAATCGTTAGGCCAAATGTACGACCTTGACGATTGGTTAGGTTAGGTCGTGATATTTTTGTTAGTTAGCCTTATAAAGCTAACTAAAGAAGGCTGGAGGCCCTGATCTTCAGGTGATCCCCTTATTTTTCTGAGTACACGATTAAAACTTAAAAATTAAGCATGGATCTTGAAAGTAATTAAAATTGTTTATAAGAAACAAAATTTGAAGGGGAAATTAAGAAAAGCTTTTTTATAAAGTAACTTATTTTGTATCATCAAGACATTTCAGTTAAAATACAAAATACAAAAAGTTTAATTATGTTTCAATGGCGGCAGTCAAACGGAAAAGATCCGACATTTTTTTAAATGAATCCATCAAATAAAACGTTAAAACTAACGAAAATATTACGACTTAACCTAACCAACCGTCAATTTATATATATATATATATGTGTGTGTGTGTGTGTGTAAATTGACGATTGGTTAGGTTAAGTCTTAATAGTTTCGTTAGTTTTAACGTTTTATTTGATTAGGTATACGCGGACAAAGTTGGGGAACGCAAACTACACTAGGATAATGTCGGGGAACGTAAACTACACTAGGATAATGTAGGGGAACGTAAATTACACTAGGCACCACAGGGGGACATAAACTACACCTTCTCCATGCACATCAACCTAAAAACGTTGCGAGTACAATTTTTTTTTGTAAACCTTGTTCGGATCGTCGCGGTACAACATCAAGCAGTATTCTGCCAGCATACTTTCGTTCCAGAAACCTTGGTAGCAATTTTCCATTGACTGGATGTCTTGATGGAAGCGTTCCCCCTGTTCGTCACTCACCGCGCCAAGGTTTTTGGGAAAGAAATCTAGATGCAAATGTAAAAAAAATGTATTTTCAAGGACATGCGACAGCCCATTTCTTGATATGCATCGAGCAGTTTCTGAACTCCATCTTTGTATGCGGGAGACTTGTGGTTACCCAAGAAGTTTCACAAATCCATTTGAAAGCCTGCCATGCTTTTAGTTCTAAGGCATTGAGACCTTCTTCAAGGCCTTTATCCTGCAGAACCTCCTGATTTGGGGCCCCACAAACATTCCCTCCTTCAATTTCGCGGCACTGATGTTTGCAAATTTCTCAACAAGGTATCGAAACCCTCTCGAATTCGCCTTACCCATCGCTTTCACAAAATTTTTCATTAAGCCGAGCTTAATGTGGAGAGGTGGCAGGAAAATCTTCTTTGGATGAACTAAAGGAACACACTGGACACTGCCCGTTCCTGGCTCGTATGTGCTTCTTTGATGCCAGTCACGTCTGATGTAATGATCCGCGTAGCACGGCTGTCCCATAGGCATAGGAAACAACAGTATTTCGTGAACCCTCCTTGCATGCCCATTAACATACCAATGACTTTGAAATCACCACAGATATTCCATTGATGAGTGCTGTATTGGATTGCTTCGAGTTGTATATTTATGTTATCGTACGTCTCCTTTAGATGAATGGAGTAGGCGATCGGGATGGTCGGCTTTAAGTTCCCGTTATGCAGGAGAACCGCTTTCAAGCTTCACTGTGAGGAATCACTGAAGAGGCGCCACTCAGATGGTGTGTGTACCTGTGACAAGTTCTCGAACGGTCCATTGATATCATGGCAATAGCAGAGCGGACCGTCTACTGTAAAGAATGTCGCCAAATCATGGTTTCGTTTTCGATAGTGACCCACTCGGACGTTCTTTTCAAGTAAGTGTTTCTGCTTGAGTCTCGAAGAGAGAAGTTCTGATTTCTCTTTGGAGAGGGCTAAGTCTCTAATGAGGTCATTCAACTCGTTTTGGGTAAGCCTCTCCGGCTCCGATTGCTCTTCGTCAGGTGTGTAGTCAAGATCGGCCGAAGGTCCCGCAAATCCGCCAATCGCACCTTCGTCGGATTCTCTTTCGTCTTCTAAAGAATCGAGTCCATGCTGTGGAGGTACCTGAATCGGCATCGTATCATCGTGATGGATCGGTCTGATCGCGGAGTCTACGTTCGGATAAACGATGTTATACTTGTTCTTCACGGAGAATCTAGTTATATTAACATTGCAAAAGTAACAATCGCTATGATGGTCTCTCTGGCTCCCTCCATATCATGGGTATAGCGAACGGCATCGACTTTTTCCTTTGGTTCAACCAGTCACGTAATCCATTCGAACAAGCGATACAGATAACATGTGGCGCCCACGCCTTATCTTG
This sequence comes from Bathynomus jamesi, assembly GCA_023014485.1. NCBI lineage: Eukaryota > Metazoa > Arthropoda > Malacostraca > Isopoda > Cirolanidae > Bathynomus > Bathynomus jamesi. Next base: position 655,484 of record JAJOZX010001878.1, on the reverse strand, counting down.
GTCACCTAGTGGACAGCCGAAGAATAACCGGTAAGTTTTCCGAAGATCCATCGTGATTGTACGCCGTTGTAATTTAGTCGCGAACAAGCCGCACACGTAACTGAAATTGTTGGGATAATATTTACACTTTCGAGGCATGATGATCGATGAGTGAGTTGATGTAAATCACCTAAAAATATAAAATGTGTAAGTGGGAGACACAAAACAAAACACAACACAACTAGACATGTGACTGTTACGCCAAAGAATAAAGGGGTGTACACTGTACATGTGTAACGTTTACAAATTTGTGGCCAGCAACTGCTCCCACCTAAGATAACAAAACAAAATACCATATATGAGGGTACAGAAACGGTAAAGCAAAAACCTACACCTAAGCTGCAACGACAAAATACTCCGCTACATGTATAAAGGACGCATATTATATATAGTATAAATAGTATTATGTATTATATTAAGGTTATGCAATTCATCCTAAAAGCAGTTACATTAAGGTTATGTAATTTCATTCTAAAAGCTGTAATCAGCCAACTGATATTAGGTTTAAAATGAAAGGTGAAGTAATTGAGGAAGTACAAGAGTTTAAGTATTTGGGTCAAACTATTACCACCTCCTTGAGTGATGACTCGGATATAAGAAAACAATCTCGAAGCCTGTGTGCTAAAGCGAACATGACCATAAGGAACTTTCGGTTCTGTACAAGTGAAGCTAAAGACACTCTCTCGTACTTTCTGCAGTAATATTTACGGACAACATTTCTGGGTGAACTATAAAAAAGGTTCTGACAGAACCCTAAATTTGCTGTACAACAGGTCTTTTAGACTCTTACATAAATTACCCCGAGATGCTCAGCTTCTCAAATGTTTGCTACCCGCAATGTCCCGAGCTTCCCGGAGGTAACAAGACGTGCTCAATGCAGTCTAATGCAAAGAATTAAAAAATCAACCAACTCGATTATCCAAGCTATCCATGAGTCCTGCCGTTTATCCTCTAAGCTATGGAATTCTTGATACGAAAACGTCTCTGTAGCTCCACTTAAATTCGACATTACTGTATTATTTCTAATCAATTCTATATATTTCTATCCTTAGTATGTGAACTGTCATTGTATTAATAATATTTGTCATATGGACTATAGTCTGCCAATAAACCTTTTCATTTTCATTTCATATATAGTTATATGCATATTATATATTGTGTATATAGTATTATATATTATATTATATACAGTATAGTATTATATTATATACAGTATATATTATATTTATTATATATATTATGATCGGTCTCATCTCGAAAACTAGACGTGCTAGAGGAAAACCGAAAACAGATTTGGATTCAGCGTCCCAACAGCTATCGAGACCACCCATAATTATATCTAATGAAAAATACTTGTTGGCCAGTGTAATCTAAACTACTTTGTTTTAGAGATTTATTTAAATTACAAAATCTTAAAACTAAAATTGTTGTTCCTAGTTTAGTAAAAGATTTAGGCATACAAATTTGCCGTCACAACAGCATTTTTAAAATGCTGATTATGTAATAATAATAGAATTCTTTTCATTCTTTTTATAAGTTACAGGAAGTAAAATGATATGTCTGTCTAATTAAGCTTTCTAATGTGGTGGTTTGTTTCCTGAAGACTTATGAACAATTAATAATTATTGAAAGAAACTGTATTTAATGGTGACATCACGTTTTGATTAAAATAATTGTCTGGATTCACAGAAATATTGATATCATCGATTACAATATTTTTCTCTTATTTGTATTCATTCATTTTTATCCCATTAATTTGACCCGTGAAACCTGCACTTGAACATTGTTCGGTAACATCGTACCTTCTCTATAATGGCTCCCACAAAGGAAATATCCTACGAAAATAGACTCAAGATTGATTAATACCCTCTTGGTGAAGAACTACAGAGATAAATAGCCAATAAAGTGGGAGTTTCATTGTCCACGGTGAGCAAAACCCTCTCTCGTCACAAAGCTGGGCACTTGCGGTACTGCGGTACTGCGGTACTACCGCACTACCAAACCGGTACCGCATAACGCAGTACCGCAAAGGATCGCTGAAAGTACAGGCTGTACTTTCAGCGATCCTTTGCGGTACTGCGTTATGCGGTACCGGTTTGGTAGTGCGGTAGTACCGCAGTACCGCAAAAAAAAAACGCAAGTGCCCAGCTCTGTCTCGTCATTCTCAAACTGGGACTGTAATGAACAAAGTAGGCCGACGACGAAAAAGAAAGACCTCGGAAAAAGAAGACAAATACATGATTTTATTGAGCAAAGCAACAGAAAGAATACTAGCGTTCGACTTACCTGTTGAAGTGAATGCATCACGCAACAGCAGCACTTCTACTTTGACAGCGAAGAGACGTTTGAGGGAGGTGGTTTAATGGGTCGGGTTGCTACAGAAGTCTCTTTTGCGACGAAGAAATAGAGCCAAACGTTTGAAAATGGCATAAAATCACTAAGAATAATCACTGCAAGACTGGCAAAAGCGGCTTCTGGCAGCAATCCAAACCCATTAAACTAACCTCCCTCAAACAAAACACGCTAAAATTACAAAAGAAAAGTATAGATTCAACTGAAATCTTGGGTCATGTATTTTACTGCATGATTACCCCATAATAAATAATAGAAACTTTACTAAAGAACTAATTTGTTGTATGCAGCGTTTCTTCGGGATGACGTCCTTCCCAGTAAAACCCTGGTAGGGGTGTGGCATCACTGCTGACAATTCAGTAGTATATGAGCAAAAATGTAGCGTGCTATGCAACTGCAATGCAATATGATCAATATTGATGGTGCAAGAGTGTCAGTGCCATGCAACGCTGCCAAAGCCCTGCAACACTGCAAAGGGGGAGAAGGGTATGCGAAACAGGGGAGAGGAGGGTAAGCAGGAAGGGGTGTCGGGTGTAACCTAACCTATCAGCTCAGGCCCACAAGGGCATATTTATTCGAGTACATATGAATTGTATGTAGTATGTATATACGTATGTGTGTATGCGTGTTTGCATGTATGTTGTATGTGTGTATAGGAAAAATAAAAAATATATATTTATTAGGGGCATAACTGGAGAAGCACATCCGTCGCTGGAGCTTCTTTGCACAAAATGCTGGCTTCCCTAAACCCCGCCGATGACAACGAATGGCTCGATTTGCTGATAGGCTGGACATCTAAGACATATTATTTATATATATATATATATATATAGAATATATATATATATATATATATATATATATATATATACGAGGTTGTGATCAAAAAGTTCGGTAAATAGTCCGCAACTAATGAACGCGTGTCACTACGTGATGTTAGTGTGTATGGCTGATGACGTCACCTTGGCCACTTGCCAGATGCCAACAAACACCATTCAACTACGCACCAGTGCGCCGTGTCATTGCTTTGTGTGAGGGTTTTTGTGGCGTCTGGCGATTTTGCAGAAAATGTCGAAATTTGAGCAACGTCCAAACATCAAATTTTGTTTTAAAACTTGGTAAGATGGCTACGGAAACGCATTTACCTATAGAGGATGTGAATATTTGTAAAGGTATAGTATATAGTGCTATGTCTAAACCCTCTATTCCAAATTGTCCACAGAGGTTTTTCGACTTATGTAGCTTTAAGAAAAGATCAGAATCTACATATAACCAAAGCTGATAAATCAAATGCCTTAGTGATCCTCAATAAAGACGTTTATCTAGGAAAAATGTATGATCTGTTGAATGATGCTGACACTTACGTGAAATTAAGGAACAATCCCCTTGAAACTGTGAACAGTGCATTCAACAAGAAAATTAAACAACTTTTGAAGGGGAATGAAATGTTACTTAAACAGTTTCTGAGTACTTCACCGTCATTACCTTATATGTATGGCCTGATTAAAACTCATAAACCAGATAATCGGCAAGGCCTATTGTTAGTTCTATAGGATCTATTCAATAAGGTATCCAAATGGCTTGTCTCCATTCTTAATCCTCTCCTTGGCACAATTTCACAATCACACATAAAGAATAATGTAGACCTTGTGGAAAATTAAATAGTATCAGTGTCAATTACAATTTTAAATTGGTAAGCTTTGATGTTATCGCTTTATTTACAAGAGTCCCGGTGGAGGATCTTTTAGTGTTTCTTTCGGAAGAATTGGTTAAGCATAATATGCCTTTACCTGTGGCCACAATTATAGAATTAATTAAGCTGTATAGTAGACTCAAAATTTGTGTTCATAATGAATATTTTAGAGAGAAATTTGGTATGGCGATGGGAAAACCCTCTCTCCCCCATTTTGAGTAATTTATATATGGAGTTTTGAAAGTAAGTTATTAAGGAAGATTCTGCCAAATTATGTTCCATGGTTTAGATATGTAGATGATGTTCTCTGTCTTGGCCAGTGACTTTAAATCTCAATGAATTCCTACCCAAACTTAATAATTTAATTCCCTCTATCAATTTTACAGTTGAAATGAAAAAGATTCTTCGATCCCTTTTTTAGATGTTTTAATATATAGGTCTGGAAAAAAGTTTAAGTACAATGTTTACAGAAAACCCACTAATAATTGTTCCTATATACATTATTATTTGATCACCACATTAATGTAAAACGATCCGCTCTTTCTACTTTGTTTCTAAGAGGCCTACGAATTTGTAGCCCTGAGTTTATTGACGATGAAATTAGTATAATATACAAAATTGCTTTTGATTTAAAATACCCAAAGAACTGCATAGATAAGTCCTTAAAAATGGCAAAGAAAACCTTCTACGAAGTAAAGGATAAGATTCCTTATAACACAAAAAATGTTTTAGTGTTACCATTCAGAGAAAATTTCCTCGAGCTCCCGATTCTGCTGAGGACTTTTAACGTAAATATTGCGTTCAAAAATTTAGATGTCATTAAGAATTCATTGATTAAGAACTCCCCTTTAAGTGAACATGGTTGTGTATATAAAATCCCTTGCACAATATGTAATAAATTTACATTGGCCAAACTGGTAAGACTCTTGAGTTACGTATTAAACAGCATCAATACAGTATAAGAAGTGGCCAGGAATCTAACGCCATTTTCATTCACGTAAGAGATTCTAATCACCCCATTGATTGGAAAAATGCTTCCAAATTAAGGTTTAGTAAATCTATTGTTAGCAGAAATATATGGAATCAAGTGTGATCAAGAATAATGCGGATTTGGTCTTTAATATTAGCCTGGTTGTACAAATTAGACTCGTACATTGTCAGTAAGTTGGCGATGGGCCTACTGTTTTCTTAATTGCATTTTTTGCCTCTTAATGGTTTGCCTTGGTTAAATAAATAAATATTATTGTAAGAACTGTTAACATTCTTATGTGTCTATTTTAATTGTAATATTTCTTTCGTGTATAATCTTTGGTTGCTGGGTGGTTTATTGGATATTTGAAGTGGGTTGCTGTTGGGATAACAATTTTGTTCCAGAGTTTGTTTGAAATTTTGTAATAATCTGTAAGACGATGGCAACTTTCCCTTTGTTTTCATTAATTTCGGGCCTTTTAATTTTTCCTATTTCAATTAAATATTAGTGTTAATAACCATTATAATAATGTTTTTAGGTTTTCTGTACTGGTGTTTTGTCTAATTTCATCTGTATAGTAATTAATCAGCCTACAGATTATGTTTTCTATTTGTTATCTACGTCATCTATTTGTTTTTCATTAAATTCTTGCCTATTAATTGCTTGTTTTAATTAAATATTAGTGCTAATAACCATATAATAATTTTGTTCTCTGTATTGGTTTCTTTTTGTCTAATTTCATCTATACAGTATATATTTTTTATTCAGTTATTTAGCTGCCTACAGATTATGTTATCAATTTGGGGAAAAAAATCTTTAGAGGGCTTTAAGGCCTTTAATTTGAGGTGCCAATTGTGAATTTTTTGCTTGTCTATTTAACTCAAATACTTTGTAATCTCCGTCTATTTTCTGTTCCTCCTTGATAATGTGAAATATCACGAAAGCGCTCGGACTTTGTGTTTCCTTTTCCTTGTGGTTGTTTGCTTATATATATATATATATATATATATATATTAGGGTGGCTGTATAAACATAATCTTCAAATAGTTAAGTTCGGAACCCATAATATTGTTCTTATTTCCTAAAACACTCAGAATATCAATTTGTATACAAATCGGAAATGTCTTAGATGTTCTGCAAGACTCCAGAAGATTTTCGCTTACAGTCTTTTTTGAATTCAGCTCCAGGTCCACCTCACCCATAAGAATGAGGCTTATCGTCTCAGTGGAGAGAATTTCGTTGATGCTAACAACTCATTGTCGCCTGGTTGAAATTTGGAGACCTTCAACTAATGTTTTCTTTCTTGCATCTGGGAATGTTTTACGATGTTCCTTAACGACCTGAAGCAAAAACTGTGCCTGTTCCTCATTTCTCGTTACAGAGGTGTTAAAGTCCTTTATCAATGCTACTCCCTTTTCTGCTATATCATTGACAACCTTTATGCTTTTAAGAATCTTGGAAGCGGTTTGATAATCTGGACTCTGTTGCCACTGAGCTGGATCTACAGAAGTTAGAAAGTCATGGGAGTCATCAACTCACCTAAAGTAACCTAAAGTAATATATATATATATATATATATATAATATATATATATATATATAATATATATTATTTAATTGAGTCTCGCGCAGAGCCAAGGTGATAACCCGACTCCAAGACATACACAAAAGGGCATCTTTAAACAACTTAAAAGACACCTACACAAATAAGACACCGTTTGAAGACGCAAAAATTACCTTTATATTCTTGAATATTTGTAAAAAAAAAATTTGAACAGTGAAACCAACGTTATAAAAAAACAATGTATGATAGGTTAAACAGCGCGACATTTCGACGTCAAAAACCTTGATAAAATATGCATTTAATTGAATGCCAGGTTAGGTCAATTGAATGCCACGTTAGGTTAACTGAATGCTCAGTTAGGTCAACTGAATGGTCGGTTAGGTAAATGAATGCCGGTTAGGTCAACTGTACGCCCTTAACGATTGCTTAGGTTAAGTCGTGATATTTTTGTTAGTTCTAACGAAAATATCAAGACTTAACCTAACCAATCGTCAAGGTCGTACAGTTGACCTAACCAGGCATTCAATTAACCGTGCATTTAGTAATTTTCACGTCGGTTTCGATTAAGTTTAAACAGCTTTTACCTAAGAATTTTTTCTTTCAATAAGCCGTTTCCATGTTTTAGAGTGGAACAGATACACAGACAGACAGACGCATATATATATATATATATATATATATAGAGAGAGAGAGAGAGAGAGAGAGAGAGAGAGAGAGAGAGAGAGAGATTTTTTTTTTTTTAAATTCAAATTTTTGTCTAATTAAAAAAAATTATAATTTTGCTGAATCTTAAATGCACAGAGTGAAAAGCAGGCGCTAGAGCTTCGCCCACTTTATGACGTGTCTATGATGTCACTATCCTTCAACGTATCCGGAATACAGAGGGACGGACAGGACTCCCTTTTTATGTCTAGATTTTTTTTTTATTATACAGTTGTGAGTGCCTCTTTGTGCTGCATTTTTTATTTTGAAAGATGTTTTGGAGCAAGTGTAGTTTACGTCCCCCTGACGCAAAAGTGGACACAAACTACACTAGGTCAAAGTTGGGGAACGTAAACTACACTAGGATCTTTAGGAGACATTTTTTAAATGAATCCATCAAATAAAACGTTAAAACTAACGAAAATATTACGACTTAACCTAACCAATCGTCAATTTATTTATATATATATATATAAAACCTTTGGTTTTCTTCCGCCCGAATTGTTCATTCTATCGAAGGTCAAGCTTTTCACTCCACCTTAGACCTACAGTTTAACGTGGAATCCGAACCACGCCCCACCAGCAGCCTAGCGTCTTAACCACTAGGCTGCTCAGGGTACCCATTTATCTACCAACCACTTTATTTTGTGGAAGGATGAACAGCTGGGTTTTGCTGCGCGCCGCCTGCCATCACCGGCTCTCGATCCCGGAGCCGATGGATTCGTAGTCAGCGACGCTAACCACTACACCACCGAGGTGCATATGTAAGTTACAGTCAAAGTGTGTAACCAGCCATTTCGCGTAATGGCTGAAACTTTTAGTCATTTCGCGAAATGGCTGTTTCACTTGGTCATTTCGCGAAGTGACTAAAATCTTCAGCCATTACACGAAATAATTGAAATTCCATCTCGGTCATTTTGTACAAGATCATTTGCCCGGTTAGGTCAACTGTATGCCCGGTTAGGTCAACTGTATACCCGGTTAGGTCAATTGCATGCTCGGTTAGGTCAACTGTATGCCCTTGACAATTGGTTAGGTTAAGTTGCGTTATTTTCGTTAGTTTTAACGAAAATAACACGACTTAACCTAACCATTTGTCAAGGGCATACAGTTGACCTAACTGGCATACAGTTGACCAAACCTGGCATACAGTTGACCTAACCGGGCAAATGATCTTGTAAGTTGTGTTATTTTCGTTAGTTTTAACGAAAATAACACGACTTAACCTAACCAATTGTCAAGGGCATACAGTTGACCTAACCGGGCCTTCAATGTCGGACATCAGAATAACATTGAAGTGCCGGTTAGTATTTGAAAACCTCTATATCGAAAATTCAAATGTGTTCAAATGTTCAAATATGTTCAAATGTGTATTTGAAGAGTGTTTCTCACTTATTTGAACAGACCTGTGGATGTATGTATGTTTTAGCAGATTTAGTTAGTTAAATAAAGGTTTCCAAATTTTACTGTGATGTTTGTTATTTCTATGAATTCATGACAAAAGTCATTTTAGCCATTTCACGAAATGACCAAGGTGGAATTTCAGCCATTTCAGCGTTTCCCAACTTTGTCCGCGTATACCTAATCAAATAAAACGTTAAAACTAGCGAAAATATTACGACTTAACCTAACCAATCGTCAATTTATAAATTGACGATTGGTTAGGTTAAGTCGTAATATTTTCGCTAGTTTTAACGTTTTATTTGATTAGGTATACGCGGACAAAGTTGGGAAACGCAAACTACACTAGGATAATGTCGGGGAACGTAAACATACACTAGGCACCATCGGGGGACGTAAACCACACTTGCTCTTGTGTTTTTGTTTTGGTAAGTTCGAGAGAGAAATCCGTGACCAGTTAGATGGATATATCGTCCCTGAAATTTATGAAGTGGGCAATACGGTGTAAGTAACGAAGTGTTTTTTTTATGCAAAGATTTACAGTAATACTTACACCTCTCTCTCTCTCTCTCTCTCTCTCTCTCTCTCTCTCTCTCTCCAGTAGTGTAGCCAAATGGGGTCAGAGGGGTTAATTGACCCCCTTAAGCAAGAGCAATGTATGTTTTTTTTCCAATTTCTCTCATCTGTGATTAAAAAAACTTCAGTTACGTAGTTTTTATAGAAATAGAGACATTGCTCTTGCTTAAGGGGATTCAATTGAAACCTCTGATTCCTCTCTGGCTACGCTGCTCTTCTCTCTCTCTCTCTCTCTCTCTCTCTCTCTCTCTCTCTCTCTCTCTCTCTCTATATATATATATATATATATATATATATATATATATATACACACACGAGGGCGGGCTGAAAAGTAATGCCTCCACTTGAATAATTCTGGATTGTCTAGAAGTAGCCAGATAAAACCGGTTTTAGGTTCTAGCCTAATATAGCCTACATTCATTTCACACGTTGGTTCAGTACCGATTACAAAAGAAAGGAGTAAAGACCTTCGCTTCAAGCAACGTGCCGTAATTGAATTTTTGACCGCGGAAAGTGTTGCTCCCACAGACATTCATCGGCGAATCGAAGCTGTGTACGGTAAACAGTGTGTTGATGTGAGTACCGTTCGGTGTTGGGCGAGGCAGTGTAAAGAAGGAGAAGCAGGGCAAGAAGATTTGCGAGACAAACCGCGAAGTTGAAGGCCTGTAACGGCAACCGACGAGTCTCATCGGAACTACGTTGATGAATTGAATTGTGGAAATCGTCGCATTAAACAAAATGAAATTGCTGCAATGCACGATATCTCCAAAGAGCGAGTGGGACACATTATCAGTATTCTCGGTTACCGAAAGGTCTGCGCCAAATGGGTGCCTCACATGCTCAGTCTAGGCCGGGTCGAAAAATTAAATTTGTGAATTTCCACGTGCCTGTGTCCAAGAAATTTGTAGATGTACTATAAATGCTCAACAATGATTAAAAAACCTAAATTGTTCAAGTTTTAGATGTTCCGCAAGTCCTCTGAAGATTGCAAGTAAAACGTAAAACATTACAAAAAACTTTAAAACTTTTAAAACTTTATTTAAATACGTAAACTTTATTTAAATACGTAAACTTTATTAATTATTTGGCAATTATGATTTTTTATTAAGATTTTCTTGTATTTTTTGTATTCTTGTTGCTATTAATTTTTTTCCTGACTGTGTTTCGTCCAGAATATATATAATTTATATATACAATTTTTCTTTTCAGAATTGATTATTTGAATAGTTAAATACGCGTTGTTACACTAACAGAGTGACTTTCCCAAATTATCCGAAATGGCTGAGGCCGTAAAAGTAAAAGCAAATGTTGAAAAAAATCATGAGTCCAGCTGTTTCCCTTTTTGGGAAAGCTGAGCTCAGTGGAAATCAACTTCCCCTATATGAAGACGTTTTAAAAGAATATTTACAAACAAGATATCTCTTACTTATAGCTAGTGAGGGGAAAAAAGAGCCAAATGCTAATGATGTGGCAAGAATAGTTGCATCAAAGGTAAAAGAGATCTGGAAAAGTGCATCAATTCCAACAATATCAGAACAGCAAATACTGTATTAGCCAGAGTAAAGGATTGTCATGAAAAATCTAAAAGTATGATGAAGACTGGTAGAAAAAGGAAAGATTTTGAATCTAAATTGACCGCGTTCAAATCCAAAAATCAAAAGCTTTTTGATATTGCTGACTGCAAATGCCGTGATCTGTTTTCTTGCACTTGTGAAAAAGAGCGAAAAGTTCCTGCAATGGAACGTTCTTTCCTAATTGACCAAAGAGGTGCACGAAAAATGGCAATAAGATCTGAGCGTAAAGAACAAGAAAGAACACGATTTTCTAAAAACATTGAAGATGGAGATATCAATAACCCATCCACTTCCAGGGAAGAGCCAAATGACTGGGATAACTTTCATACAATTCCTGATTCTGACACATCAACAGATGCAGATAGAGAGCGTGATGATGATGATCACATTCAGGAAGGTATAAAGAAATCAGGTGAAGCACATAAGCTCACTCGCAAATTGCCTTCATTAGCAAAAACTTGTGACCGATTCGGAATATCAGACAGAGCTGGTGCAGCCGTCGCCTCTGCTGTTCTGGAAGATTTTGGTCTCATTACCTCTAAAGATTATCACAATGTTGTGGCTAAGAATAAGGTGAGACGGCAGAGAAAGAAGATCAGAGAGGAGTTGAGTAAATCAAGTGAAGAAAGTATAGAAACATTGTATTTTGATAGAAGAAAAGACTTAACTAAAGCAAATATCTGTAAGGATGGGAGGTACTACAGTACAACAATTACTGAAGAACACATCACGCTTATAGCTGAACCAGAATCAAAATATCTTGGGCACTTCACTCCTGTGACTGGAAATTCAACTAACATTTCTAAGGGAGTGATAAAGTTTCTTAACAGTAACAATATTAAGGTAGACAATCTGAAGGTCATTGAATGTGATGGAACCAATGTAAACACTGGCATACATAATGGAGTTATCAGGCAACTAGAGGTACACTACAATACTCCTTTTCATTGGTTCGTGTGTTTGCTGCATATCAATGAGCTACCTCTCCGCCATTTGTTTAATTATTCGGATGGTAAAACCAAAGGACCAAAATCCCTTGCTGGAAATGTTGGCGAAAGTCTTACTGCGTGCGAAAAGATGCCAGTTGTCAAGTTTGAAGCAATCAAATCAAGTAATATGCCTTCTATTCCTGGAGATCTCATTCTAAGCCAAGATCAAAAGTATCTCATGGAAATTTGTAATGCAGTCATAGAAGGCCAATGTCCCCAAAACCTTGAAAACCGCAACCCAGGTCCTTTGAACCATGCCAGATGGCTTACGACAGCCAACAGGATAGTTAGACTTTATGTTGCGACCAAAAAGCCGTCAGAAAACTTGAAAACTCTGACTGAATTCATTGTTCGCGTTTATGCCCCAACGTGGTTTAATATAAAGCGAAATCCTTACTATCACCAGGGACCAAGGCACCTCTGGTTTATGATATCTAGTTCAAGATACCTATCTGATGAGCTTAAGGCAGTCATTGATCCTGTTATTGAAAGAGGGGCATATTTTGCTCACCCAGAAACTTTATTGGTCTCGATGTTATTTGATGAAAGGCAAGTGATGAGAGAGAGAGTTAGCTTTCCTGCGCATTCTCTTAGCCAGGGAAAGTGTGTCCTCGGGCATTAGAGAATTTAGACGGCCTAAAATTAATTTCTTGGCAAGAGACTACACAGATTTAATTCGATTTGGAGACTACCCAAGACATGAACCACCTCTGACCAAAAGCTTGACAAACACCCAGTTAGAGCTTATCGTAAGGGGTGATGAAACTAACCCTCTATTGAAAAAGTACCCATGTCATTCACAAGCTGTGGAAAGACATGTCAAACTTGTAACAGAAACATCAGCTTCTCTCTGTGGCCAGGAAAATAGAGATGGTTTTATAAAGGCAAGAATTGCTTCAAGATCAAACATGCCTACATTTGAGTCAAAATGCGAATACAAATGTCAATAAACTATATGTAAAAACTAATGGAAGGGAGGAAGGGCTGGGCATGGTGTGGAATTCGACCTACAGCCACCTCCTCGTGGTGAATTCTGGGTGATTTACCTTGTAAACTATCATGGCAAGTCAGCAAAGAGCCGTAGTTTACTATACGGAGTATCGGAAAAAATCACCAAAACTTTAAGTAACTTGTGGAACCTCAAAATATTTATATAAAAGCTTCAAACTTTGTCATGATACTTCCTATGTAGGTACACAAACTTTCGTAATACAGGGTAAATTAAACTTCCAAAAAAAAATTTTTCTAGCAAAAACGACGAGATAAAAACTTAGAGGCTACACATTTGCCAAGAAAATCTTCAGCGCTTCGAAAATGAAGGAGATGAATTTCTGCACAGCACTGTGACAGGAGACGAGAATTCCACCCAGATCATAAGTCGCTCATTTTGTGTGGGACCTCCAAACTGCTCCGAACCGCAGTTGAGGTCAGAGCGCGTCTCGACTGAAGGCTGGTTAGTCCTGGCAATTGAGTCAGTGTGAGTAGCTCCTTGAGTCCCCACAGTATATATATATATATAATACGACAAACGCTATGATTTTATTGCCTTATTATATACAGTTTATCCTTTGTATGTTCTTCAATCGAAATGAAACGAATCTCGCATCTTTTTTGCTAAGTCAATTATTTTCAATAGTGTACGCATGATAATAACAGTGACGCAAATCAAACATTCAAACGTCTTGAATTTAGCCTGGAAGGCCAATGTGGGACCGCACACATAGAGACTAGTATCAGGTCTACGTAACCCCGTAATGAAAATTATATTTATAGGTTGAATTAAACAACTTATTGCTACTAATCAATAATAAAAATTAATTTGCTTATAATAAAAAACATCATATCCGGAAAAACAAATGTACTTTTATTGTAATAGGTCACGCTAGCATTCTAGGGTCAACATTCACTCACGTTAGACTGGAAGACGGAATTTGGCGGAATTGACGGAATTGACGGTGGCATTTTTAAAATTAGCAGCGTAATCTCCTTTTGACAGTTTTCTCAACATGACTGACGAACATTATTTCACGTGATAGAAATTATATTACGAATATATAAGTTAAGGATTTTGAAGCTTTATCTATCTAATTTAACGTGAATAACTGTTAAATTCAAGAGATTTCACTGCTTCATTTGCAGCACTGTTGTTATCATTGGTAAATTATCGAACGTAATTAAGTTTTGCAAATACGATTTGAAATACGTTTCATTTTAAATGCAAAAAATTGTAATACATAAAATCACAATGATCGTTGTAAAATTTATATACGTATATCCCTCCTCTGTACTATAAAATTTTCACTTCATCTTTAAATTCTTTCCTACCTCTCAACCTCTCTTCTCGGCTTTGCTTTAAAACTTTCACTCGTCTTTAAATTTTTCTTTCTTTTAACCTTCCTTCTTAAACAGACAGCCTCATAGGGACCAGCCGGTCTGTTGCTGTTTGGTGCCCTTTGTATTCCTTTGTGTCCTGAAGTCACTTACAAATATAACTATAACGAAATTTTTTACTGTACTGGATCGGAAGTATAATTGAGGCAAATGTAATTGCTAATTGTACCTAAAGTTTTCAATTACACGTGCTATACAGGTTCTCCGAAGTTACGGATTCAGGTCAAACAATTCTTCCTTTAAAGGTACAGTTGCCCGCACATGTAATATTCCTTGCCTCACAGACGACTCCGTACATGTGGCAACGCCGCAGTGATAGTCAAGGTACCCTAACTAGGGGGGGAAGGTGGGGTGGAGGGGGACAACCGAGTCCAACAACATATAACAGACATATATATATATCTAAAGGACAATTGAATGTGCAGTCATTGACATACAGGTAATTATAATGTAATGCCTGTGTTCATAAAGATAAACAATAAATATGATTGTGAACAGCGTTGAACTCCATGTAGTTTACTAGTCTTATACAGTAACTAGCGGAGCGACTTGGAGTTGCCTGGGTGGAAGTTGAACGCTATATATATATATATATATATATATATATATATATTATATATATATATATATATATATATACACATTATAACTGCAAGCACGCAGTATAATTAACGTAAAGAACGACGCTTTGTATAGGAGAATTATCCGCGCAAGATGAGAGCGAAAGAACGAAACAAATGAAAAAATGAGGTACCCACCCGGGAATCGAACCGGGATCTTCCGATTGCCGGTCAGATATGATAACCACTACACCACAGGCCTCACCCAAACAAATGCCGTAATTCCTCTACATACGCGCAGAAACCAATGCCCCAAAGGGGCACCTCCCGCATGCCGTAACATTATATACATTATAACTGCAAACACGCAGTATAATATATATATACTGGGTGATCCAGATAAATGGGACCCATAAAAAAAAGCCAAATATTCTTAATATTTAATTCCTTTCATAAAAACTATATATCATTCGAAAGAGTAGAGTTACAAGTTTATTATGAAATATTATTTTTTTTAAATGACTCCTTTCAAATGTGCTCCATTAGTTGCCAAGCATTCCAGTGTTCTCGCTTGTAAGTTATGCATCACTTTTGCAAGAGTGTGCGGTGGTATGGCCTGTATCTCATTTGTGATGGCGGCCTTCAATTCTTGCAAGGTCGTTGGGTTATTTCTGTAGACCCTACTCTTTAAATATCCCCAGAGATAATAATCTAAGGGAGAAAAATCCGGAGACCTTGCGGGCCATTCAACGTCTCCAAATCTTGAGATTAACTCGCCTGGAAACGTTTGACGCAAAACTGCCATGCAGTTCCTCGTGGTATGGCAGGTAGCTCCGTCTTGTTGGAACCAGTGGTTTTCTAGACAAAGATCTCTTAATTTAGGAATAAGGAAATCGGTCAACATTTTTTCGTAGCGATCACCATTTACAGTGACCGTGTTTCCGGTGGAATCCTCGAAAAAGTACGGCCCTATGATCTGAGATGCAGTAAGACCACACCAAACAGTTACACGCTGACTATGCAACGGGACTTCGGTAATATTCAACTGGATTTTCTGTTGCCCAGAAACGACAATTTTGTTTGTTTACAGTTCCATTCAAGTGAAAATGGGCTTCGTCTGACATAATCAAAGTTGCTAGAAAATTGGTGGTCATTTACCTTCTGTTGGATCCATTGACAGAATTGTCGTCTTCGTGCGAAATCTCCATCGTTTAGTTGTTGCACTGTTTGAATTTTATATGGAAAGAGCATTAAATTTTGCTTGAATATACGGTGTGTTGTTGTTCCATATCCAACTCCTAACAGCTGAGAAGCACGTCTGATGCTTAGGTTAGGATTATCCTGTACAATTTCATGAGTTCTGTTAATGATCTCGTCTATCCTTGCTGTGCGCACTCTTCCAGTTGGTTTTCTTTTTCCAATGCTGCCAGTTAGGGAAAAATTTCTGACACACCGACGGATTACTTTCTTAGAAGGTGATTTTGACATCTGAAAATTTGTCTTGAAAGATCTTTGAGCTGAAACTACACTTCTTCCATGCTCATAATATTGCTCAGTTATGAAACGCAGCTGTTCCACAGTCCATGCAGTCATCTTGAAGGGTTAGTTTTAACTAACACTTTTATTTTGTTTTGTATCTTATCTTGTCTTGTATTGTCAAAACCTATACAATCCTGTACAAACTTGTAACTATCCTCTTTCGAATGATGCGTATGATTTTATAAAAGGACTTATACTTTAAGAGTTACAGGGGTTTCTTTTGGGTCCCATTTCTCTGGATCACCCTTTATATATATATATATATATATATATATATATATATATATATATATATAGAGTATGTGTATATATATATATATATATATATATATGTTAAACACAGACCGTGCATGGAACAAGGAACTCTTCTGGGAAAAATTAAATCCACTATAGTCCGAATAAGTAATATATATATACACACCCGGTTAGGTTAATTCAATGACCGGTTAGGTTAATTGTACGCCCTTGCCGATTGGTTAGGTGAAGTCGTGATATTTTCGTCAGTTTTAACGAAATATCACGACCTAACCTAACCAATCTGAAGGGCGGACAGGAGGCCGGGTCGAAATTTTATATTGAAAAGGTACATATTGTGAGGGGTTTGAATGGAACACAGGAACCCCCTCAAAAATTATTTTCGCTGTTTAAAGCCTCCTACCCCTGGCACAATTTTTCACTTTTTGACCTATATTGAAGAATATTCCATTTATACGAGACTTACTCTACCTTAAGGTTTTTTGATGACATAATTCACTTTTTCATTGTTCCTTATCACATCAAAAGGGAAGAAATTTTCAATATTATTAGGAAATTTCATTTCATATGTTTCTTACTCATTCCATTGGGCTTCCATTCAAACTTGGGCAGTTTTCGCCTTGATTCTAATGAGTTTAAGATAAGCTTTTGACGGTTGTCATATCCTATTCTTTCCTGACATGCCTTTGTTACTATTATAGATTCACTGCCCTTTCCACACTTTGACTGTGGCATGGAAAAGAAGCTATCTCCAGTGGAGTGGCTTACATCGAGCCTGTAGTTTCTCATCGTCGCTAAAACTGTTTAGCAGCGGTGGAGGAGGAGTTTAAGATAAGCTTTTGACGGTTGTCATATCCTATTCTTTCCTGACATGCCTTTGTTACTATTATAGATTCACTGCCCTTTCCACACTTTGACTGTGGCATGGAAAAGAAGCTATCTCCAGTGGAGTGGCTTACATCGAGCCTGTAGTTTCTCATCGTCGCTAAAACTGTTTAGCAGCGGTGGAGGAGTAGTAGTCAGTAGATTGGAAATTGAGGGTTCGAGGCAACTCAAAGTTTCTGGTACCTGAAAATCCTGTTCTTGAAAGGATGATTTTCTGAATAGCATGCTCCCTAAATTCTAGTCTCTTGTCAGTTACCATTGATATGAGTATATTTTCTGGGTGGGCAAAGTAGGCGTTATTCTTTAATACTGATTCTATGATTGATCTATGTTGTTGTTGTGAAGGGTACCTGGGAATTGAGTGGACAGATCTTAAGAAGTGTCTCCAGTTTGTACTGCCAGACACATATCATAGAGATATCTTTGATCACTGCTTAGCTCCTTCACAACATTTGCTGGAATTTCTTTAATGTTTCCCTTTACGCGAGAATATTTGACTACCTCCAATTTTGTTAAATCTGTTTTCAGTTTATTTCCAACTGAAACCACAAAAGTATTTGGACCTGTTGTTTTACCATCAATGGCTTTGTAGATGTGCATAAAAGGCAGCTCATTCAAATGCAAGAGGCACACCAACCACTGCACTCGTCTGTTAAGATGAATTTCAACCAGTTTTATGGCTCCACCAATTTTTCCTGTATTTACGGGAATACAATCACACAGTAAAGCTTTGATAGTATCTGTGCTGTTCGAGTTTGTAATAATAGTTATCAACTCTTCTGCTATGCAGCGAGCAGTTCCATTATCTGGTGTGACATGGTCTACATAGATGCTTCCAGGTTCTTTTACAATAACATAGTGTTCTTTACTTTTTTCTTTCCACATTAGTTAATGTGATATATCTTTCCTTCCATCAAATCCAAGCACTCCATCTTCAGATTTTCGTTATTTAGACCTAAAGTATTTGTTTTCACCCGTACGAATTTCTTTACCTTTCTAATTTCTTTCTGTCAAGCATGTTGGTGTGGTTAAGGATCCCCATATCTTTTAAAGCTGCATTGACTATTGCAGCTGTAGCTCTACAACTTACACGATAACGATCTGCTATTAATGCTAGGTTTTTATAGGAGTGCCTGTTCTGAATATTCTCAGTCAATTCTAAATCGGCCTCATAATCTACATCCTGACTCTCTGAATCTACATCCATGTCTTCTTCGGTATTTTTTATAAATTCCGATGGTAAAACATTGGTGGCTTCAGTCACTTCTTCTTGTGCTTTTAGTTGATGGTCCTTTTTTGAACTAGCTATGCGATCAATTGGTCCTAACTAATTGTTTCTTTGTTTTTGACCCACAAAACACTCCCATTCTGCCATTGGTATTTTATCCTTACACCTGCAAGATTTCCTATCAATTCCCTTATCATAGCATTCACAAGAAAATGTATCAAACATTTCATTATAATGAGCTACTTTTAAGGCAAAACTTTCATTTCTTCGATGTAACGGCACCTTGTTCAATTTTGAGGCTTCTTCTATTAGTCGACTGACTTTAAGATAGACACCTTTGGTGTTAATCGTAGGAAAAGAAAATTTCATCCAAATGTCTTTAATATCTTTTACAACAACCCTGTAACAATCATTAGCAGTTACTGATCCTTTTGATTTAGCTTCTTCACGACGGCGCACAAAAAGGTAGTGTCTCACAACATCTGCTTTTGAAGGAGTCATGGCGGCTGCTGGGAATTCCGTAGGATATCCAAAGGCTGCATTTGAGGACTTGCTTCTAGTAGTCATAGTTTATATTCAGAAATAAATCAAATTATATGTAATTTATAATTTATGATAATTCAAATTACAATTAAAGCAAATGAAAATTATTTCTATTTATCAGAAACATAAAATATCAAGCATTAAACAAACAATTTATCATGTAACATATACAACATTAACATATGAAAATATGAAGGTAAAAAAAGGAGGAGGAGCATGTGATAGGGCTAGTAGGGTAGCACATGCTTGATATTTTAATATTTTGTTAGATGATAAAATGAAACTTCTCACATAGTGTACTTTTTAAGAAATAAAAAAATTCCCATTTTCGACCGGGCCTAGCGTACAGTTGACCTAACCGGGCATTCAATTAACCTAACCGGTCATTGAATAATTTTGCCGTAGGTTTCGATGTGTGTATATATATATATATATATATATATATATATATATATATATATATAAAACCTCGGAGGCCGACGCCACATAGCCTATGTTCTTATATATATATTATATACACAGCGTGTCCCAAAGAAATGTATACCCAATTTGTTCGATAATACCAGCTATGAGGATAATACATATATTACTTTTTATATGTTTTTTAAAAAGAATTTTCTCCTGAATCTAAATATGTAATTATTTTATTAAAAATTGAAAAACAAAAAAGTTACAGATGTTTAAATTATAATTATTATTTTCGAGACTTCATGTGCGATATTTTCTAATTTTTTTTTTATGGCCTGGCCTGCCTTTTAACCGACTGTTTTGAGATACTTATGTTTAGTGCCTAGCTTAGCATAGCCATTTCGTTGAGTTCTAATTAGGCAAGACTACAGTTTTGCTCTAACCTTATCTAACATCTTATAACTCTGCGACGTTTCTTCTTTTCTAACGACAATTTGAACATCTTAGATAAAGTGTCATTTAACCATGGAATTTGTAAATTTTTGAACTAACTAATAATTACAACATTTATGCTTCAATATCAACACTAAACATAAGTATCTCAAAACAGTCGGTTAAAATATTAGAAAATATCGCACATGAAGTCTCGAAAATAATAATTATAATTTAAATATCTGTAACTTTTTTGTTCTTCAATTTTTAATAAAAATAATTACATATTTAGATTCAGGAGAAAATTCTTTATTAAAAAACATAAAAAGTAATATATTTATTATCCTCATAGCTGGTATTATCGAACAAAGTGGGTATACATTTCTTTGGGACACGCTGTATATATATATATATATATATATATCAGGGACGTGCCCTCTGGGTAGGCAAGGTAGGCAGTGCTTACCCTGAATAAAACTAAAAATATTAAATATAAAAAGTAAATGATTTTCACTTCATTATATAAATGTTAATTTAATGTATGAAATTCAATGTATAAATTTGTAAATGGATAATATTGTGTTAGAAGCACAATTTCCCCGTGCCTTTCAACCTCTATATATATTAACGCTTGACAATGAAATTTTCCCACGTGCCGTGAGTGGAGCTCCAAGCTGTGACAAATACTGCGCTATATAAGCAGATTTAATTCTGCTTTTCACTCAGTGTTTTACCGTTCGGGCACATGGTTGGGTGTGTGGCTGTGCGCGCGTCTGTGTTATCGTTTGCCTCTGGTGATTGAACTAAATTTTAGACATTTTATTTCAAAATTTAACCCTTTTCAAATATGGACAGTGAGTATCTTAAGAATTTTTCTAAACTGTCTTATGAAGAAAGGTTGAATGTGATTAAAAATGGTAGGCCGACACCGGAACTGAAACAGTTGCTACAGCGTAAAGGAACAAAAATAATCAGAACGTTTCAAACGACGTGGTACAGCAAGAAAGAGTGGTTGTGTGGTTGTGTTACAACAGGTAGACTCTTTTGTTTTCCATGCTTGTTATTTTTCGTATCTAGTGAAAGTGTGTGGATAAGAACAGGATATTGTGATTTAAATAATTTGACTAATGCTTTAAGTAAGCACGAGAGGTCTGCTGCGCATTATGAAAGTCAAATATCGTTGAAAACATTTGGATCTACACGAATCGACTTGAGCATAGATAAGCAAAAAAAACTTAGCATTGAAATTCACAATAAAAAGGTAAAGGAAAACAGAGACATACTGAAAACATTAATTTCTGCTACTTGCTTTTTGATTAAACAAGAACTTGCTTTCCGCGGTGATAATGAAGATAAATCCTCTTTAAATCGTGGAAACTATATTGAGTTACTGAACTACACTGCAAAGTTTGACCAAAAATTAGCACAACATTTACAGACTTCATCCGTGTTTTCTGGCGTTTCTAACAAGATACAAAATGACTTGATTGAAGCAGTAGGCATAGCTGTAGAAAATAATATTAAAGAAGATATCGCAAGGTCCCCATTCATTGCTATAGAAGTGGATGAATCGACTGATATTTCAAATACAGCTCAATGTTCCACAGTTTTAAGATATGTATTGGATTCTGAAATTAAAGAGGCTTTCATAGGATTTGACGAACTTAAAGACAGAAGAGCTACTGGTGTAACAGAATGCATATTTAAAAATTTAGATAAATACAACTGTGCTGAGAAGCTTGTAGCACAGACATATGATGGAGCATCGGTAATGGCATCGCATTTAAATGGCGTTCAAGCTAAAGTAAGAGAAAAGGCATCATCAGCGTTATTTACCCATTGCTACGCTCCCAAGTTGAATCTTGTTCTATCTCAGTCAGCGAAATTTATACCTGAATGTACAATCTTTTTCAAGACCATTGATGGTCTTGCTGCATTTTTCAATCACTCTACAAAACGAACGCAATTTCTTGATGAAATAGTACATAAACGCATTCCAAAGGCTGCACCAACGAGATGGAGTTCTAACTCAAAGCTAGTGCAAACTATTTTACACTATCATAGTGACCTTTGTAAACTTTTCAACAACATTGACAGCAATCCTTTATTGTGGGACTCAGATACTTTAGTGAGGAGTAATGGATTTTATAATTGGCTAACGAAAGATTCAACATACTTTCTTCTCATGGTATATGATAAGATTTTCATTAGAACTGACACACTCTTCAATATCTTACAAACTAAAATTATAGATATTCCATATTGCATTGAAAGAATCAATGAAACAATGAATTCCCTCGAGGGTCTGCGCAAAAATTTTGATGATATCTATAAGTTTGAAAAATGTTTCAAAGAAAATAACTTGACTGAATCAAAATGTCGTAAAAAAGGTCCAATTAAAAAAGAAACAGAAAGAATATTCTGTCTAATATTGAATGACATACTGCAGCATATGGAAGCAAGATACAGTGACTTCAAAAATTTACAATTTATTTCATTAGTTGATAGTAAAAAGTTTCTAAAACTAGCTACAGAAATTGATAAGGATGCACTAGAAAGTTTAGAGAAGAATTATGGTAACTTCTTCGATGTCATAAGATTGAAAACTGATCCAGCTGGAATTTATAGTGCACAAGTGTTCAGGGATAAATCAATTAAAGATTTGCTTGCTTTCATATTTCAAAATGGACTTGAACTAACGTTTCCTGAAGCGGTGAAGCTGTTGCAATTGATTTTAACAATTCCAGCTACAACAGTTTCTGTTGAGAGGTCATTTTCAGCTATGAAAAGAATTAAAAGCTACAGCAGGAATAGAATGAAACAGGAAAGGCTTTCATCACTTGCCCTAATTTCAATTGGAAAGGAAAGATTTACTAAAATGGAGCAAAATCCCACTTACAATTTCTTTGAAAAAATTACAGATATTTTTGTTACTAACAAAGAGAGAAGAATGGAATTCATCTACAAATAAAGCGGTAAGTAAATATTTGTTGTTGACCAAAAATTAGCACAAATGGTGCGGAAGGGGTTAATTATGCTTAAAATTCGTTGGTGGCTGGGGCTCCGCCCCGGAACCCGCTGGGGGAGCTCGCGCCCACCCCAGACCCCCTAGCTTAAAACCGCTCGCTTCGCTCGCGCATTGAGTCTGCCTACCCTGAGTATTTACTCACGGCACGTGCCTGATATATATATATATATATATATATATATATATACATATGATAGAACTCCGCCCATTTTATGTCTATCTTTCAACCAATCCGAAATACAGAGGCCTCCAGCGGCCTCAGAAGACCTCGGAGACCAACGCCACATAGCCTATCTTCTTTCCCGGCCTCAGTTACCCCTATCCTCTAACTCTCATCCAAATCTAGCCAGTGGTTTGGCCGGCCATAAGAAACAAAAAGAGAAAGTTCGCAGGCAGTTCGACCGTCACAATTATTAGTAAGATAAGGTTCCATTATGATTACTGCAAGTCTATATGAACAGCTACCACAATACAACTTTTTATATATTAGTGAATTTGAACCAAAATTGGACATTACACCAACCTCCACACTCCTTCATTCCCCTTCTGCACCCACCAGTCTTCTTTTTATTACGCTTGCTCATCATTATCATATACTCATCATCTTTTATAGATGTTTTTCGCTTTCCATCCTCAACCTGTTCTGTTCTTCACATCCCCAATTTATGAGGCGTGAGAGTGTTTTGGAAATAGTAGACAATGATACTCCAGCTTTAGTAGCTATTTGTCTTTGAATGTTGCCTTCTTCATGGAGGACAATAATTTTCAACCTATTCTTGTATGAAATTTCTTTATTTGGAGCCATTACACTATCTTATAATATTTAAAAAAAAATAGAAGATGAGACATTTTTTGTATTAAAGTTTAACAAATAAGATGATATTTTTAAAGGAACTTGCGATTACATGAGGGTATAAACAACATGTGTGAGTCATTAAATCTATAAAACATGTTATTACATCAAATTGAATAGTATATTTACCAGTAAAGAACCTGGCCCTCAAAATTGGCAAAATCAATAAAAACTAGTGGTGTACTGATTCATCGGCATTAGCAGAATCGGCCATTTTTTGGGCATTGGCATCGGCCAAATTTAGCTGATTCTCTTACTGATTTATTTGAAATTTTAAAATTTTCATTACAAAACAAAATCGATATTTACAGAAAATTTAACACCAAAAAAACTATGATAATTTATACTCATTTCAGTGTAATTATATAAAAATATTTTACATTCACAAAAATGGCAAAGCATAATAAGGTAAGTTGTCCATAAATTTACATTTTCTCGACTGATAATCTTTAAATATTATAAACTATTGGAATGTAATTGTAATTGGTTGTGTAATGTCTATTTTTGGTGCAAATTCACTAGTATATAAAAAGTTGTGATCACTTTAACATATTGCTTCCCAAAGCATTCGGGAAGCAATATGTTAAAATGATCCCTCCTGGGAAGCAATATGTTAAGGTGATTAACACTGGGAAGCAATATGTTAAGAAGAGAAAGGTTGGTTGGTTAGAAAGAGGTTGGTAATCTAAGCTAACTAACGAAAATATCACGACCTAACCTAACCAATCGTCAAGGGCGTACAGTTGACCTAACGATTGGTTAGGTTAGGTCGTGATATTTTCGTTAGTTAGCCTTATAAGACTAACTAAAGAAGGCTGGGGGCCCTGATCTTCAGGTGATCCAAATATTTTACATTCACAAAAAATGGCAAAGCATAATAAGTTAAGTTGTCCATAAATTTATATTTTCTCGACTAGCTAATCTCTAAATATTATAAACTATTGTAATGTAACTGTAATTGGCTGTGTAATGTCTACTTTTGGGAAGCATTATGTTAAAGTGATTAACACTGGGAAGCATATGTTAAAGTGATATACACTGGGAAGCAATATGTTAAAGTGATCCAAAAGTTGTATTGTGGTAGCTGTTCATACAGACTTGCAGTAATCATAATGGAACCTTATTACTGTATAAGACTAGTAAACTACATGGATTTCAACGCTGTATACGATCATATTAATTGTTTACCGTTATGAACACAGACATTACAATATAATTACCTGTATGTCAATGAATGCACATTCAATTGTCCTTTAGATATACAGTATATGTCTGTGTTATATATTGTTGGACTCGGTTGTTCCCCCGTCCACTGCGACGTTGCCATAATTTAGGCCGGGCTGAAACTATAATTTTTGTTTGATTTTAATTTATCAGAGTGACTAACAGTTGGCTTTTGATATAAAAATAAGATTCCTGAAAAAAATAATTGGTGGCCACCAACGTGTGTCCGGCCACCCCCGTTTTTGTAAAAACATCTAATGCCGCACTAGCAAAATCAGGAAAATGGCAATATCTCTTTTTCTGAACATGTTAGAGAGATGGTTTGCATACCA
Organism: Bathynomus jamesi; assembly: GCA_023014485.1. Taxonomy (NCBI): domain Eukaryota; kingdom Metazoa; phylum Arthropoda; class Malacostraca; order Isopoda; family Cirolanidae; genus Bathynomus; species Bathynomus jamesi. The sequence continues at coordinate 629,947 of JAJOZX010001878.1, read as the reverse complement.
AAAGATGCAAAATTTGATTTAAAACAAATATTTGAGAGTGGTATTGTTTCATAAAACCTTTAGTTTTTGAGTTATTTTAGAAAAACTAATTTTTTGGGCCCATAGACCCCCTTTCAACTGAATGTCAACACAATAAAACATTCTCAAGCTGCAAATTGACATGTATTAGTGGTTTTCAATCAGCAATCAAAATCAATCAAAATCAGCCATTTTAAATTCATTGAAAATGCTTTTTGACATTCCAAAACGCCAAACATTAAATTATACAATTAACAAATTGTCATTTTGTCATATTTTAGCATGATAAATAATAATCTAGAACTTAAAATATTTTTTAGACACAAAATCTTTCATTAATTTACGTGATCTAATTTTGTTTCTAATAAGACCATCTCTACGCTCATGACCTACAACAGCCAAGGATGCTTCAGTGACAAGCTTGATGTGCCTTTCAACATTCTGACTGTGGCACTCGTGATCCAGTTTCAATGCGGTATTAATGATATCACGCAGTTCATCATTACTGAATTCTTTTAATACAGGTGGAACAGTTTCCCATTGGGACATAGCAGACAGCTTGTGGTATGCAGAAGCTTTGAAATTGATGATTGGCTTTCTAAAGACCCTAACATTCTCATCTATAGCAGGATATTCATCAGTACCACCTTCATGATCCTCTTCATTCTCATCATCACTTTCAATTATTCCACCTGCAAAATCATTGCTACTACCAGATTCATCATCAAAATCCTCTATAACTCCCCTCAGACACAGAACTTTATTGACAGCACACCTCCTCACCTCTTCATCTTCATCAGCCAGCATTCCAACTAAAATATTTTCACCATGAGCAAAATAGCTGTTATTGTTTAATACGTCATAACAAATTTCTCTAATTTTCCTGTCAGGGAATTTATTTACTCTTTGGATCATATTGAATAGGTTTCTTGACCCATCACTTAGCCTCTTATTAGCCTTGATATTGAACCAACTGTGAAAGTATACTTTGATGATGAATTCTACTATGATTTTGAGGTTCTTACTGGGTCTTTTTTGTGAAACATAAAAGCGAAGAATTCTACAGGCTAAGGTGAGCCATCGAGAGTGATTTAGCAGGCCAACTTCTAAGAGTGCAAGGTCTTCATCCACTTCACCAGTAATAATTGCCCAGCAGATGCAGTATCCATAGTATTGGTCTGTTGATAAATTATTGACCACCTCATTTGGTAGAAGCACAAATGCAGGATAAGGTATAGATTTGAAGTCCACAACATTCCATTCTGACACATCCCCATTGAGCTGAGAACCAATAGGGCCAGAAAATTTGTCTGGACTTTTTGTTGTCCCATCTAAAGTTATGAAGATGTGTCTAAGTGGCAATTCATTTAGATGCAGAAGACAAATATCCCACTGAAGAGGTTGCCCTAAAAACATTTCCAAATATCTGATTGACCCATGCATATGTCCTGTGTTAGTATTTGTCCCATCTGCTTTAACTAAGTTTAATTTGGCCTCAAGTTCTATCCCTTTAATGATCTTATAAATGCCATGAGCAATGTCAATGCCTTTGCCACTCTCCGGGTAAAATGGTCGAGGTAGAAATCATCTGAAAATAAATGTAATTAATTTTACAATTAAATAAAAATGAAAAGGAAGGAATAAAGTTAACTGGACAGTTGTCACTTAAAAAGAAAAAAATTTAAGTAATTGAAATATACTTTATATTACAGTAATATAACAGCATAACGCCTATAACTGTATGACAATCATTTCCATTTACCTGGCTCTCCAGTAATGACATAATGTTCCTCTAGGATTGTGGATGTATAATACTTTTCATTTACTTTGTTAACAGCAAGTGTAGCATCCTTTCTACCGTCAAAGCCAATGCCAGTCACTTTTTCAAATATCACTTCTTCTTCCTTCTTCCTTTCAGCTCTCAATTTAGCTCTCTCCCTTCTCAACTTGTTTCTGAAAAATATTTCAAAAATATTGGCCATGCATTACTGCATTAGCATTATACAAATATACAAAATACAAATGTCAGTGTCCTGTTTGAAACTAATTAATATAAATACAAAATAGAAATTTTGACGCTAATTAAAAATAATAGTAAATCTGGTGATTTAGAACTTATAGCAGAAGCTAAGAAATGTAATATCTAGAGTGATTAAAAACATACTTATCAATAACATTTTGTATGTTATCTGGGGTGATTACTCCAAAGTCCACCAATGTAGCAGAACCAATAGCCGCTCCTGCTCTATCACTTACTTGATATCTGTTAGGATATTTAAAGTAGATTTACATATCTATTGTCAATGAATAATTTATTGGTAATCTTAATCTCTTAGTCACAATGATTTCACTTTAAGCTGTATTAAAAGATTTATCTTTCAGTACTATACCTGTCACATGCTTCAGCTAATGAGCGTAATCTAGTTCTGTTCTGTAATGTTGAGACTTCTGGAACATAGTCTGCATCAAATGAATCATTACAACTGTCGCTATCTGTCAACTCAGGAATGTCCATAGGTTCAGGAGGATGAGGAGGAGGAACTGATTCTTTTGCTTTTGAGATTGAATAACCCGTGATTTGAATTTTAAGTCAGTGCTGTTTCTGGGACTTCTTTCAGGGTACAGTAACCATGCCTAGTTGTTTTCTGGTCCTACAAAGTGATTATATTTCATTACACTATAATGTATCTTTTATCTATGGGTCTCTATATGTAAATTGAAATTCTTACAAAAATGAGAAAATACTAAAATATTACTTATCATTAACATCATTAATAGTGTATTATTGATATTACTAACTTATTAAATGCACTTTGAAAATTGTAGCAAATTATTAATAATTGATAATATTAATAATTGATAATTAATTAATATTAATTAATAATTTACAACTTGAAATTCAATCAACAGACTTACCTCATAAAACTGGTAATCAGATTCAGTCATTTTTAGTAAGTGCTTTTTCTCTGTATCTGCCAACAGTTTGTGATCATGTTGATATATGTCAAATAAAACGTTTACAGTTTCAGAAAATCATCCAGATCTTGATGATATTTAGGTCCCCTTTTTTTTTGTCATACTTCAGAAGGCGGTTGAATTCCTTTATTTGGGTTTTCAGTCGGCTCTGTATGGCATTTACTGATATTGGATAAACATTATATGTGACCCACAATTTATGCAATTCCTCAGAAGTAGCTCTCAGTACAGCATCTGTTTTATAGTCTCCGAAACACAAACACCTTTCAATAACTTGCTTCAACGTAGGCAATTTCCCTAAAGGAAACTGTTCTGCTGGCATAAAACGTACATCACCAAGTACTTTAGCAACTGTTTTCCTTGTAGAAGTCATACTTTATATTGCAAGTGTTGAATTCAATGACAAATTGCAGTTGGAAACTTATAACAAAGGCACCTGAAAATAAAACAAGTTTTCAATTTATTACGTTTAAAAAAAGTTCATGAAGCAGCCCCACCCTCTATTCTTTAATCAAGCATAATGGATGCAAGATAACAAGGAGTCATATCATGTGATCACTATGTCCATGTCAACATCCTTTTAGAGCAATGTTAGTAATAAAAAAGCCAAATCATGCTTATTTTAGAATTTCTTTTGTCACTAAGGTCCGTCGAAAGGGGGTCTATGGGCCCCAAACATTAGTTTTTCTAAAATAACTCAAAAACTAAAGGTTTTATGAAAACATATTATTCTTAATAATGTGTTCTAAATCGAATTCTACATCTTTTGGTATGCAAACCATCTCTCTAGCATGTTCATAAGAAGAGATATTGCCATTTTTCTGATTTTGCTAGTGCGGCATTAGATGTTTTTACAAAAACGGGGGTGGCCGGACACACGTTGGTGGCCACCAATTATTTTTTTCAGGAATCTTATTTTTATATCAAAAGCCAACTGTTAATGACTCTGATTAATTCTATCTTGAGTTTCAGCCCGGCCTATAAATGCTATATGTACGGAGTCGCCTGTGAGGCGAGGAACATTACATATGCGGGCAACTGTACATACAGAGGGTTGACAAAAGTAAATAGACACCACGATAATTGTTCTCAAGAACAAATGAAAAAGCTCATCAATGAAATGCCAGAACGTGAGTCAGCTTTACATGATACAAAGGGGAAAGCAACACGATTCTAAATATAATGATTCAATAATTTTTTATTTATTGTCTTTTACTATCAAATCAAAAAATAGGAAAATCAAACTTGTCTATTTACTTTTGTCAACACTCTGTACAATAAATGAGCATGACAGTTAATTTCAGGAGTCTCCAGTCAAGAGTCGCAATATGTGACCTCTCTAAATCCCGTGCCTCCTTTTGTGGTTCATTGTTCAGCCTGCATCGTCAGATGATATCCAGCAAAAGGTGGATTGATACATTCATTAATGGGGCATGTATGGGTGATGATACTAATCTCCTTTCACAGCTCTAGAGATATGATAATCCCTCCTTAACATACGCTAAACTGGTTCCATCTTATTTGTGTGTACAGTATACTGTACATTAAATACTCGTTTCTACTTTTGTTCACAATGGTTTAATTGGGAGGTAAAATAGATCAAATTTTGGATCTCTTCGACTTGACGGCCTGTAATATTTTTTAACATTACTTGCTTTTTATTGTCCAGTTTTAATCGAAGATTTAAAAAAATAACATTAATGGTTTAGAGAAACAAATAGTGAGGCAGTTATACATTTTAGTTTAGAGAATATCATATACGCTTTAAGATTCCAAAATCCCTGAAAGTTTTAGGTCAACTGTACGCTCATGACGATTGGTTAGGTTAAGTCGTGATATTTTCGTTTGTTTTGACAGTAAACTAACGAAAATATCATGACTTAACCTAACCAATCGTCAAGGGCGTACAGTTGACCTAACCTGGCATTCTGCTAACCAAACCAATTGGTAGAGTCTAGAATTTGACGGTCCCGTAGCCATGACTCGTTTTTTTCCGCCGTCCGTCAAATTAAAAAGATCCCAATACGGTTTAAAAATATATATTTTAAATTTGTTAAATTGCATATAACTGCCTCACTATTTGTTTCTCTAAAACATGAATGTTATTTTTGAAATCCTCGATTAAAACTTGACAATAAAAAACAAGTAATGCTAAAACATATTACAGGCCGTCAAACCGAAAAGATCCAAAATTTTAAAAACAACTATGATTAGCCAATATCAACCAATCACGAGTTTTTTTTATTCATTGTAATTTTGTGTTTTCACATATAAAGTCCGTGAGGCGTACCAAAGTTTACAGATTAAGTTAGTCACTCCAAGCTTCTTCAAAATTTCATACATTCTTGTGTAATTGAAAAAAGACAGTCGATCAGTAAATTTACAAAATTAGTTCAACCATCAAATTTTGAGTATGACATTGGGAGTCAGTGAGTTAAAATTTGTGAAGCGGTATTAGAATCCACGTGTCTCATGAGCTTAAAGTAAATATTAACTTTTCATTCGCTTAAAAAATTTCGTTTTTAAGTCTTTTGCATAAAATTATTTATATGTTAAATGCGAGCGTGTCTGAATAGATATAGAGAGGATTGATAAAAGTAACCACGATAATTGTCCTCAAGAACAAATGGCGAAGCTCATCAATGGAATGCCAAAATGAGAGTCATCTTTACATAATTCAAAACGGAAAGCAACAGAATTCTAAATATACTGAATTCAATAAATTTATTATTATTTATGACTTTTATTATCAAATTAAAAACGATGGAAAACCAAAGGTGTCTATTTACTTTTGTCAACACTCTGCAGATAAGCTTTGATTATATGCACTCAATTCAGGACTTATTGAAACGCTGCTCAAATAACAATCCTTTACAATGAGATTACATTTAAGTCTAAACAGTATATAATATAAAATATAAATCTATGATATAGAATCACACATTACTCTTCTAGGAAACTTTTGATTAAAAATGTCTTTCTTTATCGTTGCAAAAGATTCACTGAAAAAAAAATTATGTTTAAGAACTTTTCTATAGCATCTCTCTATTCTTTGACTATGGGAGGAATAAAAACTTAAAAAAAGCTTGTTTCAAAGTTATTAAAAAAAAAAATTAAAAAAATATATATATATATATACTGTATATATATAATTAGGGTGTTTCACAACCGGTCTGCCATACTTTGGGGGTTGATTTGGAGGGTGATATCGAGTAAAAAAGTTAATACAACATCAGTGCTATTTCCAACCTTTGCGGAGCTATGGACGTTTTAAGGTGTACGGAAAAAAATAAACGAGAGTATTAATCTGATTTATTTATTGCTACATTTTATGAGACACCTTATAAATGTTCAAAATGTCCGCCTCGGTTTTCAATGCACAGCCTTGCTCATTCCAAACAAAAGCCCACTGCCCATTGAATCATTTCGGAGTGTTCCCTTATGTAAGCAGCGGCATCCATAACACAGGCCTACGATGGTTTTGTTGTTCGAAATATTTTATAGCTCGTATAGTAATTTTTGCACGCTGATTCCGATAATAATATTCATTTTTCGGCATCACGTACAGATTTTTCACAAAATGTCATTTCATATTAAATAAGTAAGTAATTTTCATTAAATTTTGATTAAAAACTACTGCCTATAAATGCTCATAAATGCTTAGTTTCACCAAGACATTAAAGAAATGAAGAAGAGATAACAGGGAAGGTGGGACATCATCATCATGGCTGATTACTGCTGGATGTTGAAAGGGGATACTCCAGCATTATTACATAAAAGAAAAGGAACAGCGGGTACATTCGAGACTAAAAGGCATAAAAGAAATCTAACGGGGTTAGGTCCGGAGATCTCGGGGGGGCCACGAGATTCGACCAACACACCAATCCAACGATTCCCGTACCGCTGATTCAAGTAATCCATAACATGACGACCAAAATGTGGTAGCACCCCATCGTGCTGAAAGAACATCCTGCGCCTTGTCTCGAAGGGCACGTACTCCATCAAAAGCGGCAATTCGTTCGTCAAAGTTCAGATAAATATCAGTAGTTAATCGCCCTCTTTGGAGTGAACCAGAGGTTCAGCGTCAGCGCACTAGTGATGTTGTGTTGTGTTCGTTGTTGTGCTAGAGCGGTACAGTCTGTCATAATGTGTTCAATTGTTTGTGGTGTGTCCTGGCACAGGTGGCAGGTGTCGTCTGTGGAGTTGTCTAGTCTGTGTTTATATGTCTGTAAGTTGGGGTGATTTCCACATCGGAATCGTGCTAAGTTAACTCGATCCGATCTGCTCAGGCTGGTCTCTGACCTGTCAGTGGGTGGCGGCTTCGCACCTAGGACCGCATTCGGACAGAGTCGTGTCAGTGCTTTGTGGGTTAGGTGTGTGTGTATGTGTTTTCTGTACTGTGTGATGTCTGTGGGGCGTGGTATGGAATGGAGTATTTGGTTATAATGTCTCTCTGGTGTTACCTTAATGGTGCGAGGTGTTGGTGCATGATTGTACATGTAGTGGGAAGGGTGTTGTGGGTTAGTTGTCGCTGCTGCCATGAATTGTGTTCCCTCATGTCTAAATGTTCCCTAACTTTCAGTATTTTTGTTTCTGTGTGCAGGTGAGGTGTTCTATTGGTGTTGTTTGAGTACATCTTGTAATGATACGAAGTGCGTTGTTTTGTATCGTCTATAAGGTGTTTATGTGTGTGTTTGAGATAATGGGTGCCCAGCATGGGCTAGCATAGTCCATAACTGAGCGAATATATTGTTTGTATATGAGTGATGTTCTTTCCTGCTGGTGTCCGAAGTTTGTGCCAGTTAGTACCCTAAGCGTGTTAAGGCTTGACGTACATTTGTTTTTAATGTCCTGAATGTGGTTTGCAAAAGATAATGACGTGTTGTATGTGACCCCAAGTATTTTGGTCCTGTGAGTGTGTGGAATGTTGGTGTTGTTTAGTGTAAGCTGTGGAGTTATCTGGTGTTCTTTTGTGTTGCTTGTTAGCAAGGTGATGGTTGATTTTGTGGGCGCTACTTTGAGTATATTGTGTGTGAACCAGTCTTGTATACTGTATGTATGTTTGTAGGTTATTTGTAGCGGTGTCGATGGTGTTATGGGTGGATGTTAGAGTGATGTCATCTGCATATGATGATAAGGTAAGCTTGTTATCTATGGGTGTTGGAATGTCATGCATGTATAAGTTGAAGAGTGTTGGTTAGAGAACAGAGCCTTGAGGGACCCCGTTCGGAAAAAGCTTGTTTTTGGATGACTTGCCATTAAATGTGACATGTGAGTATCTTCCTGAAAGATAGTTGCTCAGCCACCTTTTGGTGCATGTTTGTGCTGAGTATTTTGTTTATGAGAGGGAAGCGTTGGATAGCATAGCGCACTAGTGATGTTGTGTTGTGTTCTATCTTGTGCTAGAGCTGTACAGTCTGTCATAATGTGTTCAATTGTTTGTGGTGTGTCCAGGCACAGGTGGCAGGTGTCGTCACCCCCCAAAGTATGGCACACCGATTGTGAAACACCCTGTGTGTGTGTATATATATATATATATATATATATATATATATATATATATATATATATATATATATATATATATATATACACGGGTGGCTCAAAAGTCAGGATGACTAAAAGGTTATTACTGCATAAATTATATATAAATTATTCAATATAAATTCTAAAGTTTTTAACTAAAAAAGTAATTTTTATTTAAAAATAGTGGCGGCCACAGAACGGAAAAGATCCATTTTCTCTGACCCGTTTAACTCCTGACTTGTGCGCCAGTTTATATATACTGTGTACCTTTCAACCTTTTAACTTTTCAAATGTTCCGTGCGATGATTCCTCATTTCACGAAGGTCAAGCTTGTCGCCCCTCTTCTCGAGTTGGCCTGATGAAGTGGTGAGTTGGTTTCTTGTACTCTCCACCTCACATAGCCAGGTACGCCCGGCTCATCGGGGATTGTTCTGAGCCAGGCGTCTAATCTTCTTTTGAAGATGTCCACTGCAACACCACTCGTGTTTCTTACGTCTTTGGGCAGCTGATTAAACAGTTTTGGTCCTCTCACAACAAAACTATTTTCTTTCAGGATTAAGGATGTTCCCTGTCTCGCCTTTAATTTGGGAACACGACACAGTCTTCCTTTTCTATTTCCCACCGTTGTTTGGGGAGTTACAGGGTTCAGAGTAAGATTAGGGACTAGTTTCTCCATTATTTTCCAAGTGTAAATAATGTTGTGTGTGTCTCCTCCTTTCCAGTGAATATAGATTTAATTCGCGTAACCTATCCCAGTAGTTTAGTTCTTTGCATCCATTGATCTTGGCTGTGAAGCTTCTCTGAATCCCTTCTAGTTGTTTAATGTCTTCTTTTTTATATGGGTATGTTAGGACAGAGCATAGATAGATAGATAGATAGATAGATAGATGCATATGTCCTGTCATTCGTATGCACAAAAACACCAAGAAAAAAGCAACAATTTCCAAGATTTAAGTTTACCAACGACGTCAAACGAAGGCCAAAATGGATCACTTTAACATAGTGCTTCCCAAAGCATTCGGGAAGCAATATGTTAAAATGATTAACACTGGGAAGCAATATGTTAAAAAGAGAAAGGTTGGCTGGTTAGAAAGAGGTTGGTAATCTAGGAGATAACCTACCGACCGTAAGCAAAGCTATAAATGCCCTAACCGGGCATTCATTATATATTTAATGTAGGTTACCTGAATGCCCGGTTAGGTCAACTGTACGCCCTTGATGATTGGTTAGGTTAAGTCGTGATATTTTCGTTAGTTTTAACTAAAATATCACAACTTAACCTAACCAATCGTCAAGGGCGTACAGTTGACCTAACCTGGCATTCAGTTAACCTACATTAAATATATAAAGAAAATGAAAGGATGCAAAAAGGAGCTACTCAACTCGTACTTGTGGCAAATGATGTGGCGTGACCGATTCTTCCGAAATCCATTTTTTACTTTGTGTGACCATATAGCGCAACAATTCTAATAAATTTACTTTCAATCTAATATTTTAACATGTTATGATTTACTTTTTATGCCTTTACTTTATTAAAGCGAACATTTTTTATCGTACTCCTTATCCTAAATATTGGGAAGCAATATGTTAAAGTGATCCGGAAAAATGGTTTAATTTTGAACGAAACCATTTATTCAGATACTTCTTGGGTGATTATTTGTGGCAGTTATTGTTTTTAAGTTAAAAGCATTGTCAGGTTATAATAATAATAATAATAATAATAATAATATGCATCGTTTCGTAAAATGTTTCTAAATACAGACAATAGAGCTTCCTTTTACTTAGATCAAGTTTACGATAACGATGACGACACAAAAGCTAACAGATAGTTTCCCTCGAACTTCAATGGGTTCTCAGTAACCTATAAAACAAAATTACATAATCTATGCGACATTCGCAGACAAAAATTATTTTATATGAAATAAAATATAGCTTTGTAAAATAAAACATCAAATACTGAAAGTTTTGTTCCTATCGTATCCAAATGATTTGTTAGAATGTATTAGGGAATAAACTTATATTTTTTAAGAGTCCTTTGCAACAATAAAGATAAACAAATTGGCAAAGGGTTCTTAAATGAACGATAGGTTATTATTCTTTATGGATTTATGCTGTTAATAATGAGACTGTTGTTATTGAAACAAGGAGCTCAAATAAATTTTTGAATGGCCATACAGTATATTATATCTTATATGCAAAGACACAGAATTACGAGGAATGAGAAAATTCGTGATTAGTTGATAGTGGGCAATCAAGGCTGGTCTTTTAAACGGTTACGAGCAAACACTGAGCATGTACGAGTATAAAGAAAAGTGGAAACAACCATTTAATTTATACTGTAGAAGATTTTTCGGCTTTAGAAGAGTCATTGCAGACATTTTTTTAACAATTTGTTTTTCCTAAAATCAAGCAATAAATATTCAATAAAGTATTTTATAAGTAATATACTTATATACCTCGTAACCTCATAGCAGCTCCGTACGTTGGTTTCTCTTCACCCGAAGGTCAAATTGGTGGCCCCACCTCTGGGCTTGGCCAGGTGGAGGCGCGAGTTGCTTTCTTGCGATCTTCATCGCACATAGCCAGGCACACCCGGCTCATCTGGTACCGTCCTGAGTCAGGCATCTAGTCATTTTTTGAAGAATTCTACGTTGACACCAGTAATGTTCCTTATCTCCTTCGGAAGCTGGTTGAATATCTTGGCCCCCTGACAACCAAGCTATTTTCCTTTAGAGTTGAGGGTGTTCCCTGTCTGGCCTTTAGTTTGGGAACACTACACGTTCTACCTCTCTATTTTTCACTTTTTTTGGGTGGTTACTGGGTTCAGCTTGAGGTTAGGTACCAGTTTCTCCATTATTTTCCACGTGTAAATTATGGTGTATCTCTTTCTTCTTCTTTCCAGTGAATATAGATTCAATTTAAGAAGTTTTTCCCAATAGTTGAACTCTTTGCAACCATGGCTGTGAAATTTCTTTGAATTTCTTATAGTTTATTAATTTCTTCCGTTTTATATGGGAACGTCAAGACTGAGCAGTATTCTAGTTTTGGTATGATCAGTGCACTCAGCAGGGGAATCATTACTCTCTTGTCCCTTCTTTTAAAGGTTCTCAGTACCTGTCCCGCAACTCTTTTTGCTTTGTTTATTGCTATCTGATTTTGTGTCTCAAATTTCACCTATCGTCAGTCATTATAACCCCTAAATCTATTGCGTTCTTGCTTCTCTGAATTTTCTTTCTATATGGGGAATAATATGCTGTCTACTTTAGCTCCTTGTTTCTTCCATATCTCAAGAGGTGAAATTTCTCGGTGTTAAAGTTCATGTTGTTGTCTTTTGACTATTTGTATATTCTGTTCGTGTCCTTCTGTAGGGCCTCCACTTCTGCTTTACTGATTTTTCTGCTGACTTTTATATCGTGGTTGCTTCACTGTCTATGTCTGTTAGCATGATAATGAATGGATATGGAGCCAATCAATACTGTTGCCTGTGGTACTGAACTGACTGCGTACTTCCGATTCTGATAAGAATATACCTTGGATTTTTACGACCTACTACAGACGTTCTCTTAGGAAATCGTAGATCCATTTTCCCACTGCGCCTGTTATTCCAATATGTTTCATTTTATGTGCTATTATATCTCACATTTGTCGAACGCTTTAGTAAAATCTGTGTATATGACTTTTAGTTTTCATTGCTTTCATGTGCGTCTATGATATTGTTATAGTGCTCTATTTGTTGTAATAGGCATGACCTGAACAGAATCCATGCTGGTTCTCAATGAAGCTTTCCGATTTCTCCAAGAAGTCACAGATTTTCTCTCTAACTATCCTTTCAAATATTTTGGTGAGACGGGACGTCAGTGGCGCTGGTTTATAGTTCTTTGCTTGAGATCTATCCCCTTGTCCAGGGATCTTCTCCATATTCAGTATAGTGTTGTAGCTCTTTCATTTTTACAATTTTTAATCAATAAGTTGTTCACGTTCACATTCACGTTCAACACGTTCACATTTGTCCTATAGCTCGCGCTATATCTTCTGGGGTAAAATTAAAATCTGTTATACACTCTTTTTGTAATTTCTCTTCAACGAGCGCATCTCCGTCAGTACTTTTTGGGGTACTGAAAACTGATTCCTACTAGGATCTCAGTATTTCATCTATTTCTTTTAAATTGTCGGTTAGTTCATTATTTCCTTTAGGACCAGATAGTGGCGAACGTTTTGTTTTCCTTTTCGCATAGCTATAGAAGTATTTTCGTTTTTCCTTTATTACTTCTACAGCATTTCCATTTCCCTCTCTGTATGACCCTTAATTAGGGCTTGTATTTCCATATCGATAAGCTCCAGCTTTTTTTGTATTACTTCTCTCTTTCTTTTGTGGAATACTGTTTATTTTTGCCTCTCAAAAAATTCCTCTTTCCTTTTGTCTGTGCTTTCGGAACATATTTTTCTGAAATTTTCAACGTCTTTTCTTACAAGGTTGTTAGCATTTCTTCGGTTGCTTTATTCTCAAACACTGTTTTCCACTCTATTGGAGCCCTGTGAGATCTGATTTCTTCCCAGTTTATAGTCTTAGAATTTAGGTTAGAAATCTCAAATATGCTTCCTTCTTCCGTATGAGTATTTTCTTTTAAGGCTGTCACCATTTTAGTTGATATCTCAATTATGTTGTGGTCTGAGATAACAGTGGGTTATTTTTATATCATCAGTCAAGTTGGTGTTGTTCGTGAATACCAGATCGAGGCAGTTACAGTATTTTTTCTGGTGTTTTCTGTTATCTGTTGTGTTAACATAAATTCGTTAGAGTCATCAACATTTTGCTTGTTCCTGGTCTTCTCTTGTGCTCCCCTTGTCCTGGTGTGTATATATATTTCTTCCCATCTTTTCGTATTTTATAAATGACAGATTACAATTTCTGCAGAGTATTATATTGGAAGATGAGGAGTTTAAGGACTTTATTACTATAGGTTTCTGATATCAGCAATGGCATCTGAAAATTTTGCAGTTGAAGTGTTCGGAAGTCTGTAGATTATAAATACCATGTTTAGCTTTCCTTTTTCACTGCTACAAGTTCTACGAATAGTGATTTACTTATTGTCGTCTCTGCCATATGACTATCACGTACGTATATAGCACAGCCACCTTTACGTCTTGCTGTTCTATCAACTCCTAGTAAGTTGTAACCATCGATATGTATTTCTTTCTTATCTATGCATTATTCGCAGCTTTCACAGCCGCCTTGGCAGTCTTTAAGATGTGTTTCTGTGAGGTATGTGATGTCATCCCTTCTTTCATCTATAAATCCTTTCAGGTATGAAGCTTTGTTTAGTGAGTAGTTTGGTTTTAGCCCTTGAATATTAGCTGGGACACTATTTATGTTCTTAATTTTGCGTTGCCCCTTGTATATTCCAAATTCATTATCCATCAGTGTCCGTTTCCGCTTACCTGTTCTGCTAGCTTAGCTTCTTGTCAGGAAGCGGTTCGGCTCGGGGATTCTCAACTGTGTCGACTGCATGTACTGTATAAGGCTTAGCAGCCGCATTGTGCGATTTGTATACATAAGTTTCTTTTCGTTTTTCCCATTGTCCTTTGAGTTTGTTGGGAGGTGATGGTAGTGGCATCTTTTTCCATATTTGCAGGTCCCATGTCTTGCGTAATTCTTGCAAATGGTGGAGAAGTAGAATTTGCAACTGGCACCAAATTTACAGTGACTATTATTGTAGTAGAATTCGCACATAGTGGAGTGCTCATACTGTATGTACACTGTCCTCTCTTATATTTGCAATTGACTCGTACATAGTATCTGGATACAGTTCCTTCCCCACTTTTACTCGAGGTCTTTGTTTTTGATGGTTGTTTTAGCTCATTATTTGGAAATAATTTCAGTCTATTTTCATGGTTGCCTTCTTGTTTTTTGCGATTTACGCTAGTGTCCTCCGTTTGAACTTTCTGTGTTAATTTTTGTGCCTCTGTTACATTCATATTCTTGTCCCCTTTGTGTGTCGGTATTCCTTTTATGTCTGCTTCACTTTTCTTCGTCTCCTCTCCTCTGTTTTTCTCTGCTCGTTATTTACAGTTTCCTCTTTGGCTTTTTCTTCATAGACTCTTTCTGATTTATTAACCGTAAATAAGTTTGTTTCAGTCATACATCTTTCGCAAAAGTATCTCATCCCATTCAGTTGTTTGGCAATTGGTATGAGAGAGATATCTTCATCTGTCCATTTCAGTTGTTGAAGTCGAAAAGGAATTGTCAGAAATCACATCTAATTACCTTAGAATCATCTGTTGACTTATTGCAAGAATTGAAACATTGTAGAAATTTATTGGCCATTTCCGTGTTACTTATAAAAAGTAAAAATTGGTGAGCGAGATATGACTCAAAAGGATAGCGTAACGGATGGGGGGATTTTGAACGAAAGTTTTCTCCGCTACTCCAGGGGAATGGGGGATATGGCGCGTTGTATATTCTCACTAACTGGTGCCCGAGAGTGTGGCTGCGGAGGATAGCTGGGGGATAGTCGTAGGAATTCTTTCAACCTACAAATGGGCAGCTAATTTCCTTCAAATGAAACACTCGAAAAATCTTTATCGATAAGTTACCGGTTTGTTTTATTTATTTATTTTTTTACATACGCCTAATTTCACCACTTAAAATGAAATATTAGTGTGTACCAGATATTCACTCAGATACTGGCACTACTTAAAATTTATTAACTGCGGGATTTTCACTATAATTACTTTTATTCGGACTTCGATCGAAACACGTGTTAGCTTCACACTAGGCAGAAAAAAAAAAAAAAAAAAAAATATATATATATATATATATATTTAACACTTTCACTGCCATGTTGGTCACGTGTGGTGAATATGGCTGATAAATAATGTGTATGAAATATATGTGGCAGTAAAAGTGAGATATATATATATATAAATACACACGAGTTTGTTTGTGTGTGTGTGTGTAAATATATATATATATATATATATATATATATATGATGAATAAAACCACGAAGGAAAGGAAACAGAATGGTGCTCAAGCGCTTTCGTCTAATGACATCCTCAGGAACACTGAAGTACATAAAGAGTTACAGCCTATATATAGGTTACAGAAACAAAAAATATATATATATATGTATACAATAAACAGAGAAATAAAATTAAAAATTAAAGGATTGTGGGAGGGGCATACAAATTTGTAAGGAAAAACTATCGATTTTTAGCAGAAGATCAAATGAATTGTTTCCAACCAATGTTATAGATAAAAAAAAACTACCGATTTTTAGCACAAGATCAAATGAATTGTTTCCAACCAATGTTATAAAAAAAAAATACAAATTTATACTGGAAATCTGCCCGGGTTTTAGCACTCTGCCCTTCTTGTATATAAAAATAAATTGAAAAATAAAAGTTATTAGAGTGGCATACAAGTTTACCAAAGAAGAACCCGCAGGATGACGTCATCAAATCATTTAATAGTGGCTTGAAACGCATTCTCAAAGATCATAAGGACTTAATTCCGCTTTTCATGTCCACTTCACCATCTCTGCCCTACCTTTACGGTCTTATTAAAACCCACAAACCTGGCAACCCTATGCGCCCTATTATTAGCTCGGTGGGCTCTTACTTATAAACTCTCCAAATGGCTTGTCAAAGTCTTGTCCCCCATTCGCGGAACTATCTTTGATTCACATGTAAAAAATTCCATGGATCTTACTGAAAAATTGAATAATGCACGTACTGAAACTAACGATAGATTGATCAGTTTTGACGTTTGTTCATTGTTTACAAAAGTGCCGCTTGACGATATGCTTAACTTTCTCTCGCAAGAATTACATAAGTATGACCTGCCACTACCTTCACACTTTGTTTTGGAACTTATTAAGCTTTGCATCAAAGACTGTAAATTCACTTTCAATAACGAGTATTATCAACAAGTTTTTGGGATGGCCATGGAGTTTTTCGAAATTACTTACATTCCGAGAATCCTCGGGGTTGGCATCCCTTGGTTGCGGTACGTCGACGATATTTTGTGTATCTGGCCCATGAATCGTGACCTGGATAACTTCCTCCTTCAGTTAAATGATCAAGTCCCGTCCATTAAGTTTACTTTAGAAGTGGAACAAGACAATTCAATCCCGTTTTTGGATGTGCGTGTACATAGGGAAAGCCCAGGTTTTAAGTTTAGTATCTATCGGAAAAAACAAACAAATTGCCCTACGTACACTTTTACTCGGGACATGACACCCCCACTAAGAAGACCAATTTTTCTTCAATGTTTCTCCGCGCCCTTAGGATCGCCAGTCCGGAATACATCGATGCCGAATTAGAAAAAATCAACGGTATTGGAAGTGATCTGTGTTATCCATCTGCGTTTATGGAATCTTGTCTCAACAAGGCAAAACGAACTTTCTATCGTGTCAATAATAACACTCGTACTTTGTCAAAAAATATTTTAGTACTTCCATTTTTCCCGGGCTTTTTAGGCATTGCTGATGTACTTAAACGTTTGGATATTAATGTAGTATTTTCATATAACAATATTGTGAAAAATATCATAGTAAAAAATAGCCCTACCAATAATTCAGGCATTATCTATAAAATTGGTTGTAAACAATGTGATTCCTTTTACATAGGTCAGACGGGAAAGGATTTGCACACACGTATAAAACAGCATCAATATTCCGTTAGAACAGGACAGTCGTCCAGTGCCCTTTGTGTCCATTTGTCAGAGTTATCCCACTGTATTGATTGGAATAATGCTTCAGTTTTATTTCACTCTAGCAACATTGTTACTAGAAATATTCTTGAGTCTGCCATTATCCAACTTACAAATAACTTCAACATAAGCAAAGGTCTTTTTGAACTCGATCCTGTTGATTTGAATTCCTTCAGAACAGATTTAGATAAGAAGGGAAGAACGCTAAATCTTTGGTAAACTTGTATGCCACTCTAATAACTTTTATTTTTCAATTTATTTTTATATACAAGAAGGGCTGTGCTAAAACCCGGGCAGATTTCCAGTATAAATTTGTATTTTTTTTTTTATAACATTGGTTGGAAACAATTCATTTGATCTTATGCTAAAAATCGATAGTTTTTCCTTACAAATTTGTATGCCCCTCCCACAATCCTTTAATTTTTAATTTTATTTTTCCGTTTATTGTATACATATATATATATATATATAGATTTTTTTTCTGTAACCTATATATAGGCTGTAACTCCTTATGTACTTCAGTGTTCCTGAGGATGTCATTAGACGAAGGCGCTTGAGCACCATTCTGTTTCCTTTCCTTCGTGGTTTTATTCATCATGAATATTTTTCGTGTTACTTTCGTGAATAATTATATTATATATATATATATATATATATATATATATATATATGGGATAAATATAGTGGATTTAATTTTCCCAGAAGAGTTCCATGTTCCATGCACGGTCTGTGCGTAACATATACAGTATATAACATATGACATATATATATATGTAAAACGTTGTTTCGGACTCTGCATGAAACTGCTGGAGGCTGTGATTATTCTGCCTGGGTTCGTCAAGTAATTTTGTAAAGGGGATTAAGGACAATTTGAGCATGTTGTTTGCCTGAGAATAAATAAGTAAATAAACATATAACTAAATAAAGCCCGTCCAATCATTCGAAAGGAACCGTGTCAAGTTTCATGTATTGGTTTTCAATAAATTTTTGTAAGTGTGACAGTCAAAGAATCACACACACACACACACACACACACACACACACACACACACAATATCAACCTATATCTTGTAACACAAGTTCTGATTTCGCCTGAATTGTTCATCTTGATGAAGGTCAGACTTTTCACCCCAAATTAGACCTACGTGGAATCCGAAACAAAACAATGTGAAAACCTATACAATTCTAATGCTTCTCGCTCTTTCTGGCACCTACCCAAGAACAAACTCCAACAACTTTACTTCGTCTTCTTTCCTTGCTCTTTTCCATTCTGACGACTCAGCTGCCGTCTATTCTCCTGATAAAGCTGAACTTTTCGCTCAAACGTTTGCCTCCAACTCAACCATGGACGACTCCGATGCTGTTTCTCCAGCCCCTTCTTGACTTAATTATAGCTGAAATTAGAATTTCTTCCAAAGATGTTTTTTCTGCCCTATCTGGGCTTAACTCCAGGAAGGCGTACGGTCCCGCTGGTGTCCCTCATGGTGTTCTTAAGAACTGTTTCTTTGCTGACACCCTGCCTAAATAAACTCTTTCGTCTTTGTCTTTCATCTGGTACTTTTCCTTCCTGTTGGAAGTTCGCTTTCACTTAACCTTCCCAAAGAATCGTGACCGCCCTCAACCCTCCAACCTTTTTATTTCTTGTCTTTCTAAAGTTTTTCAATCTATCCTTAATAGAAAGATTCATAAAAACCTCACTTCGCACAATCTTCTTTCAGATCGTCAGTATGGGTTCCGCAAGGGACAATCTTTTGAATCTTGGTCATCCTCCTTTCGGGATTTCTTGAAACCTTTGCGATGCGCTGGACATACCAAACGCTTTTGATAGAGTCTGGCACAAATCCTTAGCTTCCAAACTGTTCTCCTTCGGTTTTTATCTTTCTTTTGTGCCATTCATCTTGATTTCTTTCTGACCGATCTATAGCTGCGGTTGTAGATGGCTACTGTTCTTCTCCTAAAGCTATTTATTAAAAGTGGCTTTCCTCAGGGTTCTGTCCTGTCACCCACTCTTTTCCTTTGATTTTTAATGATCTGTTAAGTCGCACTTCCTGTCCTATCCACTTCTATGCCGATAATTTCCCTATTCACTTCTCCACTCAATTCACAAAGCGTCCTTCTTAACAGACACTCAATGCTTCGCGTGGGGCGGCTATGATACTGTACACCTGACTTCTGATCTTTCTACCATCTCTGGTTTTCAAAGCCTCAAAATCTCAGTTCCTTCATCTGTCTACTCGTCACAATCTTCCACACGACTATTCCCTTACTTTCAACAATACACAACTCAATCCTTCCTCTTCTCTTAACATCCTTGGTGTTTCCTTTTCTCGTGATCTTTCCTGGAAAGCTCACATATACTCTCTTTCTGAAACAGCTTCTAAGAGGTTAGGTGTGTTGTACTGCTTCCGCAGTTTCTTACCTCCCTCCTCCTCAGTTGCTGTCTCTGTACAGGGGTCTTGTCCGCCCCTGTATGGCGTATGCTTCTCATGTGTGAGTGGATCAGCTCTACTTGAACGGATGGAATCAAAGGCTTTTCGTCTCATCACTTCCCCGCTTCTTACTTACTGCCTTCAATCTCTCTCCCTTCACCGCAATGTTGCCTCACTCTCTCTTCACTATTGCTATTATAATGGACACTGCTCTTCTGAACTCTAACTGCATGCCTCCTACTTTAAGGAGAGCACGCAGTACCAGACTTTCGACACATTCCTTCCTTTTCTGTCCAACTCTCTAACGCAAGGGTTAATCGATGGTATATAGAAAGAGAGATAGATAGATGGAAAGATAAATGTTACGTCTTAAGGAAGAAAAGATTGATTTGAAGAAAGAATTGGCATCCACACAATAACTGTTTTAGTTTAATAAATAAAATAGGATTAACAGTCTATCAACCAATTAATGGACAGTTCACCTCAACCGAAATACGAAGTTGAACATAAAAGTGCGCACACTTTTAAGTTGATCACCCTGTAGTTAAAAAAAAATAATGAAAATATATTTTAGAATTTCCCTAAAGATCATTATTATTATATATGCCAAAAGAACTGAGGAACCTCCAGCATACCGACCTGAATAATTTCAATAGCCAGCTGGACAGGTTCTTGTGCAAAGTCCCAGTCCCTGGCTACAAAGTCAAGAGGAGAGAAGAAATCAATTCTCTCCTCCACCAAATCCCGTAAATGAGGCAGGATGCTGCAGAGTGGTCGACCTGAGCCGTCTTTCAAAACCATCATAAGTGTCCAGAATTACTTGGAAGACTTTGATATAGATATATATATATATATATATATATATATACGCACGAGTGTGTGTGTATACACTGCGCCCTCGATATATGCGCCTTCAGCATATGCGAATTCGCTGTTATGCGAAGACCCCTATTCTACCAAGAATTCAGTATATGCGGAAAAAATTCGCATTTATGCGCCACCTAGTGTGAAATATTGCTGAGCCGCTGAGCGCACCGACGTGTTCCCGCCAAACAACAAGTGTCTCGCATAAACCGTTATAGCGTGTGCGTTGTGCTCTAGACTGTGTTGTGTTTTCCACTATTTTTGAGTGCTTTTTCCAGTTTTGTCTTACTGTTTATTGTAGACATGGCTTCTATACGTCCTCTGCCTAGTACTGGGCCTTCAGCTTACTATGTCTTTTAATATTTATACTGTACAGTATTGATGTAATATTGCATTAGTTTCTTTTGAATGTTTTTGGTATAAAAAGTGGCATATTTATTGTTGGGGGTGCCGGAAGGGTAAAAAAAAACTGGTTGTGGAACGCATCATTATTTTTTTCATTTAACTATAAGTTCGATATATGCGAATTTGCATTATGCGAGGTTTTAGCAGAACCTATCCCTCGCACACATCGAGGGCGCAGTGTGTATATATACACACACACACACACACACACACACGAGTATGTATATATATATATATATATATATATATATATATACATATAATATATATATATTACGTTAATGAATTAGGCGTCTGTGGAATGAGAAAGTTTACAGTTCTGACGATTTCATGTGTTTGCAGATGAATCTCTGTTTGTTGTAGCGTTGCACTTTTATTAGACGATTAGATCAAAGGTCTTATTTGGCATCGTGCATTTGACACTTTTGTTCGTGTGTATTCTCTACGAAAATATATTTTCAGGAACAAATTCATGTATAAAAAACTTTTATGTGAGAAGGAATCTAAAACTTAGTTGTAATTTGCACATCAAATTTTGTGTAAAAATATGTACGTTTACGTTGCAAAAAATTACATTTCTGAGAAATACATGCATTCATGCGTTTATTTCCATGTTTATGGTACACTCATGTTATCCATAAATAGATTTGAATTAAGCTAACTGTTAGTCATTGGTTAAGTACAGTGGGTTAACACGTAAAATCATCACTGAGCGTGAAAGTGTTAATGTTTTCCTGGGGTGATGAAATATGCACCAGGTTGTGTTGACTTTTATGATCCTCTTGTAGCCTAGTGGTCAACGAAAATATCACGACCTAACCTAACCAATCGTCAAGGGCGTACAGTTGACCTAACGATTGGTTAGGTTAAGTCGTGATATTTTCGTTAGTTAGCTTATAAGGTTAACTAAAGAAGGCTGGGGGCCATATTCTTCAGGTGATCCAAATTATGTAACATTCTGTAAACATCATATTATTATTATTATTATTATTATTATTATTATTATTATTATTATTTGTTGTCACTATTACTATTACTTGTCACTTTCACTCTTTTTATGTAATAAATAAACTAAATGCCATTAACTTTGCCTAAAAAGCCTCTATGCTTCCAGATCAGAGATTCAGATTAGAGTACTGTGAATATATTAATGTCATAAGAGTTAAAAGCAGAAAGTGAAGTGAAAGTTAAATTACGTAAATTATTAGATAAAAAGTTAAAACCTTTACTACGTGGGTCAAAGTATGAATGTTTAAAAAGGTCCTTAAAAAATAACTCAAAGTTGAGGAAATGATCGTAAAAATTAAGCTTTTTTGGAGTAAGAGAGAATTTCAGGCCTTTACAAAGGGAAGATTTTTAATATCACTGAGGACTTTAGAAGAATAATTAAAAATTAGATCATTAGCTGCTAGATTGTTAACTGTATTTTATCCTGGTTTGTGAAGTTTCCTGTTTTGAACAAAATTCACCTTTGTAATACATTTCAAATTACCCGTCTGAATGACGTTCATAAGATGTGTTGAATCTATACCGGATACCAGAGACTTAAAGTTACAAGTAGACTGACTAAGATCCCTATTACATCCCTATTACATCCCTATTACATCCATTAATGCTTTTAACCCTTATGGCAATAGACCTAATATAGAGGCGGAAGAAGTTCAAAGTCTAAGAAATCTGTCTTCGGACAAGTCATTGGTGGTTACAAGACCAAGACAAAGGTAATGGTGTTGTCCTTTTGTACAGGAATGTTTATGTCGATAAACTGTTAGATATTTTAAATGATGTAACTAGATTTTCTAAAGTAACTGGTGACATTTTTGCTTTAATCCTAAAACAGGAAGATAAAATTAATTGGTATCTTAGAAAACTTAAATCTAATAATATAATCTCAGACGCAGTTTTCTTATTTGTTTCTGGATTCAGCCAAGGGATTATTATGGACTTCCTGAAATACACAAACCTAATTATCCACTTAGACCAATTTTATCGGCACTAGGAATTTTTAGTTATAACCTTTCAAAATTCCTGGTCCCCATACTATCACCTATAACTTATAAATTATATACAGCACGACGCTTTAGGTAAAACCAGAAGGATCACCTGAAGATCAGGGCCACTAGCCTTCTTTAGTTAGCTTTATAAGGATAACTAACGAAAATATAACGACCTAACCTAGCCAATCGTCAAGGACGTACAGTTAACCTAACGATTGATTAGGTTAGGTCGTGATATTTTTGTTAGTTAGCTTTATAAGGCTAACTAAAGAAGGCTGGGGGCCCTGACCTTCAGGTGATCCAACCATAACATAGAAAACCCAGGTAGTACTCTTGCAAGTGTGTAAGACACACGACGATGCAATATTGCAACATATTGGCTTCCTTCTAAGCTGATAATTACCATTTACGTGTTAAGTTGCATTCATCCAATATGTCTTATCTGGGATATTGTAAATTGAACATGCTGACAATGTTTAACACGTATTGTTGCATTGCATGTTATGTATTACAGTGTTTATTCATTGGAATGTCAGTTAAATAGAGGATTACTTGCCAGAATGAACACACTCAGGATGAACGCTGTCATTACGTATTATGGTTTTTATTTATAGAATATACAAGAACATTTGTTTCATTCACGTCATTGACATTCCCTTTTTTAATATATATCCCCTTTTAGAATTATATTTAATTATTCATTTATGTTTCCTTAGTAATATGTAAACCAGAGTGATGAATGAAAATAATTACGTTCTAAAGACATTTGCCAATGACTCAAGAGCTGGCATGTCACATCAGCAGCACCATCCCTTGCCCCACTGTCACCCTGTATAGGGGTGCGGTTGAGAAGCCGTTCTCCCTGATTCTTTTCTTCTATTTCCACTTTTGCCTTAGTCTAACAGGTAAATTAGATGTTGGAGTGTCTTCCTGAATCATGAAGGTTGTCACTCGATTAGTTCAACGTCGATGGATGAAATATAGTAGAGCGATGTTTATTTTGGAAGTACGTATGAATACGTCCATGGGTGTGAGTGTTCGCGCGATCGTCTTTTGTTAGCTTGAAATGAATGCAGGGTGAGAAAAAGAACGAAAAGGTTGGGAGAGTTTTTCGCTGGGTTAGCTGCGAGAAAGTCGTTGGTGCTGGTGTTAAGACCAATCATTTTGAAAGCTAAAGTTTAATTGGTGTGGAAAATGGAAAAACAAGAACTCTTCTGTTTCAAAGGCAAAAAGATCTGTTAATATTTGGGTCTGAATTGGAGGAATTTAAGTTTTGAAACCTCTCTGCGCAGAGGTTTCAAACGCGAGCTCCATTCAAGGCCAAAGGTTTCAGCTGAATTCTTTGGAATTGTCTGCAGCCAAGAGTCATCAGGGTGGCCGCTGGTCGACCCTTTCAGTTCATTTTCACCTTGTTCCATCTATGCTAAGTACTTGTTAGTTAGAAGATTTTAGCAAAAGTAATTACTCTTTTGCTATAAAACATTTAGAAAGACATAATTTGCAGTAGTCTGGTTATTGACGGAAGATTATTTTTGTTTGCTTATTATTAATCTAAACGTCTTCGAACTTAAGGGAAGCTCCAAGTGGCTGGTTGGCTGTTCAATTTATCCCCGTCCAACTGAGGGCCTTGAGTTGGACACCCCAAAATAATTGACGTCCAACTGAGGGCCTTGAGTTGGACACCCCAAAATAATTGCCGTCCAACCTTGTTCGGTGTGAACGTATTCCTTGTTGCAGCATCTCTGTTTTGACCATTTGAAGATTGACTGAGAAAAAGAGAAGAATAAGAACTTTTTGTTAAAACATCTGGAGGGAGTTGGAAGATCTTTTCAAGGAAGGAAAAGTGAAGGCCACCGGAGTGTCAATTTCATTGTAAGACACCTCGAGTCTTTGTTAAAATCTTGTTCAGTCGTTCCTCACGTCAATTAGGTTAAACAAGCGGTAGCTCGCTATCGCTCGCGACCGTTATACAACTTGGCCCTCGGGGCCGGTAGCACTGTGATCCAGCTACAAAATTTTTAAAAAAACGTCATTATCCCCATTACCCCCACCCCTCTCCCCCACTCTCTCATTACCCCGACACACAAAAGTAAAAAATGCCATTACCCCCACACACAAAAGTAAAAAAGCCATTACCCCCATTACCGCCACCCCTCTCCCCATTACCTCCATCCCCCACTCCCAGTTACCCCACCACCTCCCCCACTACCCCCGGGCGGGTAGCACTGTGACATATACTGCTACCCGCCCTCCGGGCGAGTAGCAGTATATGTCACACAATGTGAAGCTCAAGATTTTCAAGGCTGCGTTCTTTTCTGTAGTTTTATCGCGGTGCTGGGGCCTTCGGACCCAGTAATTGTGACCAGAACAGGGAAACTTGACAGAGCACATCGGCCGCTCATGGACTATCAGTTGGTGGTGGTTGCAGAATTTTCCGATGTGCCGTTTAATCTGTGCACGGTTCCGAAGAAAGCGGACAGACAGACAGACACACACACACACACACACACACCCACACAGACACATTTTAGCTCACTAGTATATGGGATTCCATCTTCTTTACAGATAAGCTTATTATATTGATTTTTTTGTTTATTTCTTTTATTCTTGGCTACGTTTAAATATAGAAACATATTTTGTATTTTTTTTGCCGTTTGTAATAAATCAAAGAATTGTATTTGCCAAATCATTGTCGATCTCTCCAGTGAACTAAATTCCGCAAGGTTCCTTTGTTGAGCGGGAGGCTCAAAGATTTTGAGTGATTAAAAGAGACGGCTCCCGCTACAACCCGTGTCTACACCACCACTAACTACATCACGGCCAGCTAAACACTGTTAGGACCATCTCTATATTATGATATATTAATAAAGGCCAGGAATAATGTATCATCATTCAAACCACGCGCGCACACACACACACACACACACACACACACACACACACACACACACTGGCCAAACACCCCAAATTCATTCATAAAATGTTACAACCGTTTGTAGCACACACACAAAATTATGCCAGGCGTCGCTATTTGTTCTCAAGAGTGTCCTAAGAATAATGAACGCAACTGTACCTTACCACATTCAGACCAAACTAACCAAATTTAGTGAGTGAGATAACATTGAACGGCCTCTCTCTCTCTCTCTCTCTCTCTCTCCCCAGTTCTTTTAAATCCTGTATATTTTTAGACTGCATAAACAAGATTTTTAAAGTTTGCCTCCAAATTAGAAAAGTTTGTTTTTTTATAAAATATATTTTAAAACTTTATCTTTATAAATGCAGGAAATGATGATATCTAATGTCTGATGTTCTTTGTTCGTTTATACACACCTAAACGGCTAGCGAAACTTGAACCAAATTTAGTATACACATTAATGGAGAACCATGGAAGGTTTTGGTAACACACACAGGGCCGGATTTCCGAACAGGCCAACTAGGCCATGGCCTAAGACGGCAGTTCACGTGGAGCGGCAAATTTGTCACTAAGTTTTATAACTATGTACTTTGTCGTGTACAATTATGTGGAAAAATTAAAGCTATAGTCACCAATATGTTCAAATGTTAATTAAACCATTCAAGTTATTTTTTAAAACATCAATATGGGTATGGGTGTATAGGTGGGGTGGCTCTAAAAACCTGACCTAGTGGTAGCAGAGAGGGTAAATCCGGCCCTGAATCCGGCCCTGAACACACCCCTCGGGGGGGGGAGGGGGGGCTTTTACGGACGTTCTAATATATATATATATATAAATATATATATATATACACACGCCTCGGTGGTGTAGTGGTTAGCGTCGCTGACTACGAATCCATCGGCCCAGGGTTCGAGACCCGGTGACGGCAGCCGTCGCGCAGCAAAACCCAGCTGTTCACCCTTCCACACAAAGAAAGTGGTTGGTAAATAAATGGGTACCCTGGGTGGCTTAGTGGCTAAGACGCTGGGTTGCTGGTGGGGCGTGGTTCGGATTCAACGTTAAACTGTAGGTCTAAGGTGGCGTGAAAAGCTTGACCTTCGTGAGAATGAACAATTCGGGCGGAAGCTAACCAAAGGTTAAAAGTTATATATATATATAACCTATTCAAATTATTAGAATCACGAGTGAAAAGTTCCTTTTTTATATTGTTTAGGGTAATAATTAATTAATTATTAAGAAATGAATCAATAAAAATTAACCGAGTTATCTTTCTTTATCTTTTAAAAACCTTTATCTAATAATTAAACTCAAATTTCAATACTTTGTAAACTACTGAAACTGGAGTATGGTACGAAAGTCATATCTTGCCGTGAATCCGATCCTGCTGATTCAATGATGGTAACTCCCCAGACACAAAATAGCTCGGTAGAAAATTGATGGGAAATAATAAGAAAAAATCAATAGGAATATAAAAACAAATAAATTGGAAATGATTTCGGACCTAATTCAAGTCTTCCATCATGAGAAGATCTAACATCAGTGCCTCGAGTGTACTGAAAGTAGCTCTTCTTAAAGAAAGGACAAACAATAAAGTACTGAAACTGGAGTATAATTATTAAATAAAACAAGTTTTCTTTTAAGAAAAAGAAAACTTATTTTTACTCATTCATTTCCTTTAGAACAAAAAAAAAATTAATTAACCCAAAATTACAAAGTAAATTTTGTTTGGTGATTTTACTCATTGGCCAGGGTGTATATATATATATATATATATATATATATATGACGCAATCCACACAAGGAAAAAGAAAAATGATTCGAAGTCCTTTCGTGTATTCAGAAGTACACCTCGTACCGTGTACCTCCAAGTACACCCCTGACGACGTGTACTTCTGAATACACGAAAGTTCTTCGAATCACTTTTCTTTTTCCTTGTGGGTTTGCATCATTCGTTAACTTTACGTGTTTAATTGTGAAATTCATCCCATATATATATACACACACCCATGTGGAATATTTAACAATTCAGTAAATGTCGTTCAACCTTCATGCCTTGAATTCGTTTACATATGTAAGTTCTCTTGTATAAACAATTACGAGCATTACGCACGGTTCTAGTAGATAACTGAACCCAGTATTTCATATAGTAAAATATTGGCTTTCACCAGCATTTTAATGAGTGTTTCATCCTTTTGACAAACAATATCGATGATTTTACAAAAAAATAAAAAAAAACGACTGAATGTGAATTTCAATATGCATTTAATAACACGAAATCAGAAAGTTCAAGGATACTTTTCTTCCACTTGACTGAGATACGTCGTTTGGCCAAACAAACAAACAAACAAATACTTTATTCAGAAAAAGATTACTTAAAGTTTAATAATATTTTTCAATATATTTTGTACAGTTTCAATATCTGATATGACATTAATATATTTACAGTATTCTAATCTGAATATGACGTTGGAAGCATGGAAGCTTTTTAGGCAAAATAAGAGAAGTGAAAATGGCAAGTAATAAATAATAATAATAATAATAATAATAATAACTATATCTAATGGGAAAGAAACAGAAGTGGAGTCTAATTTTGTAGGATTTTCTGTCAACAAGAATTAAAGCTAAATATATTTAAAAAAAACTAAATTTGGGCTCGGAGGTTTTAGAATATCACTATCGTATTTCGTTTAAAAAGTCTCCCGTTCAAATAGACCACTTTTCTCGGGGATAATGAAAGACCTTGACTGTATATTTATTATATATAAAAGAGAAAGCTGTCCTGCTGTTTCACTTTAATTTTTTTTGTGCCTGATAGTATCACGTGTATACATAATAACTGATAAATCGTCTAAAAAGTTATTTTCGCCTTCAGTATACATTAAAAGAACGAATTATTCATCCGTGTTTATTGGAATACCTGAAGAGCTCTATAAGTTTATAAAAAGGGAACACATCGTAATATATTGCAAAAACTTAATTTACTTTTGAACATATATTGTAAAATTACGAAATATATCATAAGTTATATATTATGAAATAAATTAAAGTAAAATATCTGTATAAGCAGAGTGTAACCGCTTTTTTACGTACTGTATTATCGTTTACAGACACGTCATCTCCCAACCAGTAAACTCTGGAAGATTTACTCCTCTTTTTTGTACAGAATCATGACAAGTAAATGGTTCACCTCTTTTGATACCAAATTTGTACCCTAAAATGCCAGTGATTGGTTTAGAATTGTAATTTAATTTTAATGATAACCGCGAAAGCCGATGTAAATACTGTAAGTCGCGTAATAACTTAAATAGGTTATAATATTATGCGATAAAATTATAAATATTACGAACAAGTGACTATTCAACTTAATAATAAAAGATGTATGCACGTATAAGATAATAATGTATAATGAATAAAACATTTTAAATTAGATATTCCAGACTAGAGACATCCTCTTTTCATAATGATTATCTGACCTTCGTTCTCTTACATTTCTAGTGACTCTTCTTAGCTTTAATTATACTGTTAACTCCTCATACAGACGCTCCAAATGGTGAACAAAGGTAAAATGAAAACAGTGAATTTCTTAATAGGGGAACGCACTCAAGTTGAAGTCGTAAAATTGTAACAGAAAAAAAAAATGACTCAAATATAACGAACTTTCGTACGAGAAAAGCAGAATATTTGGATGTCTTTATACTCATTGTGTCGTACTGAATAGAATTAAAAAAATTTGAAACAGAAAAGAATTCGCATTCTTTGTAGTTTTATATTGAAGAAGGCGTAGTTTTGGATTTTTTATCATTTTTCTACGATGCTTTTAAAGATTAATCGGCACAGCCAACATTTCAATGTAACTATATTGATATTCAGTAAGTGGTGAATTTTAAATTCATGAACAAGAACGATTCTTTAATTAAATTATTCAAATTAAATGGAAAGATAAGGTTAGTAAAAGCTATTTTTTCATTTGTTTGTTTTTCATTTCATAATATTTCAATTTTAAGAGAGTCCAGAAAATTATATAGAGTGTTATAGCTTTCGCTCTTGTAGACATCTGCGTCTTCTGGTTCTTCTTTCAAGTTTGGGTACTTTAGCGATATTTATGAGTGAAAATGAGAGGAAGCTTTTCTTGGAAAAATCTATACTATAAATTATTTTGGGACAAGAAATCGTGATTTTCTCTCTCGATCGAATTCTTTCGAGTGAAAAAAATCTCTTTTGAAACCGTTGGCGTGAATGGAACACATTTGGGTTTCGTAAAGGATAGGTTAGGTCAAATTTGGTTTAGGCAGGAATGGATAACCGGTACGGGTATCGGAATAGGTACTATGGAAATATATTAAGTGGTGATGTACTGTAGGTAGAGAAATTAAATTTCAAAGACGTATAAGTAGAGGTGTGGATGTATTATTTCTATACTTTCCCATACTTTTGGAACATGTAAGTAAAACTAGGCCTTGATACAATGGGTTTGGATGTGAAGCTTAAGATTTTCATTGCTGCGTTCTTTTCCATAATTTTATTCACCGAATAATTGAACCCTCAGTAATTGGATGGGGGACGGGGTGCCACTTATTCGATCAATAAAACTATAGAAAAGAACCCAACAATGAAAATCTTAAGCTTCACATCCGAATTTCTTGTATGAAGCAATGAAAGTCTTAACGCGCAAGAGTAAAATGTTGAAACAAAGCAAAGCGTATTTATTTCCATGTTCAGAATCGCTTAATAGTAAATACATGGTGTCCGATGAACGGACGGACGGACACACAGGACTCCCATTTTATAGAATAGACTAGCAAAAGTGGGCACTACAGGCCCATTTAGCTAGACCTGCGGTGCTGGGGGCTTCGGCCTTAGTAATTGGGAGGCCTGCGGCCCACCAATTATAATCAATAAAGCGCAAACCCCCGAATAATAATAATAAAAGAAAATCACCAAGCTCGTCCATCCTTATTCAAAAATTTAATCACGAAATTCTAACATAAACTATTTTAAAACTTTTAAGTTTTTATCAGTGAAAATAAATTCACAGTTATAAAAAATAAGTGTAACACATCAATAGCAGCAACAGCACCCTCCAGCTAACAAAATATGGCGTCAACTGAGTTTTAAAAAGTGAAAAAGAAGTATCTCACAACTTTATCATAGTTGGTAAACTTCAGCCATAAATATCCTCCGGCTTTCCATCGAAGAAAGAGGTGAACAGTACACGGCACCATTCTTCTCCAAAGGGTTTCTCATCATCGCCACTGCCATACTTGACTTGGCTAGATCCTCACCTAAGGTAAGCAACACTTGGTGGCTCTACCTAAGTCTGTATCAAAGGCCAAGTGCCTCGCCCAAAGCCAAACGTATCCCCAGAGACTTGCCAGCGAAAATTCCAAATGTGTGCGTGTATTCACCCAATCATAATTGCCCACCGGCAATTATGATACACGGGACCATTTTCCCCCCAGGGATCGTATCACTTCCACCAACTTTGAACTATCTGTACCTTTAGGACAGCTAAAGGTCCGATAGGCAATATAATCTCGCAATATAACCTCTGCTCGTACCAGAAATCGAATCTGTTGGACATTTTCATCCGTAGAAGTGGAAGGGCGGCCTGCGTTCCTTGTCTTCAAGCGATGTTTCTCCATTTTGAAACTTTTTGTGCTATTTGTAAACGTTAGTTACACTGAGAGCATCATTTCCAAAAGCTGTTTTAATCATTTCGTTCGTCTCCGAAAGCACGTTGTTCCATTTCAGAGATTTATATGTACTTCAAAAACACACCCTCCTTTTAAGCGATCCAACCAACTACTGACTCATGGTAGCAGATTTTGCTTCAGACTGCAGACGCCAGAGGTCAGGAAGACTCACATATGTAAACGGTTATTTCTTATTTGTATTCATTTGTCCTTAGCAATAAAATTATCGATACTTTTTGATCACTCCTCGTATGTAGTTCTTTAAATAAGATTTATGTAAAAAAAAAATTTAATTCCAGGATCGTGAAAAGTACAACACTAACGATATTCTCGCTGGAGAAGCCAAATATCCAAATATCCAAATATGTATACTAACTATAACCAAGTACAAGAAAATACATTTTTTTTTATTTTTCGATTTGTGAAAAATGCTGACTTGATAAAACAAAATGGATATTAATTTTGAAATCAGCATTGCAGAATTATGTAAAGCGACCTATTGATACAAAAACAATGGACATTTTGTTTCCGATTTGCAGACCAGTGTTATTGGGGAACCAATAGTTTTTGATCATTAAAACTATAGAAAAGAACGCAACACTGAAAATCCTAAGCTTCACATCCGAACTTATCGCATCAAGCAATGAAAATCTTAACGCGCAAGAGTAAAAAGTTGAAACAAAGCAAAGCACATTTTTTCTATCTTCAGAATCACTTAATAGTAAATACACAAGCGGTAGCTCGCTATCGCTCGCGACCGTTGTACAACTTGGTCCTTCGGGAAGAAGTGGCTAAGCGACAAAAGTAAAAAAGACGCCATTACCCCCACCCCTCTCCCCCATTACCCCACCCCCACCTTACCCACACACACAAAAGTAAAAAACGCCATTACCCCCATTACTCCCACTCCCCCAATTACCCCACCCCCTCGCGACCTTTGTACAGCTTGGCCCTCCGCGGATAGCACTGTGACATACTGCTACCCGCCCTCGTGTGTGTGTATATATATATATATATCCCTTTTTTTTTTGCCGACCCGATATATATATATATATATATACAGTGTGTCCGTAAAGTCATGGTGGGATTTTAAATAGCTATATTATTGCAACGAAACATGATAATGAGATGAAAAAAAAGGCAAATTGAAGAACAACTCTAAAAGAATAACTTTGTTTAACGTAGTTCGATATGGGCTCCTCTGGTAGCCCTGCAGACATCTAGGCGTGATTCAATTCCAGCCACACACGCCCAAGAACATCAGGAGTGACGGATGCGATAGCTTCCGTGATTCGCTCGTGCAAGTGATGAATATCCCTAATGGGTACACTGTACACGCTTTGCTTGACGTAACCCCACAAATAAAAGTCCAAAGGTGTCAGGTCCGGAGAGCGTGGAGGCCATGGCTTCCATCCTCCTCTTCCTATCCATCTCTGTGGAAATTTTTCATTAAGGAATTCTCGAACAACGTTGGCATAGTGCGGAGGAGCACCATCTTCCTGAAAGATGACATTATTGTCAATAAATTGGGGTACTTCAAAGTGTTCCAACATAGCGAGGTAGTTGTGTGACGTCACAGTGGGTTCCGCGAAGAAAAATGGGCCAATCACTCGATCTCGTGCTAGAGCACACCACACATTAACTTTCGGGCTATTACGCTCATGTTCAACATAGGTATGTGGACAGCCTAGATTAACTACGAGATAAAGGTTAAGCTTAGCCTAGACTAACTACAAGATACAACTTTGAATTGTTCTTAAATTTGGCATTGTTTCATCTCATTATCATGTTTCGTTGCAATAATATAGCTATTTAAAATCCCACCATGACTTTACGGACACACTGTGTATATATCAGGTCGGCAAAAAACAAGGGAGACCTCGAACTTTGCCTGTAAAATCCAAAGTTATAGTCAGATTTCAATATTTTTTTCACACCCGACAACTATGTAAATTTGCTATACGGTGAGAGGATTTCAAAGAAAACTAATGAAAATCACGGATTTAGTGAACATTTCTTTATGCCACTGGAAATTCTCCATTTACACTACTACTACATTAGTACATTGTATGTGCAGATAAAAAGTTACAAAGTACTCACATATGGTGCTATCTTGATGTTAAAAAAACTGCTCGATATGTTTACCACGAACTTCTACAACTTTTTTCAGTCTAGGACGGAACTCATCTATGGCTTTATTGATTTGTTCTTGCGGTAGCTCATCCCATTTTTTCAGAAGAAGCTGTCGTAAATGAGCGACATTTCTTACTTTGACCCGATAAATTCTCTGTGAGAAATTTTCCCAAAGGCCGTAATCGAAAGGATTTAAATCATCACTGTTTGGTGGCCAAATTTAATACCGCTACCTGCTATTCTTTTGATGTCTCCTGTTTTATCGATTTTCTTGAGAAGCTTGTCCAAACCTCCCGCAGTTGGCTTACGTTAATTAAAATCGCTTTAATTATCAACTTGAACCTATGATTAGCAAGATTTTTCTGGAATATTCGCCATAAATCCAATTTCTCAGCTAAAATGCTAAAAGATGGCATACAAACCATAAAATTACCTAGTACTAACACATTAAAATTTCATGGTTCTATGTACCGTATTTGCCGAGATATGAAGGATTTAAAAGGTCTCCCTTTTTTTTGCCGACCCTATATATATATATATATATATATATATATACAGTCGCCTCCGCCCTTCACGTTCGCGGTATTTCGTTTTGGGGAGACCCCGTGAACCGCGATACGAAGGTTCAATGGGAAAAGAGGGGATTAGTGCGTAAAATATGACCCACTCCTAAAATATGAATACTAAATTTTGGGGCAATAAAAACATTAATATAATCTATTTTAACACACAAAAAGGCAAAATAGTTGCTAATAAATTTGCTGACATATTTTAGTGCACAGACTATCTACAGAATCACTTTGGGTACGAGATAAATGGCGTTAGAAATCAGTTTTCTACTGATACTGTATTAAAGAAAATGTACCACCAGAGGGTTTGTGAGGGGTAACGCAAATACTGTAGTAAGAATACACTCAAATTAGAAACAGATGCTAAGTGATCAGGGACAGTACAGGACTTGCTCCTAGTTGTGGCTGTACAGGTTTGGCGTTGCTCTGATATATTCCTCTTATTTCTGTTGTGAGGAATATATCCATGCCTGTTATAGTGATTAACTACTGAACAGTACTGGGAAAGAAATAATGAAAATAATATTTTAGATCCAGACATTGTACATAATTTGAGTAATGACAGAAGGGGGGGTGACCCCTGAGGTGCCTAGAATTTCATAAATGGTCAGCTGACTGAGGTTAGTTACCGTTTCGCACTTCTGCGGCCACGCCCGCGAAATTTCATCCAGTCAAACTAATCCGCGGATACGCGAAATTTGCACCCGCGAACTTCGAAAAGGGTCACAAATGGTCAGCCGCCGATAAGTGAAATCCGCGAAGCGCGAACCCGCGAACGTTGCGGGACGACTGTGTATATATATATATATATATATATATATATACATATATATATATATATTTTGGGATCTTTTGGGTTTGACGGCCTGCATTAAAATCAAATAAAATCTACATTATTCTACTTCTTTTGACCTTTTTATTACTATTCAGTACATTTTAACTTAGAGAAACTAACCTAACCTAACCTAACCCTAACTAACTAACCCAACCAACTTAACCTAACCTAACTTAACCCTAACCTAACCTAACCAACTTAAATTTAGTCAGTTTTATTTTTTTAGAGTTTTGGGGAAATTGGAAATGTCATGTAATATTACAATGAATAAGCTTTTCGGTTAGGTTAGGTTAGGTTAGGTTAGTTTCTCCAAGTTAAAATGTACTGAATAGTAATAAAAAGGTCAAAAGAAGTAGATTAATGTAGATTTTATTTGATTTTAGTGTCGGCCGTCAAACCGAAAAGATCCATATGTTGTGAGACTTGTTCTTCAACGTCTTAGCTAGTTGGTGTGTAATTTGGTGGGTATTGTTCATTCCAGATATTAAATGTAAATCATTCAGAACTGACCATGTCAATGTGAAAATTAGTCCATAAATTTTCATAATGAGATAAATAACTCTTCCTTGCCAAAGTTCAAATTTTAAGAGCAGCCCAGTTCCCCAAAGGTTGAACACGTGACTTTTGTAAATTTTTTCCCATACATATATATACACACACAGTGTATATATATATATATATATATATATATATATATATATGGAAAAAAACAAAAGTCACGTGTTTATCCTTTTGGGGGAATTGAACTACTCTTAAAATTTGGCCAGGAAGAGATATTTACCTATTCCTGCACATATTCAACTGCCTTCCCCCCCCCCCAATCCAACCTATTCCCAAGTCTATGAAGGTTACTTATGTATATGTTACAAGGAGTCTGTGTAACTAGGGATTTCATGAAATCCCTAAAATGTTCAGGGATTTCATGCAAGGTTAAGTCGTGATATTTTCGTTAGTTTTAACGAAAATATCACGACTTAACCTAACCAATCGTCAAGGGCGTACACTTGACCTAACTGGGCATTCAACTAACCTAATCGGTCATTCAATTAACCGGGCATTCAATAATTTTCCCGTAGGTTTAACGAAAATATCACGATTTAACCTTACGTGAAATCCCTGAATATTTTAGGGATTTCATGAAATCCCTACTTACATAGATTCCCTGTAACATATACAGTATATATACAGTGGCGGATTTAGGGGGGGCCGAGTAGGCCATGGCCTACGGCCCCGCGCCTGTGAGGGCCCCGCGCCCTCACATATAATTATAATGTTGGATTCCACTATAAATAATACAATTGATTAATGATTAGTGATAATTATGGTATCACTCTCTTTGCTGGCGGGAGTTTAGTTCTATTCAGGCCACTGTGGAGTGCACATGTGAGTGTGTTTAGTGGTAAGTAATGGTAAAAGTCGTATCTCGAAAAAGTCGCCAGTCAATAAATGGGGATGGGGGAGTTTTAGTCAGCTTTATAATAACATAAATAAGTTGAAAAATGTTAAATTAATGTAATTAATTTTTTTATATGAAACGTACTTAGGCTAGGTTAGGTCAGTTTAGCTTAGATTTCATAATAAATACATTTTATACATATTTAAGGAAAAGTCGCCACTGGTGGGGGCTGGCGACTTTTCCCATAAAGCGACTTTTTCACCCGAACAACTGTTTAGTGTCTGTATTTAATTAATTAATTAAACTGTATTAATTAATACTAAACCGAGGGTCAAGTGTAAATAGTTTGTTTTTTATGTTTTTATGTTTCAGGATAAGGCAGTGAGGCTGCACTGAGGCACAATGGAGAAATCAACAAGTCGTGATCGTGATCAAGGGAGGAAGTATAAAGCTGGCTCTGTTAAACGACAAGAAAAGGCAGACGTAACCAAAGAGTAAAAAAACTAACAAAATAACTCAATGGTTGACATATCCAACAGTATCTGAATCTGCAAAATCACAAACTCAAACTGAATCCGGTCAAACTGAATCTGAATCAGTAGAGACACCAATTACGCCTGAAACAACTGGAGAAGCCACAACTAGTACTGAACCTAGTGTAGTTAGCGCAATTGAACCTGAACACAGTGACAGTGAGGAGACACAAGAGGAAGTGAAAGTTATGAATACCGGTACTGAACAAGGATTTGAAACGGATCTTGGATTATGGCCTAAAATAATTACTGAAAATGTGTGTGACTATTGGTTGAAAAAGGGAAGCGCAGAATGTCGACACTGTGATGGTGACTTCAAAGAGTCAGCTGTGAAAGAGCTAAACAGAACCCATCATTGTACAAAGACATTATTCACTCGAACTCATTCATTATCTGGCCAAGAAATTAATCTTAAATGGCTCTGTTACTCTAAAACAACTGGTAAAGTGTATTGTTTTGCTTGCAAGCTTATGTCAAAGGTGAAAGCTCATTCACAACTGGCTTCAATGGTTGGAAGAACGCTAGGTATGTCATAGAATCTCACAGTAGGTCAGATCAGCACAGGAAAAGTATGGTCGAAATGATATATCGAAAGACTGCGGGTGCCCGTATTGACTCTAATCTAGTACAACAATATGAAAGTGAATGCGAGTACTGGCAAGCAGTATTGAGGAGGTGTGTAGATGTTTTAAAGCTACTTTGCGAACGCGGGCTAGCCATTCGAGGTAAAGATGAAGTAATTGGATCAGTACACAATGGAAACTATCTTGGGATTCTAGAGCTGCTGAGCACATACGACAGTTTCTTGGCAGCACATATCAAGAAACACGCAACAAAGGTAGTGTCATACTTCCTACTTGTCCCATGTCATTTCTGAGGAAGTCATTGGAATAATGGCAGAAAAGGTTATGTCCTCAATAACAGATGAAGTAAAAACAGCAAAGTACTTCTCAATTTCTGTTGACTCCACACCTGATATTTCACACATGGATCAACTTACTTTTACAATCCGCTATGTACTGCCTACTACGGTCCAGTTGAAAGGTTTTTGCAGTTTATTCCCATGCTAAGCCACACTGGCAGAGATATTGCTACAACTGTTCTTGATTTTCTTAAAGAGAACATTCCAGTTATCGACTGCCGAGGACAGTCCTATGACAATGCCAGCAATGTCTGGTAAATATCTGGGGACCCAACAGATAATCAAGAATGAGTGTAGTGAAGCTGAGTACATACCATGTATGGCTCATTCCTTAAACTTGGTGGCTAAGTGTGCTGCAGAAAGCTGTCCTGCTGCAGTGTCATTGTTTGCTCTGGTACAAAATATGTACTCCTTTCTTGTTGCATCTACTTATCGTTGGAGGAGACACCGTGAGGTACTAGAGACTAATAAAGATAAGAAGTTGAAAGTTGATAAAATACTTTCAGACACTCGTTGGTCAGCACGAGCAGATGCTGTAGCTGCTCTCAGTAGAGCACACAAAGAAAACATCATTGTTCTGAAAGAGTTATTCTCAGATCAGCATCAGCCAGCTGAAACAAGAGCTGAAGCAAGTGGTCTTCTCAAAGGTTTGAAAAAACTTGAAACAGTGATTCTTCTTGAAGTTTGGATACACTATTGGAAAGGTTTCAGAGTAGCAGTATCCAGCTGCAAAAATAGGGATCTCCCTCAACACAGCTGTCACACTGCTAGAGTCTCTTTTACAATTTGCTAAAGACCTGAGATCCCAGTTCGATGATTTTGAAGCAAAAGCTATGGCTAAGTGTGATCCCTGTGATGTGACGAGTAATGATGCATACTACGCCGACACGCAGCGTATTAGGAAGCGCAAGCGTCACCACGATGAACTAGACTCCGCGGAGGATGTTATGCTGACAGGGAGACAAGTTTAGAGTGACTGCATTCTTGCCCATCATTGACAAGCTCTGTGCTGCCCTACAACAACGCATTGCTGCTTACAGCGACCTTCGAGAGAAATTTGGGTTTTTATCAGAAATCTCAAACAAAACGAACACTGAGCTTAAAGCATCTGCTGAAAAGCTTGTGGCTTCATATCCTAAGGACTTGGAGGCTGGATTGGAGTCGGAGCTTTTGCAGTTTGCACACCTTATGAAATCCATTCCAAGAGATTCACCTGAAAGTGCTCCTTCATCAGGTGGTGCAAAGGCTGCAAAAAGTCCTGAACTAGAAATGTATGAGATAATTCACAGACATGACATGGTAGAAACATTTGCTAATGTTGAAATTGTATTACGACTCTATCTCTGCATGTTTGTCACAAACTGCA
Source organism: Bathynomus jamesi (assembly GCA_023014485.1). NCBI lineage: Eukaryota > Metazoa > Arthropoda > Malacostraca > Isopoda > Cirolanidae > Bathynomus > Bathynomus jamesi. Next base: position 590,657 of record JAJOZX010001878.1, on the reverse strand, counting down.
CTGGGGAGCGATCATTCTCCAAGATGAAACTAGTCAAGAATTATCTAAGAAACACCATGGGGCAGGACCGTTTGTCTTCACTCACCCTGTTGAGCATTGAGCATGAGAAATTAAGGGTGCTTGATTTTACTGATGTCATCAAACAGTTTGCAAGTAAGAAGGCTAGAAAAAAATCTTTTTTTGACTGAGAAATAGTTAAGTGTACCGTACAAATTGCCTGCAATAAACAAAACCCACTCATTGCATCATTTGCATGTCAGTCAAGTGGTATTCTCTTTAGTTAATGTGTATTATTATAGTTATTTTTTGTTAATGGTGTATTATTATAGTTATTTTTTATTGTTAAGCTTCAAAAAAACAAATGTGTAATGTTCAACTATGAAATGGTCATTTGGCTAATTAATTATCAATAAATTGAATATTGTTTAAAAAGTAAATTTATTTTAACGCTTCGCTCGCCCATTGATTTGAGGGCCCCGTAAGGTCACCACTGGGGGATGGGGGTGTAAATCTTCATTTCAGTTAATTAAGCTAGCTTTGAGTAGTTTGGGGCCCCGCACTCCAACCGGCCTAGGGCCCCGCGCACCTTAAATCCGCCACTGTATATATATCTAGCGAAGGTTCGTAGCACATGCACATGCGAGTAAAAACTTCACCAACCTTCCTTCCTAGCTTTGATCTAAGCTCGCTTTATAATAAGCATATAATTTCATACAAAAGATTTTCAATAGAAAAATTTAAGCCAGAGAAGTATAATATTTACTGTAAGTTTACGAGTCATTTACATTTTAAATGTAACTTCACAAATTATGAATCACTGACTTTGAATGTGAAGCGCAAATTTTTGATGGATGTACTATTTTGTGAATTTTGTGAACGTCCAACGTTGAATTTTTCTCGATCTGACAAACGTGTATAAAATTTTGTGCAAGCATGGTCTAACTACGTATGGGTAGATTTGGCCTTGGGTGGAATCATCTTTCCTCTGGTAGGAAATTAAATTAAGATATTCAGTGTGAATCGTTGCGTGCATTTGCAGTGACATTTTCTTTTCTTTTCATGACTATTTTCTATAGCTATTGCGATTTTTGGGGAAATAGCCATCAAATACGATTGACTCAGAAGTTCTTGATGATCGACCAGTTGATTGCGATTCACCGGTCGGGTAACCCTGAACTATAAGTTATAATTATATACTGTATATATATATATATTAATATATATATATATATATATATATATATATATATATATATATATATATAATATATGGGGGTAAAAAAAAGTGACCCCTTACAGGTAAACTGTCATATTAAAAAAAGTAAGGGGACTAGAGCTCCCAAACTTCATAGATGCTTACCTTAGCATGTTGTTCGTCTTAATTGAGAAGTTGCTCGATGTGTCCCCCTTCCTGCTCAACGCAGGCCTCCAAACGTGGACGCCGCTGATCATTACACCTGTTTACATATCGTTGAGACACCTTCTCCCAGCCAAGCAGAATTCTTTGGCGTAGTTCATCTATGTCTCTTATATTGGTACTAGGGATGTAAACTTTGAACTTCAGGGCTTCCCAAACACCATAATCTAGTGGTGAAAGATCGGGGCTACTAGCCGGCCACATATTTGGTTCGATAAAATCCGGTGTTTCGTTCTCAAGGAACGAATGGATGCTTGATGTACAGATCATCCTCCCCAAAAATGGGTGATCTGACTGTCGTAGCTGAACAGAATCTTGGTTCATTGTTCTTTGATTAAACGAGACGCTTCTTCTGGTTTTCAATTAGTAGTTGTTTTTTAACTCTTGTATTCTAACAATTAAATTACTCTCATTCTGAAATCTCTTCTAAATGAGAGTAATTTAGAAATGGTATCTTACTGAGTAAGGAGTTCCTTCCGTTTCTGGCGTTGAGTCGGTTTTCATGGTCTGCCGAATCTTGTTTCTGGCTTGTGCTCCACATCTTCGAAAGTCCCCTTTCTTTGCACACTGCTCACTGAGATATTTGAAGTCGGGAGCCTGCCTTTGAATGTAACTTCTTTTATAAGTAGTTCCACCTAGCCTTAATTCGCGTAAATTAGAAATTTATTCCATTGTGCACACGAATTAAAGAAATAATTATGAATTTATAGCATTTTTTCCAGATAAACCAGCAAAAGTCAAAACTAAAATCGTGGTGGTGTCAACAGAAAACTGACGATTAATGCAGATGTAAGTTCACTTGTCTAAAGGGCAATAAATTTAAAAAGAGTATATAGTTGATTCTGATAGAGATATTTGGAAAAAATACTCATAAACTTAATTATGTAATGAAAATAATAGCTGATATTATTAAAACTGAATTTATATAGAATGAAATGTATCAGCTTTATATTTTTCAGGTCTATTTGTTACAATCTTCCACACAACTATCCTCTTACCTTGAACAACACAAACTTAATCTTTCCTCTTCTCTTAACACTCTTGTCGTTTCCTTTTCTTATGATCTTTTCTGGAAAGATCATACTGTATATACTCTCTTTCCAAAACAGTTTCTAAAAGGTTAGATATGTCGTACCGCCTCCGCAGTTTCTTCACCCCCGATCAGTTGCTCTCTCTGTACATGGGTCTTGTCCACCATTGTATGGAGTATGCTTCATGTATGGGATGGCTCAACCCACACAACCGTACTTGACCGGGTGGAATCAAAAGCTTTTCGTCTCATCACTTCCCCGCTTCTTACTGACTGTCTTCAATCCCTCTCTCTTTGCCGCAATGTTGCCTTACTCACTCTTTACTATCGCTATTATAACGGACACTGCTCTTCCGAACACTCTAACTGCATGCCTCCTCCTTTAAGGAGAGCACGCAGCCCCATACTTTCTACATTTTCTCATTCTTTTTTTGTTCAACTCCCTAACGCAAGGGTTAATCGGTACTTTCAATCTTTCATCTACTCAACCGGTGAACTCTGGAACAATCTTTCTCAATCCATCTTTCCCCCTATCTATGACCTCCACTCTTTGAAACGTAGATTGTCTAGGACTCTAGGCCTCTCCAAAATCTTGGACCTTGATTTTGGCTCTCTTCTTCTATGGGGGGCGTTTTTGCGGGCATTCGCCGTTGTCCCTCACTTCCTGCATAAAAAAAACTTAGGTTACAGGAACACTGGAACAACAGAACAAAACTCCTTTCAATAGTATTTACAGAAATTTTAAAAAATGGAAAGAAACTCTCTCCTTATATATACACATATATGTCAGGGGTGGATCCAAGGGGGGCGATGGAGGGGCCCCATCGAAACTTCTGTCTTTTTTTCAATATTATTAGCAAAACTCTAGTAAAGCTAGCTTTATTCGCTAGCCAGAGTCTAGCCCTTTTCAAATAACTGATTTAATTTGAAAATTGTAAGTGATTTCCTGCATGTTGCAACTAACGTGGTTATCCGTTATTATCTTGTGGATGTCAGTGCGTTAAGTAGAATGAATAGCCGTGACTGCTGGCATGACCGTCACAAGAGAATTATTAATTTTGGTGCTCGTCACAAGAGATTTAATTAACTTCTGATCGTCTCGTTTTCGTCGAATCAGCGATTTACGACTATAATTTAGAAATGAGTGTGATTTACGGGTTCCTGGATGTTGATTGAGGAATAGAATAAACATATCGTCAGCCGTCAACAAGTATAATTGAAATGGTTATGCCAATAGTTTGCTTGTTCCAAGCAGTTAATAAAAGTTAATGATTAATATTGGAATAAAGTTAATAATAAAGTAAAATCAATAATCATTTAAAGCAATAAGTTCCACAACACAAAGGAATTATTTCTTAGTCAATTAAAATTACTCGAAGAGACCCTGCCTTTCTCTCTACAGGCGACTCTTAACCCAAATATCTCAAACACAAACAGAGACCCTGCCTTTCCCTCTATGGGTGACTCTGAACTCAATGGTGCTAGGACAACTGGCCCCCGGACAACCGCCCCCCGGACAGTTGCCCCCCGACAACCGCCCCCCTCGGACAACTGCCCCCGTAGGACAATCGCCCCCCGGATTATTGCCCCCTCCATAAGTAAATAAAAATTAAATAGGAATTAAATTTATTAATATTTATAAAAAACAAACTTATGAAAGAGTTCATATTTATTAAAATTTACTAAAAAAAAAGTAAAACTTGCTTGGAAAAGAGGTTTTAATGCTAAAAATTCAAATTATAGGCGATACCTCTTAAAAAATTAATTAGTTCGCGATTCTCAGTCTTCAACCTAACCTAACCTAACCTAACCTAACCTAACCTAACCTAACCACCAACTATGACTTTCAAAACGACCTTTCAATAAGTATTGCCAACTGTTTAAATATAATTAATTAATCCATAGTACAGTATATATGAAATACAATAAGTCTTGCCAACTGTTTAAATAAAATTAAGTAGCTAATTCGGTTGAACTGAAGGAAGAATATGAAAATGTAAAGCAGTTGCTAGACAAAATAAACTACAGTGAACATAGATGGGATGTATGTGGAGACTTCAAAATGCTAGGATTCCTGCTTGGACTACAGGGCGGTTACACTAAATATTCGTGTTTCCTCTGCCTTTGGGACAGCAGAGCAGATGGTGAGCACTTTGTCAGAAAGGAATGGCACGTGAGAAATGAGCTTAGTCCAGGCAAACACAATGTTCTTAACGAAGCCCTTGTTCCAACTGACAAAATTTTGCGACCCCCGCTGCATATCAAGCTTGGTCTTATTAAGCAATTCATCAAAGCTTTGGATGCTGAAAGTGATGCTCTTTATCACATACGTTCACTGTTTCCCAAACTTTCTGAAGCTAAAATCAAGGGAGACATATTTGTTGGCCCTCAAGTCAGACGCGTGTTAGCATCTAAAGAGTTAGAAGAAAAAATAACAGCTCTCGAAAAAAATGCTTGGCAGTCATTTCGGCTTGTAGTCCATGGATTTTTACGTATCAAGAAGAGCGACAACTACAAATAGCTAGTAGAAAAGCTACTCAAACACTTTCAAAGGTTAGGTTGTAGAATGTCCCTGAAGTTACACTATCTGGACTCACATTTAGAATTCTTCAGACCAAATTTGGGTGACGTAAGTGAAGAACATGGTGAACATTTTCACCAAGATATCCAAACCATGGAGAGGAGATATCAAGGAAAAATGGGACGAAGCTATGATGGGCGACTATATCTGGTGTTTAATACGAGAAAATCCACGGGACTACAAGAGAAAAAGTCGCTCAAATGTACGTTTTTAAGCATTATCCGTTTAGATTTGTGAGCATATTTGTGCGCATATTATATTTGGGTGCATTATATACACATTATATATCTTTAAATATGAAATATATTTATTTTCCTTTCCTTTTCTTCATTGTGATTTTGCTCTCTGATAAGCTACTAGGTACAAAAAATAGATTATGGTTTTCAGAAGAAACTAGAGTTTTCACGAGAAAACTAATGCGATTTTTTAAATCAGCGCACCCAAAAACATAAAGAAACACCAAAAAAATAAGATAAACACAAATTTTCCAAAATTTTGCTAGATAGTGTTATCTATAACCCACTCTCAAAAGAATTTTTATAATTTTAGTTAACTTAATTTTAATTTCAGTTATCAATTGAACGCAACACCTTGGAATTTTGTAATTAGTGTCTTTATTCTCTTCTCATTCTCTAACGTATTGCAATTGTTATTGTATGTATGCGTATGTATGTAGATGCCAGAAGTTATTAGATGTTAATTTTGCGTGGATGTTATTTTGTGTTTGTTATTATTTCTCTTTCTATTATAAGTGCTTTAACTTTTAATTAACATATTGCTAATAAATTTAATGCTCTCTATTGCTTTTCTACACTTTGTAGGATTTCAATGGGGAAAGGTTGGATCATTGCACAGACTAACAAAATAAATGCGTCTTTCGAATATAATAAACCTCCGTTAATGAAAGACATATGGAATTATTTTTTATAGTTAGGAAGGACATTATTAGCCTTTTTGTTGTATATTAAATTTATTATGTAAATATATGCCCCCCTTCCCCGAAAGGAAAGTCTGGATCCGCCTCTGATATATATATACACATATATATATATATATATATATGTATATAACGGAAATTATTTTATGAAAACTAAATCAAGTTCACAAAGATCTTCCAATCTGAACAGTGTTTGGGTTGGGGACGTCAACACAGGATTTCCTATAACTCACGTTCCGTCTCTGATTTTAAACTCTCGACTGTTTTTTCCAGACGTTTCCTGACTGCAGTACACCTTTATTAATTCATGATCGAATCGTAGCCGGTGGAGTCATCTTCTTCATTTGAAGGAGAACCCTCCACCTAGTAATATATTTAAGACCATTTCCCCTCCACGACTATTTCTTCCTACATTTGATAAACAATTTCTTGATAAAAAAAATTTTTTACCCACATTTTATTTAAAGTTTCTCCCCTTTCATAACTAATAATAATGATAAATAATGTTTATAGCAACAACATTTGTAATAAAACGAAGTATATGTAGTGACGCAAGCATACTGATCACGTGATTCTCGCGTCATATGGTCTGATCTGAAATTATGAAATAAAATTAAATATACCAAATTAAAGAATTTTCAAATATTTCATATATTAACTTATTAATAGACTTAATTTTACATCCTATAAATAAAAAACGGAATAATTAGACAAATTTGTATATACAGGGTGAGCGAAAAAGTCCCTGTACACCTGCAAGAAGTGTAGTGAACCTGTACCTGCACTGTGTTGGAAGTGGACAGGTGCACAGAGACTTTTCGCTCACCCTGTATTCCATATTAATTTGACGATGATAAATTAAACAATTACTTTTTTTTTTTTTTTGGCCAAATAAAAGCAAAAACAAAAACAACAACCTTGCAAATTTGGGCTGGTGTTTGGGCCTGGTCTTCGGTTTTCCATTTTACTTCTCAAGAGGTATTTACTTAGATTTTGATAACGACCCAACTGATAAAACTTTGTCTCACTAATACAGGGTGATCAAAAAGTTGCAGTGCATTGAGTTTTTTATTTTTATTACTTTTTATAATTACTCTATATAACGTACAACTTATAACAAATAGTAATAATGATAATGATAATATTAATAATAATAATAATAATAAATAAATAAATAATAAATAATACTAATAATAATAATATAATAATATAATAATAAATAAATAAATAATAAAAATAAATAAATAATAATAATAATAAATAAATAATATAATAATAATAATAATAATAATAATAATAATAATAAATAAATAAATAATAATAATATAAAAATAATAATAATAATAATAAATAAATAAAAACATAAATAATAATACTAAATAAATAAATAAATGACTAATAATACTAAATAAATAATAATAATATAATAAATAATAATAGTAATTCTAATAAATTATAATAATCTGAAACAAAAAACAAATAAACAAATTACAATTAGTTCACTGCAACTTTTTAATCACCCTGTACTTTCACTGCTCTAATTTAGAGTGATGCATGTTTGGTATACATATGGGTATAGGTATGGAAATTATGGTAAGTATATGCATACTCGTATGTATACAAGTATACCTATGTGCCTATATTTATGTGTCTATACCTATATATATAAACATAGGCACACAAATTAAGATTTGAAGGGGTATACTGTAGGTTTAAACATGGGTATTAAAATTAACTTCGAATGCCATCTGTGGTTTAATTAATGACAGTTTTCTAGTTCGGAGCGAATGTTTCTAGTTTGGACCTTCGTCTATAAGGCGTGAGCTTCACAGACGTCGCGACGTCTGTGAAGCTCACGCCTTATAGACGAAGGTCCAAACTAGAAACATTCGCTCCGAACTAGAAAACTGTCATTAAACCACGGATGGCATTCGAAGTTAATTTTAATACCCATGTTTAAACCTACAGTATACCCCTTCAAATCTTAATTTGTGTGCCTATGTTTATTATTAAAAATATATGTTATTAAAAATATTTTTATTTTCTAGAAATGATTTTTATGACCTTTTTGTAGTTCTATGGGTGACATACCCTGACAGAATTTTGTAGAACCGACGCGTCGGTTCTACAAAATTCTGTCAGGGTATGTCACCCATAGAACTACAAAAAGGTCATAAAAATCATTTCTAGAAAATAAAAATATTTTTAATAACATTTTTAAAAATTCAAAGATGTCAATCAAAATATGAATAATAATTTAATGTTTTTTCATGATATCATGATTTATTTATGAATGAAATGTGCAAAGAGCCACTTTCATTTGGTCTGTTTACAATTCCGTCGTAATTGCATCCAGGTTAGGGTAAACAAATTGGGATTGGCTCTCCCTACTTTTAAGGGATTCCATTTATTTCAGGCACAGACTAAAAATATTGGATCCCAAACTCTGTATCCCCACCCCAGCTCTCCCATTACAGTGAGGTTTTTAAATGTAGTCTGGAGATGAATTGTCAGAAAAATTCCTGCTTGACTGACGGGTACATAATGAAAGCTGTTATGAAATCATATAATTTACTCGTTAAATGAACAACCAAATTTGGACACGTATAATATCATAAAATACAGTATATGTATATGTACACTATTAAAGCAGTGGCTAATTTCCATATTGCGCGGTGGTGTAACTGAATATTAGAAATTTGGGGTGCATAAATTTCCCGTTGTGTGTATTCTCACGTCAAAAGTACCAAAACCGATAAAAACGAGGATCGCATCGCACCATACGCAAAACTAAAACTTTCCTGAAAGAATGTAAAGACTAAAAATCAAGAATGCGCAGCACCACCTTTACATATAAATGTGTATAATTTTCGTCTTAAAGTTAAAGCGACTCTCTCCATACACCTTCCTGTATGAATAAATACTTCTTTTATATTTTTGGAGAGTGTTCCTTATCAAATTCAACTTTTCCTTTACTGTGATTTTTATTGAATATTTTTTCCTATCTAAAGACAATCCTAAACACAGAAAAAATTCAAAGTTCACTAATAAAATTTTATGTCTATAGTATGGAAGGAGAAAAGTTACTTATTTTGGGATATTTCTCCCCCTTTTATTGGAGGGGGGAGGAGGGGGATATTTCGATCCTTTTATTTTTTTATTATTATTTCTTCTCCCGAGCAAAAAATACAGTACCAATTTTTTTTTTGGTACTTTTCACTTTTAAAGTTAAATCACTTTACAGGTTTTAACCTTCATTACTACTGTAAGTATTATATATATATATATATATATATATATATATATATATATATATATACACTGGCATTCAAAATTCTGGAAACAATTTTTAAAATGCTGATTATATAATAATAATTGAATTCTTTTCATTCTTTTTATACGTTACAGGAAGTAAAATGATATGTCTGTCCAATTAAGGAGCTTTCAAATGTGGTGTTTTGTTACATGAAGACTTACGAGCAATTAAACAATATTGAAAAAAATTGTATTTAATGGTGACATCACGTTTTGATTAAAATAATTGTTTATGTTCACAGAAATATTGATATTATTGGTTAGAATGTTTTTCTGTTATTTGTATTTGTACATTTTATCCCATTTTCCTTCAAAAATTTAATTTGACTCGCGAAACCTGCACCTGAACATTGTCTGGTAACATTGCGCCCTTCTCTTACGGATATCTCTGTATAATAGCTCTTGCAAAGGAAATATCATACGAAAATAGACTCAAGATTAATTAATACCTTCTTGATGAAGAACTACAGAGACAAATAGCCAATAAAGTGGGAGTTTCATTCTCCACGGTGAGCAAAACCCTCTCTCGTCATTCGCAAAAGTAAGCCGATGGCGAAAAAGGAAGACCTCAGAAAAAGAAGACAAATACATGATTTTATTGAGCAAATGCAACAGAAAGAATATTACCGTTCGAATAGCTGCTGAAGTGAATGCGTCACGCAACAGCAGCATTTCTACTCAACATCGAATAGATAGGTGTCCGAGGGAGGTTGGTTTAATGGGTCGGGTGTTTTATGAAATCTATTCCATATATATTTGAAGAATAATTATGATGTTCATATCTAAAACTATAAATCCCTTTTATTGAATGCCTATTATTTTACACTGATTTTTAAATACAATCAAAATACTCATTTATAAAGCGAGAATAAATAAAATTATATGGGAAAATTGCTCGTATATTTGAAAAGTCAATGGCATTCTGTTGCAAAGGGATTGAGTGTTCTTTCTTTTAGATATTCAGAGGCGAAATCAGATTAAAACTTTCGATCTCACCGCGGATTCGAACTTGAGTAAAAATAGTTAAGTAGAGTTTGAGGCGTCGTTCTATTTACAATGTGGTGTCACATCTTCCATCTTCATCCATTATACCATTTTCTCTTATTTGTCTTCTTTTCTGGCTACGGAGTATTTACAAATAAAGTCAAATTGGAGGATTCCTCATTGTAATTCGTGACCTCCTCTATTTACTTCATGGTTCACAGTTTAAATTATTTTCATATTCAGTCAGTGTACAGTTGTTGAATTAAATTCACCAATAAAACGTAATTGCGAAAAATAATTAATTACTTACTGTAGGTTTAAAGGACGCTATTTTAATAATAATAATAATAATAATAATAATAATAATAATAATAATAATAATAATAGTAACTAGTAACAGCGACGCAAACAGGATTTTTGTAAGGGAGGAGCTAAGGTTGATTCGGAGAAAAAGATTTTACCCTTTCAGTTTATACTTCCCCAGTTTGGGACTCCTTTATTTTTTTCACCATAATCAATACAAAAACCATAAAATCTACAAATTATGTAACGAAAATAAGAAAATTAAAATGAAAATACAAGTTATAATCAAATTTAAAATCACAGCACACACATTTGAATTAAGGCACGTAAATAAATTATTTCTAAACTCACAAATGACAGTGGGAAGATGAAACTTTAGGCAGCTGCTTTTATGAGCCACTCCAAAAGATTAACAGTTTACCAGTTTATACTTATTTCAGGCACAAAACCAGAGACTCTACACGAAGCGCAGTCGACATTTCTTCGACGCCACGAACCTTTTGACAATCAATTTGGGAGGCAGAGTAACATGCGAGTGAACGTGCACCAGAAGAAGAACCTTCGAGCCGATCTTCTTTTATTGTGGTGCGGAAATGGTCCTTGACGCGTTTCAGCGCAGAGAACGTTCTTTCCACTGCATAAGTCGTGACAGGCATCGTGCAGAACAGCTGAAGGAGCCTTTTCACATCAGGAGACGCGGACGATATGGGCGGCAAATGTGGCTTAACAAAACGTACAATACGAATCAGCCGTGGGAGATTTGTCACGGCTTCTAAATCCACAACAACTTCCAAATTCTTTACCTCCTCCACATTTTACTTCCCAATGTAAAAGAAAAATAAAGAAAATTAAAAAAATTTCAACACCCATTTGCAAAAGCAGTATTTGGACGGATGACGGGTACACAAAATACTTTATCCCACGTTTTTTTTTAACTGTTGCACTTTGGACCACTCAAATTTTTGGGTCTAACAAAAAATTATTTTTCTTCATTTTTATCCGTATTTTTATAGAAATAAAAAAATATACACGGCTAAGGGCTAAATGGGGCTATAGCGCCCTTAATCCCCCACCCCTTTGGCTGCGCATCTGACTGATAATTTTGCGGCGTTTTAGTATTTTTTTCAGAGAATTTATTTTCCAAAGCTCTTTATAATTCTACTAAAGATGTTTATTGATTTTAAGACTAATTTCAGAAATATAAAATATGAATATACAGGGTGTCCAATAAGTCCGGCATCATAGGAAAAATAATAAAAAAAGGCAAAACAAAAGCTTTTATTTACAGAACGTGCTCAATATGTCCACCATTGTTTTCAATACACAAATTCAGACGTGATACCCAGTCAGCAAGCACATGGTGAATGATGTCAGGAGTAATGGTGTTACATGCCCAAATAATGCGCTGCCGCAAATGTTCAACACTCCTAATTTTCTCTGCATATACCAGCGCTTTCAAGTGGCCCCAGAGATAAAAATCTAGTGGCGTGAGATCCGGGCTTCTAGCTGGCCATTCCACAGGCCCTCGACGTCCTATCCAATGACCAGGGAATTGTTGGTACAGGTATTCCCTTACTTGGGCGCTGTAATGTGCAGGAGCGCTGTCTTGCTGGAACCATGTTGGGAAATTTCCTTCTTCGTTCAAGACACTGGGAAATGCTTCTTCCTTGAGCATACGTAGGTAGGTGCCTCCAGTGACATGTTCATCGAAAAAGAGGGGGCCTATCATGCGATCCTTCCAAATGCCACACCATACCATCACCCGAGATGCACCTTGTTCCATTGAAGAGGTATACCAGTGAGGGTTGTTTTGAGACCAGTAGCGGGTGTTCTGTCGATTTACCTCACCATTTCCATAAAAAACAGCCTCGTCACTGAACAGAATGGTGGACGGGAAATTGGCATCCCGAGCATATGAATTATGGTTTGTAGAAATAGAAAAATATGAATTTCTCCTATGATACCGGACTTATGGGACACCCTGTATATATATTATATATATATATATATATATATATATATATATATATATGGAATGAATTTCACAGTTAAACACGTGAAATGAATGAATGATGCAAACCTACAAGGAAAAAGAAAAATGATTCCAAGGTCTTTCGTGTATTCAGAAGTACACCTCGTCAGGGAATGAAGGGAGAAGGCGAGAAAACAAAAATATATACCTATATACAGCGGGACAGAAAAATAAAAAGATTAGCGCCTGATTAACAAGAGTTAATTAGAGGCAAAAGATATTTTAACAGGATATTGTCAATTTACATATCGTTGAGACACCTTTTCCCAGCCGAGCAGAATTCTTTCGCGTAGTTATCCATTTCTCTTATATTGGTACCAGGGATGTAAAACTTTGGACTTCAGGGCTTCCCAAACACCATAATCTAGTGGTGAAAGATCGGGGCTACTAGCCGGCCACATATTGGATTCGATAAAATCCGGTGTTTCGTTCTCAAAGAATGTGACAGTTTAGCGCCCGAATTGTTCATTCTGACGAAGGTCAAGCTTGTCACTCCACCTTAGACCTACAGTTTAACGTGGAATCCGAACCACGGCCCACCAGCAGCCCAGTGTCTTAACCACTAGGCTACCCATTTATCTATCAACCATTTTTTTAATTGTCTGGAAGGATAAACAGCTGAGGTTTGCTGCCCGCCTGCCGTCATCGGGTCTCGATCCCGAGTCTGATGGATTTGTAGTTAGTGACGCTAACCAGTACACCACCGAGGCGTATTATTTTGAATATATATATACACTGTGTGTCCCAAACGCCCTACCCCATAATATACAACGCAATATTAGCCTTTGGGGTTAGGACTTCTGGAACAACATATGTGTGTATATATATATATATATATGCACGCAAAAGAAATCTCGCGTCTATTTTTTAAATGCGCTTTGGAGGTAAATAAGAGAAAATTTAGCAGCTTCTATTTATTTTAATATTTCGTCATTTCCCGCTTGGCCTTTATCACTTCTCTGATACGTGCAGGCATGGAATAAACCAGTTTTTTATAGTAGTCGACGATGATTTCTGAAATCCATATGTTTCTCAGACCTTCCTTCAGTTTAGGTATACGGCCAGTGTCGTAACTTTGTAGCATATCCTTCATTACTTTCCACATGTTCTCAATGGGATTGGTATCTGGACTGTTGCCTGGCCATTCTAGGATGTTATTATGATGGTCGAGAAATCAATGGGGCACCATTCTTGAATTGTGACAAGGGGCTGAGTCATGCTGAAAAATTGGAGTTTGGTGAGTTTCAACAAAGTTGAGAAGATGGTTTTCCAAAACGTCTTTATAACGAGATCCCTTCATTGTCGTGTTATCTGGCAGGAAGTATAGTTCGCCCTGCCCCCGACCTTTTGCAGAAAAACATCCCTAAACCATGATTCCATAGGTGAGGGGTTTAACGGTATTCTGAATGTAGCAAGGATTGTTCCTGCTGCTGCCGCTAGGCTTCTCTGCCTTTGGTCGGCTGGTAAAGGTCTTGAAGGCAGATTCATCCCTAAGCATGATTTTTCTCAGTCCTCCACACAATCTTTATCTCCCCTGGCAAAAGCGACGCGCTTTATCTTCATGGCGTAAATTGAGGAGGCATTTTCAAGTCCTTTTGCAGTCTGTGCTGTATGGTATGCACTGAGACGTCTTCTAACAAAAGAGAAAGTGTCAGCTTCAGTTGACGAGCGAAAATAAAAGGGTTGTTCATTATTTTCTGTTTTGAAAGCCTGTCCGTATGCTCCGACGTCTTTTTGGCTCGTTCAGTGCTCTTCTTCCTAGTTGGTCTTATTTCTGACTTGCTGTTTTTGCCCTCAAAATCCATCTTTTGACTGTCTCTCTGTGGCGGTTTACTCGCTATCCAATCTCTAGATACAACGATCCTTACTTCTCTAGAGCAAAAATATGGACTATTTCGTCTAGAGGTGGCTTTCAAGGATCCATATCGAAACAAAAGAATTTTTTGTCGACGAAAAACGTGGAGTTGAAAAATGTGGAAAAGCAAAAAATTTGACAAAAAAGCAACGGCTTTGGGTGGGCTTTGGAAACGCAATAAGAAACGAAATCAGAGTGTGGCCCGCCGGCCGCAGAGTTGCCAGACTTTTCAACCTCAGTTAAGCCAAATAGTTTTCTAAAATAAGCCAGATTACACAGGATTAAGCCAAACTAAATTTGCTTTCAAAGTTATCAAACATAGGCTACATAATCTATGCAATACCAAATAGATACGGTACACTCACCTTTAAACACTTGAAATAACAGTAGCAGTATAACATTAACAGTATCTGATTGTAAATTTTGCTTTGAAACTGGTGTAATTCCAAGGGGTCTTGTAGAATTGATTGCTTTCATAAGAGAAATGTGATTAGCACCTTCTGAATGTTTTACTATATTGGATTTCCTTGGAAGGATAGTTTTCTTACATACCTTGCAAAAGGCTTCTTCAGAATTTCCAACTGGGTATTTAGTGATAAAAGGAAATTCGATTTCCCACTGCTTTCTAAATTTTCTGGAACTATCATAATTCATTTTCCATGTTTTGGACAATGACATTTTAAATCATAAACCCTAAGTTAAATAAATAAACATACAGAATTGCATTTAAGTGAAATAAACTCAGAATTAAACGAGAGGCACAATGGGCCCTAAGTTAACAAACTGAGGAATGACCACAGGAATCATTTTGTAATTGCTGTGTAGCAACTATACTAAAATAAAAGTAACCAAAAAATAATATTCATAATTTATAGTCTTAGTGACAGGTTTACTAAATAGAAGTAGCAAATATTAATTTCTACGTCCATTTATGATGACACATTGATGAAATTCGGAATAACCTATGCAAATAAGTCAGTAATTGGCAGAAATTAAGCCAAATTTTACTTTTACGCCAGGCAATATTTTCTTAATCCAACCACCTTCAAAGTAAGACAAAATTTCTGAGTTTGGTTTCAAAAAGAGCCAAATGGCAACCGGAGTGTGGGTGTCATTAGACTCATAGAAGGGGCGGCGGGTGTACGACGTAGCCCGCAAAAATATTCCAAGTTGTTGATTTTCCTCATTTTTGGACTGAATATTCCCATTTAAAATATTGCACTGAAAATACAGTGTGTGTGTGTATGTGTATATATATAATATATACAGGGCTATTCAAACTGATTCATCCGATTTCAACTGAGAATACTTCCGTACCTATCAACCGTGCATCAACTGGGCATACACCACATAAAAGAGGAAATCTCCGAGTTTTACAAGATCACCTCGAGAGGGCTCCAAAGTCACGCCGTGGCCTACCCTAGCAACAAACAGTCAGTGTGAAAATGGCGTCCGCACAGCAGAAGGCGTTTTGTGTGTTGCAGTTTTCGAGCTGTAAATTGGTAGTCACAGTGCAGCGTGAGTTTCGTCGACGTTACCCCCTTTGGGGGTACGTTAAGGATACTGTGTACGTGCCGCCGTTGCCCACATCTTTGGATGAGCTCCGAACTCGCATTGTTACTGCCGTAGAGTCAGTGACAACGGACATGCTGGAGCGAGTATGGGAGGAATTCGACTATCGTGTCGACGTTGCTCGTGTAACTAGGGGAAGTCACATAGAGCATTTATGAGATGAGAGACAAAATTTGGACAGTTTTTCTTTTGGTTGATGTATCACAAATCACTCTGTATTTGTAACATTAAAAAATATTCTCATTTGAAATCAGATGAATCATTTTGAATAGCCCTGTATATGTATGAAAATTATTTCACGAAAGTAACACGTGAAAAATATTTATGATGAATAAAACCACGAAGGAAAGGAAACACAGAGTGGTGCTCAAGCGCTTCCGTCTAATGACATCCTCAGGAACACTGAGTGTTCCTCAGGAATCCTCAGGAACACTAAGTGTTCCTGAGGATGTCATTAGACGAAAGCGCTTGAGCGCCAGTCTGTTTCCTTTCCTTCGTGGTTTTATTCATCATATATACAGGGTGAGCCAAAAGTCTGGATCCATAGGAAAATATTTATTTTAATACATAAATTACAACAAATGGTACATACTTAAAATGAATATCAACTTTAACTCGTAAATGCGTATCCGTGATACTGTACAGTAGTTCGTACTCCAGTATAAATACTCAAATACTTTTTTATTTCAGCCCAGAAATGGCTTCGAATCTAACAACAGAAGACCGGGTAGAACTTGTGCTCATGTACGCAAGACAGGGCGCTACACACAGAGAAGTTGCTACCGAATTCAATAGAAATCATCCTGATAAGCATCCAGTAACACATGCGACTGTTGGCAAGTTGTTTAAACGTTTCAAAGAAACAGGAAGTGTACATGATCGACGGCGTTCTGGTCGTCCCAAACCTGCAACTGATGAAAATACCTCTGCAATGGTTGTGAAACTTTAACGAATAGTCCAGTAAAGTCAACAAGAAGATTATCAAATGAAACACGCATCTCGAGAACGTCAATTCGAAGAATTATTAAAAATCATAAATTCCATCCCTAAGTGTCTCGATGTCAGAGGTCGTCAATTTCAGCATTTGTTATAATTTGTTGTTTATACTGGAGTACGAACCACTGTACAGTATCACGGATACGCATTTACGAGTTAAAGTTGATATTCATTTTAAGTATTTACCATTTGTTGTAATTTATGTATTAAAATAAATATTTTCCTATGGATCCAGACTTTTGGCCCACCCTGTATATATATATATATATATATATATACTGTGTGTGTGTGTATATATATATATATATATATATTATATATATATATATATATATATATATATATTACTTCAGTATAAATTAATTAAGAAAAACTTCGAAAATTTTAAAATTACCAAAGTATATTATTTACAGTTTAAAGTAGAGTTTTGAATTAAAAAAAAAAAAATATATATATATATATATATATATATAAATATATATATATATATAATTATATATATATATATAAATATATATATATATATATAATATATATATATTATAATAAATATATATAATATATATTATATATATATATATATATTATATATATATATATATATAAAAGAACACAACCTTTATTACCCGAGTCTATAGCCAGAAAGACAGAGTGATAGACCTAAAGCCAGTAAAGCCAAGTAAAGTCGTTTTGACGAGTTGAAATAACTGAAAAAGACTGTTTGTTTGGCCAAAAATGGCTGAAAAGACCGACCTAAACATAAATTTGGCTGGGTAAACAGCCGACTGAGGGAATACAAATTAAAACGGATTTAAACCAATGAAGATGACTGAAATATATATATATATATATATATATATATATATATATCGATAGGGAAATACAAGCCCTGATTAAGGACCATACAGAGAGGGAAGAGGAAAAGGCGGTAGAAGCAGTAAAGGAAAATCCAAAATACTTCTATAGCTATGCAAAAAGGAAAACAAAAATGCGCGCCGCTATTGGGCCCTTAAGGACGGGAAATAATGAACTAACCGACGATCCAAAAGAAATATCTGATACATTGAGAGCTCAATATGAATCAGTTTTCAGTACCCCAAAAAGTGACAAAGCGATACCTGACATAAATGCATTCTTTGAAGAGGAATTGCAAGGAGAGTATATAACAGACTTTGAGTTTACACCAGAAGATGTAGCGAGAGCTATAGAACAAATGAAACTACATTCAGCTGCAGGTCCGGACAATTGGAACGCATTATTGATTAAAAACTGTAAAAATGAAATAGCTACACCTTTATACTGGATATGGAGAAGATCCCTAGACACTGGGGAAATACCGAGCATCTATCTTGAAAAGAGCAAACATTGTCCCTATATATAAAGGAGGGGACAGATCTCAAGCAAAGAACTATAGACCAGTGTCATTGACGTCCCACCTCACCAAAGTATTTGAAAGAATAGTTAGAGAGAAAATTTATGATTTCCTGGAGACACGGGAAAGATTCAACGAAAATCAGCATAGATTCCGATCAGGTCGATCATGCCTATCACAACTAATAGAGCACTACAACAATATCCTAGATGCATTGGAAGGCAATGACAACTACGATGTTATATACACAGATTTTGCTAAAGCTTTCGATAAATGTGACCATGGTATAATAGGACATAAAATTAAAGACATGGGAATAACAGGCAAAGTGGGAAAATGGATCTACAACTTCCTTAGTGATCGTCTGCAGGTCGTCAAAATTCAAGGTATATCATCATCAGAATCGGAAGTACGCAGCTCAGTACCACAAGGGACAGTACTGGCCCCACTCCTGTTCATTATCATGCTAACAGACATAGACAGCGGAGTAAACAGCAATAGTATAGTATCAGCCTTTGCAGACGATACAAAGATCAGCAGAAAAGTCAGCGATGTACATGACGTGGAGGCCTTGCAGAGGGACACGAACAAAATATACAAATGGTCAGAAGACAACAACATGTCATTCAACGCCGAGAAATTTCAACTCTTGAGATATGGTAGAAAAGAAGAACTTAAACAGACTGCATATTATGCTCCAGATAGACAGGAAATTCAGAGAAGCATGAAAGCGATTGATCTCGGGATAATAATGACAGATGATGCGAAATTCGAAACACAAAATCATATAGCGATAAATAAAGCAAAAAGAGTCGCCGGACAGGTTCTAAGAACGTTCAAGAGAAGGGACAGGACAGTAATGATTCCCCTGCTAAAAACACTGATTATACCAAAACTTGAATACTGCTCAGTTTTGACGTCCCCATATAAAAAGGAAGAAACTAATAAACTAGAAGAAACGCAAAGGCATTTCACAGCCAAGATTGATGGCTGCAAAGAACTCAACTACTGGGAAAGACTACGTAAACTAAATCTGTACTCACTGGAAAGAAGAAGAGAGAGGTACATCATAATCTACATATGGAAAATGATCGAAAAACTGGTACCAAACCTAAAACTAAACCCAATTACCATTCATACAACACTGGAAAATAGGAAAGGCAGAATGTGTAGTGTTCCCAAATTAAAAGCACGACAAGGGACCTCCTCAACCCTGAAGGAAAATAGCTTGGTTGTCAGGGGGCCAAGACTTTTCAACCAGCTTCCTAAGGACCTCAGAAACGTAACGGGGGTCAAAGTTGAAGTCTTCAAGAAAAGACTGGATGCCTGGCTCAGGACAGTACCAGATGAGCCGGGCGTGCCTGGCTATGTACGGTGGAGAGCGCAAGAAAGTAACTCGCTCCTCCACCAGGCCAGACCTAGAGGCGGGGCCACCAGCTTGACCTCCGTGTGAAGAGAGACCAACACACGAAACAACATAAGGTAAGGAAGGTAAGGTATATATATATATATATATATTCATCTCGTGAGAAGATTATACACACCAACAATCAACCAGGAAAGTGCTGTGTGTGGGACGTCAGGCAGTCTTTCTTAGCTGATCTTTTTCCGTGTCTCATCTACTCTATGAACAGTCCAGAATATTTCCAAACAAACATTTCTTTCTTTATTCCTCACTACACATACTATATGAATCTTACACACTACACAGTCTTTTCAGAATTAAAAGACAAAACAAAATGACACCTGCTTTAAGAGCCTCAAAGTCCCCAGAAGAGAACATAAATGTAACCATTCTGGCTGCCCTGCTGCAGGTACCGAGCATTGGACTGGGTCTACTACCACCCATTCAAGATGTCTACGACCTGTGTCTAATTCATTTTTTCTAAACAACAGCACTCGTGTCCTTCTCTCAAACTTCCAATCTGTTGAACACCACATCTCTACCTTTAAGCCTCACATTCTCCTCACCGAAACTCAGGTGTCTAAGACAACTCACAGCAACCCCTTTTCTGCACCATACTTCTTTCTCTATACTCAATTTCATTCCAATGTTGGATGGTGCGTATATGTCCGTAACAACAAAACTTGCTCTCGTATTCTTGCTCTCGTAATTGGAATCCCTCGAATTTTACACCTGGCTATGGCATAATTTGTAATCGCAAACTAAATACAACTGCGCTGTCTACCTTTCTTCTAATTCTACTAACTATCCAAAACTCTTTGACTACCTCACATTCTATCCCACTCTCCTTTCGCTCAAATCACTATTTTAGGTGATTTTAGTGTTCACCACCTTTGGCTTTTCTCCCGTTTCACTGACATCCATGGTGAACTAGATTGCATCTTCTCTATCCTGAATGACTAGAGCAGATTGTACAGATTGCTACAACATTCTGGATTTATTTTTAACCACTTATCCTTCTTCTTACTTTCTCCAACTTTTTTCGACGTTGGACTGTCACCCCAGTTCGTTCTTTGGGTCCTTCCAAGAGGAGGCGCCTTTGACATTTCATCGCCGCAGATTAGGAGACCCTAAGGCAGTACTTCTTTGATTCCCCTTGGAATGATTACTGCTTCCATGACCGATGCCCCTCCGAGTGCGCTGAGCGCATCACGAAGGTGATTCTCTCGAGCATGGAGGCGCATATTCCATATTTTTCTCCTACTAGTAAAGCCAAAAGAAAATTTAAAAAAAACATGGTTTAACTTTGCTTCTCCTAAAGTTATCCGCAACAGAAAGGAGGCTTCCAGAAGGTACCATCGCCATCCAACTCCTGACTCTGTCTGTTTATATTTCTGCCTGGAATCGCGCAAAATATGTTCTTGAACTCGCCAAAAATTCCTTCATCAGACAAAAATGTGAAAACCTACCTAAATCTAATTTTTCTCGCTCTTTCTAGCACCTAACCAAAAACCTCTCCAGCAAATTTACTTCTTCTTTCCCTTCTCTTTTACATTCTGACGGTTCAGTTGCTGTCTCCTCTCCTCATAAAGCTGAACTCTTCGCTCAAACTTTCGCTTCCAACTCGACCCTGGATGATTCCGGTGCTGTTCCTCCATCTTCTGCCCCTTCTGACTTAATTAGAGTAAATCTGAAATTAGAATCTCTACCAAAGATGTTTTTTCTGCCGTATCTGGGCTCAACTCTAGGAATTCGTACGGTCCTGATGTGGGTCCATCAGTTGTTCTCAAGAACTGTACTGTGCTGACACCCTGTCTAGGTAAACTCTTTCTTTTTTGTCTTTCATCTGGTACTTATCCTTCCTGCTGCAATTTCGCTTTTATTCAGCCAGTCCCAAAGAAGGGTTTTTATTTATTGTTTTTCTAAAGTTTTTTAATCTATCCTTAACAGGAACATTCTGAAACTCTCGAAGGGTGTCCCCTACTGTAACAGCGAACGTAAAGAGGGAGTGAGGCAACATTGTGGCGAAGAGGATTGAAGACAGTCAGTAAGAGGCGGGGAATTGATGAGACGAAATGCATTTTATTCCACTCGGTCAAGTACGGCTGTGTGGGATGAGCCATCCCATACATAAAGCATACATGAGGCATTGAAAACCACAAGATTTTCTCTGCCCCAATCAAAGATGGAAGAAAGATCAGAGGTCAGGTGCTCCATAGCCGTCCTACGCGAAGCATGGAGTGAGTGTTGAGAGAAACGCTTTGGGAAGCGGGTGGAGAAGTGAAGAGTAGAATCATCGGCATAAGAGTGAATAGGACAGGAAGTGCGAATTAAAAGATCATTAATAAATAAAAGGAAAATAGTCGGTGACAGATCAGAATCCTGAGGAACACCACTGTTGATAGCTTTAGCTAGGAGAAGAACAGTGGCCATCCACAACCGCAGCTATAGACCGGCCATAAAGGAAATTAGAGATGAGAGCACAGATAGAAGGCTAGAAACCCATTTTTGCCACACTCTATCAAAAGCTTTCGATATGCCTAGCGCAATAGCAAAAGTTTCACCAAAATTCCGAAAGGAGGATGACCAAGAGTCAGAGAGATATGCAAGAAGATCGCCAGTAGAGCGTCCCTTGAGGAACCCACACTGACGATCTGAAAGAAGATTGTAAGAAGAAAGAAGAAAGGTGTTTAAGAATCTTCCTCTTAAGGATAGATTGAAAAACTTTAGAAAGACAAGAAATCAAAGCATTTGGACGATAGTCGGAGGGTTGAGAGCGATCATCATCGGTTATAAATAGATATAGAGTGTAACATATTTGTGGATGGTAGTCTATTATGACTTGATCCTCTGGATCCAGACATTCTATCTTTAGTTTTAAATTGATAATTAATTAGTTTTAAATTGATAATATAATTATTTAGTTTTGTAAAAATTAGTCGTTGCCAAAGTACAGGCAGTTTTTACATAGTGGAGCCGCCTCGATGGGCCGAAGTGGCCCCTAGTGTGCCCACTATAAAAATTTCTTATGTTCTTGTGGTTCGGAACCCACGTAAAATTGTAGGTCCCCTCCGCCACCACAGAGGACATGCACAATACACAATTACGAACACAGTTAGGTAGACCAGCCATGAGTGGATCCTAGGATCTTTGTTGGTCTGAAACATTATAACATTATAAGATTATAACATAATAAAGTCAGAGGGAGGAGGAGATGGAGAAACAGCACCGGGATCGTCCAGGTTGAGTTGGAAGCGAAAGACTGGGCAAAGAGTTCAGCTTTGTCGGGAGAAGAGACGGCAACTGAGCCATCGGAATGGAAAAGAGGAGGGAAAGAAGAGGAAGTAAAGTTATTAGAAAAGTTCTTAGCTTGATGCTAGAAAGAGCGAGAAGAATTAGAATTAAATTCGTTTTCACATTTTACAAGTACCGATCTGATTAATTATTTACCTTCTTGATTCACAAGAGTTTACCAAAGCAACTGGGAACAATATAATTAGGCCACACTGCAAATTAGCTCCTTGATGACGATTTCGAGAGTCCCATTACAGTAATAATGATTAAGGATGTGCAAGATGTTAGGGAAGTCAAAATCGGGTATGAAATATGTAAAACAAAATATTGTTATTTACTTACGTCACAGGTATGAAACGAGAAAAAAAATATTAAACAATATATGAATTGACTTTAATCGAATTTACTTGTTGTCTTCTCGAAGAATCCTATGAGGTCTTTTCCTTTTTCTGACTCTCTCACGACTCTCCCGTCTCGTCCACCTATCTACCTCGTCCACCATGGATCATGAAGTCTTCTGGTGCCTCCAGCAAGAATATCTTTAATGTTCTACTTCTCACGATCTTGGAATTAAATTTTTTTCATATAAATCTTATTTAAAGAACTTCATATTTCTAACTGTTTCATATTACTTAACTAACTTAATTGACCCATTTGACAATATTAAATTATTTTTATTAAAACCTCAGATACTGTAAACACCAAATTATTTACAAATGCGCGATTTGGTGAGACGGAGGTATGACGTCGCATGATCAGTTCTTTCACACCCCACTGTTGAACAAACTTTTGTTCCAATGCCCTACGTGCTTAAAGTCACGTATTCCAGTAGCGTCATGTTGATATGTGTTCGGAAAACACATAGGCTGTCTGGATTTCGACTTTTGTCCTATTCCCAATTTACCTAAAATCTACTTGGTATTTAGGTTATACGTTTCAAATCCTAACTTTGTTTTTCAATTATGTCAGACTTTGTTTTATATGTTATATTATTTATAAATGCTCCATTTGTGCAAACCCAACGCACCACTCTACTCACAATCTTCTTTCAAGTCGTCAGAATGGGTTCTGCAAGGGACGCTCTACTAGCAATCTTCTTGCATATCTCTCTGACTCTTGGATATCCTCCTTTTGGGATTTCAGTGAAACCTTTGTTATTGCGCTAGACATATCAAAATCGATCTATAGCTGCGGTTGTAGATGACTGTTGTTCTCCTAAAGCTATTCATAGTGGTGTTCCTCAGGGCTCTTTTAATTATTAATGATTTTTTAAGTCGCACTTCCTGTCCTATTCACTTCTATTCTAATGATTCTACCCTTCACTTCTCCACCCGCTTCACAAAGCGTCTCTTTCAAAACGTCCCATTCCAGGGACCTGAATGGACGAAAAGCTGCGAGGTTATATTGCCTATCAGACCTTTAGTTGTCCTAAAGGTACAGATAGTTCAAAGTTGGTGGAAGTGATACGATTCCCTGGGGAGAAGAATGGCGCCGTGTAGTGTTTATCTACTTTCTTCGATGGCCAATTATTTATCATTGGGTGAATACACACACATTTGGAATTTTCGCTGGCAAGTCTCTGGGGATACGTTTGGCTTTGGGCGAGGCACTTGGCCTTTGATACAGCCTTACGTAAAGCCACCAGGTGTTGCTTATCTTAGGTTTATAGCCTTTGCACTGAGGATCTAGCCAATGGCGGTGACGATGATATGAGACCCTTGGGAGAAAAATGGTGCCGTGTACTATTTTCATGCTTTCTTCGATGGAGAGCCGGAGGGTATTTATGGCTGAAGTTTACCGACTATGAGAAAGTTGTGAGATACTTCTTTTTCACTTTTTAAAACTCAGTTGACGCCGTATTTTGATGGGTGGAGGGTGCTGTTGTTGCTACTGATGTGTTACACTTGCGTTTTTATAACTGTGAATTTATTTTCAGTGATAAACGCTTAAAAGTTTTAAAGTAGTTTTTATTAGAATTTCGCGCATAAATTTTTGAATAAGGATGAATGAGCTTTGTGATTTTCTTTTATTATTATTTAGGGTTCTTAAGGAATTTGCGCTTTAATGATTATTTTTTTTAGTTTTGAATTTATATGAATTTGTGAGTGGAAGAGCGACTTAATTTTGTTTAGTGAGAGAGTAAAAGTGTTTTTATTTTAAAACTTAAAGGTTTTTGTGAGAGGAGAGCTGTATGAGCAAAGACATTTTTGCTCATTTTTTTTAAAAATTTGTGAGTGAGTGTGTATTCGTAATTTTATTTTCGGGATTCATTTGACAAGTACTGTTATTATTATTAACTGAGCTTCCATTTTAGCTGTCTCTCAGAAAACAAACAAACAAACCCAGCTTTGCATATTTTTGGTTTCAGTTTAACGGGTGTCATGTCGCATGTGACGGTGGCACGATGGGAAAATTGCGGCCAGCTAACGCTCGCCGGTTACGACGTGTTTTTTTTTTATGTTCAAAGTTCATTTTAATGTAAATTTTAATTATAAAGTTTTTTATATGTTTAACAAATTTATTTATTTATTTATTTTCCAACGTGTATTTTCCGACGTTTAATTAATGCAAAATTCTGTAAAAGCATTTTCACTCCCAATTTATACGTCCACTTTCAATATTTTAATTTTAAAAACAAAGATAGTTTTTAAAAAGTGTTGCAAATTATTTTAAACTTTTATATTTTTAATAAATTTTTGTCCTTTTATTTCTAAATAATTTATATTAATACGAGTAAGGTTGTGTTGTTCTCTCATTTTTTCCTAACTAACATGTAGTTTTATATATTAGTAAAGTAAGGTCTATTTTAAACTGTAAATAATATATTTTCTTTCATTTCCTTCTAACGGTTATTCTCTTTTACTGTACTTCAAAACTCTAAAACATTCTGAATTAATTGATATCGATATAATAAGCAATAAAAGCATAGATGTCGAGTGGGCTCTGGAGTTGTACAGTAGGTATTTAGTGGTTTTTAGATTGTGGTCGTGGTTGTGAGTCTTTGAAGGTTTGTGGGCGAGTTAAACGGGACATGGACGCTCTCTCGGCGGCTAAGGTACATTGACGGCAGTGAAGAGTGTTGAGTGTCCTCTAAACTTCGTACTTTATTTACTACTTTATAATGTATATTTATATTATGTCATGCAACCACTTTTTTGATTACATCTATTGCACGTGGGTTTACTTGTTCAGGATGGGCCTGGTGCGCTCGAATGCCCTTTAATATCATATGATACAAACAATCTCCTGCGGCTGGCTTCAAGCCTCGTCTTAATTTTTTAACTTTTGATGTTATCTTAGCCTTAGCTGACAAGAAAGGTTTGCAAGACAGTATATAAATAACATAATCCCTTACAACCTTTATTTTATAAAAGAAATAAAATTTGATACACAATTGTCCGTTATTTTTTAATTCTTTTTCACAATGATACAATGTTTTAGGTCATTAATAAATTTGGACTTCCAAACAATGCTTGTCAAAACAGTTAGATTCAATAATCAAATGGGTTATACAAAGGAATTTTTATGACTGAAGAAATAAAATACCGCAGCACTTAATTAAAATTTCTTAAAGTGATAATTAAAATTTACTTAAAACAAATTTTTGCCTCAAAAGTTTTGTGCAAATCCCACAGATTATTTTCTAAAAAAAAATAATAAATTCCCTGATGTTTATTTCAACACAAATTTTTCAAAAGTTCAGCGAGAGCTCCGCAGAATTTTTCGGTAATCAACATCACCAAAGAAATATTTCACCACAAAATTTTTCCAAGTTATTCGTGGAAATTCAAACAGAATGAACTCGAATTTATAATTCCAAATAAGGGAACTACACGTGTAATTAGGAAAATTTCTAAAATTGGCTGCAACCTTTCAGGTACTACAGGGTGAGCAAAAAGTCCCTGTGCACCTGCAAGAAGTGTAGTGAACCTGTACCTGTACTGTGTTGGAAGTGGACAGGTGCACAAGAACTTTTCGCTCACCCTGTATTTTCACACTTCTTGCCTTCTGACTACCACCTCATTTACGTAATTTTGTAATTGTAACAGATTATCACCTTTCAAATTTAATGTACAAACAATAACCATAATTTGCTTTGGCCAAATGAAGAAAAAATATAATGAAATATTTAGAGAATTTCGCAACACTTTGATCGCGCCCTAACTGCCAATAAAGTAACTTATGGCATTTACTTTGAGAAAAAGAAAGAAATATATACTAGGGGTACTCAATATATTTTGTCCCACCCTTTTTTCTTAGCTACATAATAGGCCATGGAGCTGAAATGTCTTTTGGGCCGTAAGTTTGAACTTTCTGCGTTTCACATAACCGGATTTTTCCAGTTTGAACCTCCTCTCTTTGTATAAAACCGCCTTTAAATCCGAATAGCACCAGAAGCTTTTAGCCCGGATTATGCGGTTGGTTACAAGTTACAAGGAAAAGAAGTACCTCAAAAGGCCTTGCGGCCCATACCGAGGAGGTACCAATGGCAACGGGTGCCACGGAAAATTTTGTACACACTCAAATAGTGTGCAAGATTTGGTCTAACCTTTTCTTGAACTGATCCACAGAGGAACTGTTCACAACTTCCGAAGGTAACCTGTTCCATGTGTCACAGATCTTATACGTAAAGTAATTCCCACACACACTAGTCCTAAACCGTTTCAAATCCAACTTCCAACCATTGTTGCGAGTTAGGTTATCATTTAAAGTAAACATACTTCTAAAATCGACATCGTTGAACCCGCGTAAGAGCTTGAAAACCTCGATCAGTTGACCGCGCAGCCTCCGAGTTTCAAGCGAAAACAAGTTCAGGGCGCGTAACCGTCGATTGTAGCCCATATGCCTAACGGAAGGGATTAACTTTGTGGCCCTCGCCTGCACTCGCTCCAGCCTCTCAATATCTTTCCTGAGGGCGGGCGACCAGAACTGCACAGCATACTCCAGGTGCGGCCGAACAAGGGAATTGTACAGTGAGAGCACAATCTCCTTGTTCCGAAACTGAAATTGCCTCCTGATATAACCCAATAGTTTCTGGGCTTTCTTTTCCACCTCTACACACTGTTTCGTAAACTTAAGGTCGCTGCTAATTAGCACACCCAAGTCCTTTTCTAAATCAGTCACCTCGATATTACTACCCAACATCGAGTAGTCCGACTTGGGATTGGCGTAGCCAATGTGCATCACTTTGCATTTACCCAAGTTAAACGGCATTTGCCATTTTTCGGACCACTCTCCTGTCCTACCTAGGTCCGCACGCAGTTGCTCGATCGCTTCGGGCGTCCCAACATTGGCCCCAAGCTTGGTGTCATCAGCGAATTTGGCGATCCGACTGACGATGCCACCGTCGGTATCATTTATGTAAATGATAAACAACAGCGGCCCCAAAACGGAACCCTGAGGAACCCCACTAGTGACCGAGGCCCCACCCGAACTAGCCCCTTTAATTACCACCCTCTGCCGCCTATTCCTCAGCCAGTTTTCAATCCACCTACCTATTTCCCCACCGATACCCAGCGCGCGCACTTTCGCCATTAGCCGGCGGTGAGGTACCTTATCAAAGGCTTTCTGAAAGTCGATATAAAGTATATCAATCGCCCTACTCTTATCGTACTCACTCAACATGACGTGTAAAAACTCGAGCAAGTTGGTGAGACACGACCTATGCCGTCTAAACCCATGTTGGGAGTCCCCAAGCAGCTTGTAGGAATCCAAATGGTCAACGATCCTATCAGCTATTATCCCTTCTAATAATTTACCTACAACTGAAGTGAGACTAATGGGACGATAGTTCCCTGGACTTTCGTGATCCCCTTTTTTAAAGATAGGGGTCACGTTGGCTTCCCTCCAGTCACCAGGCACCTGGCCCATCTCCAACGATTTGTTGAAGACTGTAGCCAGGTGGGGAGCCACCTGGTCGCGCACTTCTCGCAACACTCTGGGGAGAAACTGGTCTGGCCCAGGAGCCTTAAACGCGCTCAGTTTGTCTATTCTATCGGCAACGACTGTCGCGGTACATCTAACACTATCCAGGCCAGCACCTTCGTGCCTCACGCCTGGCTCGGGGATGACGCGGGTATCCTCCCTGGTGAACACTCCCGCAAAGTACTCATTAAGCACATTAGCGATGTCCGCGTCGGAGGTCCGCAGTACGCCGCTTCCGTCCTTTAACGGACCTATCATGCTTCTAATGGGCTTTCTACTATTAACATAACTGAAGAACTCCTTAGGGTTCCCCTTGCAGAGGCTTGCCACCCGTAGTTCTTCGTTACGTTTCGCTAGTCTAACCTTCGCCTTCACTTCCCTACACAGGCGGACATACGCTTCAGTGTTCTCGTGGGAACGATTGGCCTTCGCCCTCCTATACGCTACTTTCCTATTTCGGATAGCCAAAGCGATGTCACGATTGAACCACTTAGGCTGCGTTGAAGCAGGTGTGACCGGTTTTGAGGGTATGGCAGCAGACTGCAGCACCATAAACTCGTCCCGGAATGCACTCCACACACGCTCAACATCGCCGCCGACCTCTAACCCCATCTCACCTACGCTATCCCTGAGACTAACAAAGTCCGCCCGCCGGAGATCGAGCTTACTGCCTCTCAAGTTACTACGCTTCACCCGAGGGAAGAGAGAGAGAGAGGTTGTGTGTATTCGATCGGATGTACACAATGTAACTCAGTATATATAGGCCAAACGGGCAAAACGTTAGATATTAGGGTAAAACAGCATAAATATGCTTGTAGAACAGCAAATAATTCTAATGCATTGTCTAACCATATGTACAGTGTAGATGTAATCATAGTATCAAGCCACATATATATGGTAAAACATTAAAATGCACATATAAGAGCTCCTTCACATATAAGAGCTTCTCATTCCTTTTATGTTAAA
Organism: Bathynomus jamesi; assembly: GCA_023014485.1. NCBI lineage: Eukaryota > Metazoa > Arthropoda > Malacostraca > Isopoda > Cirolanidae > Bathynomus > Bathynomus jamesi. The sequence continues at coordinate 560,673 of JAJOZX010001878.1, read as the reverse complement.
AGTCCTCAGACCGGATATTGAACTAAATCCATTAATATTTAAGGGTGGCACAAGTTTGAAGAAATTTGCCACCCCAAACTGTATAATGATACTAAGGCTTCGAGTTGCGCCACCACTAAATATGCAAAAATCGATCCAGTTCTTTATTTCCAACATCGTAGGTGATTCTGAAATATGGGCAAATGTCATGAGATGTGGGCAACGGGTTTCGAAAATGGCGTCTGACAGTGATGTGCATCATAAACAGAGCTGTTATCGAGTTCTTAACCGCAGAGAAGGAAACAGTTGGAAATATTCACAAACGTCTACAAAACGTTTACGGAGATGCTGTTGTTGATCGAAGCACAGTTGGACGCTGGTCTAAACGTGTGAGATCATCGGAGAGAGGGAGAGTCAGCCTCGATGATAAGCCACGCAGCGGTCGCCCGGCATCAGCTGTCACATCTCACACTGTGCAACGTGCCAACAGCATCATTCGATCAAATCGGCGCGTCACATACAAGGAGCTATCACTGGAGCTAGGAATTAGTGAAGGAAGTGTGAATACGATAATGCAGCAACTGGGATACTCAAAAGTGTGTTCACGGTTTGTTCCTCGCGAACTGACTGAAGATCACAAAGCTCAAAGAAAAGAAATTGCTTCTGAGTCGCTGGTTCGATACGAGACAGAAGGAGATGACTTCCTTTCACGAATTGTGACTGGGCTATGAGACTTGGGTACACCACTTTGACCCTGAAACAAAACGCCAATCCATGGAATGACATCACGCAGACTCCACACGCAAGAAAAAGTTCAAAATAGCTCCCTCTGCAGGAAAGGTTATGGCCACCATGTTCTGGGACATGAAATGGGTGATTCTGGTGGACATTATGAAAAAAGGACAAACAACCAACTCAGAGGCATATATTGCTACCTTACAGACTCCAGAGATGTATAAAGCGAGTTCGACCGGAGAGAAAACTGGAAGACGTCCTTCTTTTGCACGATAACGCAAGACCACACAACAGTTTGCAAACAAGAGAGGCCATCACAAAAATGCGCTTGACAGTGTTGCCCCACCCTCCATACAGCCAGGATCTGGCACCTTCAGACTTTGATTTGTTTGGGCCAATGAAGGATGTTATTCGTGGAAGAAAGTTTCAGAGTGACGATGAGGTTGTTGAGGAAGTTAAGAGGTGGCTCCAGCGGAACCCAGCGGACTTTTACCAGCAAAAAATAAAGGCCCTTGTTTCGAGGTGGAGGAAAGCCGTAGAAAAGGATGGAGACTATGTGGAAAAATAAAAACTTGTAAAAAAGGTATGTAACAACTTGTGTACAAAATTTCTAGAACTTACAAAGAAACTTGGAAAGAAAGAGAAAAGGTGGGGACAAAATATATTGAGTGGCCCTCGTATATAATATATCATCAAACAAACCATACTGCACTGTATATAAATATGAATGCGCCCATACAGAGTAACCATAGTTATAATTTTTTAAAAAATAGGTACTTACGTATTAACGGGTGACCCAAAGTAACATTGCTTTTTCAGGCTCCAGAATTACATAGAAGAGCGAGTCGTAATATTTTCGTTAAAACTAACGAAAATATCACGACTTAACCAATCGTCAAGGGCGTACAGTTGACCTAACCGGGCATTTAATAATTTTCCCGTAGGTTTCGATTAATTTTAAGCAACTTTAACCTAATAATTATATCCTGTTATACGTTACATTGCTGGGGTATAACGGAAAAGTACCTAAACTTATTAAAAACCTACGGGAAAATTATTGAATGCCCGGTTAGGTCAACTGCACGCCCTTGACGATTGGTTAGGTTCAGTCGTGATATTTTCGTTAGTTTTAATGAAAATATCACGATTCATCATTCTATGTAATTCTGGAGCCTGAAAAAGCAATGTTGCTTACAGTCACCCGTTAATACGTAAATACCAAAAAATATTGTTCAAACTATTTTCAGGAATAACATAGATACAATCAAATACAAAAGACCAAAATGAAAACCAAAACCACTCACGACAACAACGAACCAACGTAACACCTCGTCGGGGAGCACGAACAACAACACGCCACAAAAACTTTACTGACAATCTAAAATGGGTTAAGATTCGGTAGAACACATCCACTAAACTCTGTGTTGATATTTATACAGCGAGGTAGAGCGAAAAAAACAAGAAGACTTTATTCTATGCTAATTTTGGCGAAAATTCCTATTTATCGAAATATTTATTTTCGAAATTATTAAATTTTGGCGCCATCTCGTCGCGTGACGTGTGTAGTCATGTTATAATATTCCCAACTAGGCCTAGGTAAGGTTAGGTTAGGTTACTTTTGCCGTGAATATTCCTGACGAAAAACCAACTAACGAAAGGTTAGGTTAGGTTAGGTTACTTTTGCCGTGAATATTACTGACGAGAATAGGTTTTTCTGGTGTATTTCATGCTGTTTCAATTGATTCTGGCCTTTTTAGCCCACAATTCCCCTCTTCTTGAAAACTGCCCACTTACGGGAATCCAAATTGTTGGTAGTTGGAGGGGGAGGTATCTCTATAACGGTGCATTTGCGCCAAAAATGAAGGTCAGATTCAATTGAAACAGCATGAAATGCACCAGAAAAACCTATTTTCGTCACTAGTTTGGGTGGATGTGTTCTACCGAATCTTTACCTAAAAATGCCCCAATTGTGGTTAGCAGATCAATTTAAAACTCCAAATGGACGCGTAAACCCGAATAAATTTTAAAAATTAACACATTTACCCAAAATAATCATTAAATAACAAAATTTAAACAAATAAATAAGAATGAAAAAGATCACATTAATTCCAACCACCAACGTTAAATTCAGCAGGAAGAAACCCCATAATTTACAAAAATATCTAATAACTTTCTCCTTCAACACGAAACCCAACATGGTTCGCAAATTATAGTAATTCCAGTAATTCAACATCCAGTATCGGAAATAGTTACAATGTTTTCTAATGAAATAGATGTGAAATAAAAATAGTCCAAAAAGTCTATGCATATTTGGGGTAAAATAAAAATTAACCTAAGAAAAGAAGTTAATTGAACGAGAGTGTACAATATTACAATATTATTACCTGAAAATATAAAACGAACCAAAAAGAAAGTTTCTTTGTACGAGATGCGCCTTCAGTAAACAAAAGCCTCCTCATCGATCACAATTTTTTTTTTTTTTTTTGTCAAAAATATGCTAACCATCATGACGCCAAAATAAAACGTTTCTGCACAAATTACCATTTTACAAAAAATAAAAATGTCGTATCTTGATTTACTTAAACAATTCAAGCAGAGAATGAGACCGAGTACCGGTTTAACCCTTTAAGGCAGGAGTTTTTTGTATTGTTTAGTTATGAATGCGTGTATTTGAAACGCTACCAATTTGTACCGGTCATCCTGAAAGGGTTAAACAAAAAGAAAATTAAGTAAAACTTACGATATATTATTTCCAAAGGTTTCGTTTATCCACGTATTTAGTTCCTAAATTCTGGTTAAACTCAACAAATTATATGATTATAAATGTTATTAGGTTATTGAATTTCAGTGAGAAGCTGTCAAAAATAAAAACGTATATAGCCTATCGCGGTGTGTATGTGTGTGTGTGTGTGTGTGTGTGTGTGTACATAGTGCAAAAATTTTAGTGGTTAGTGTACCAAAACTTTTATTAGATCACTTTAACATATTGCTTCCCAGGAACCTCTCTTTAACATATTGCTTCCCAGTGTTAATCACTTTAACATATTGCTTCACAATATTTAGGATAAGGAGTACGATAAAAAATGTTCGCTTTAATAAAGTAAAGGCATAAAAAGTAAATCATAACATGTTAAAATATTAGATTGAAAGTAAATTTATTAGAATTGTTGCGCTATATGGTCACACAAAGTAAAAAATGGATTTCGGAAGAATCGGTCACGCCACATCATTTGCTACAAGCACGAGTTGAGTAGCTCCTTTTTGCATCCTTTCATTTTCTTTATATATTTAATGTAGGTTAACTGAATGCCCGGTTAGGTCAACTGAATGCCCGGTTAGGTCAACTGTACGCCCTTGACGATTGGTTAGGTTAAGTTGTGATATTTTCGTTAAAACTAACGGAACTATCACGACTTAACCTAACCAATCATCAAGGGCGTACAGTTGACCTAACCGGGCATTCAGTTGACCTAACCGGGCATTAAATTAATCTACATTAAATACAGTGTGTCCGTAAAGTCATGGTGGGATTTTAAATAGCTATATTATTGCAACGAAACATGATAATGAGATGAAAAAAGGGCAAATTGAAGAACAACTCTAAAAGAATAACTTTATTTAACGTAGTTCGATATGGGCTCCTCTGGTAGCCCTGCAGACATCTAGGCGGTGATTCAATTCCAGCCACACACGCCCAAGAACATCAGGAGTGACGGATGCGATAGCTTCCGTGATTCGCTCGTGCAAGTGATGAATATCCCTAATGGGTACACTGTACACGCTTTGCTTGACGTAACCCCACAAATAAAAGTCCAAAGGTCTCAGGTCCGGAGAGCGTGGAGGCCATGGCTTCCATCCTCCTCTTCCTATCCATCTCTGTGGAAATTTTTCATTAAGGAATTCTCGAACAACGTTGGCATAGTGCGGAGGAGCACCATCTTGCTGAAAGATGACATTATTGTCAATAAATTGGGGTACTGCAAAATGTTCCAACATAGCGAGGTAGTTGTGTGACGTCACAGTGGGTTCCGCGAAGAAAAATGGGCCAATTACTCGATCTCGTGCTAGAGCACACCACACATTAACTTTCTGGCTATTACGCTCATGTTCAACATAGGCATGTGGACAGCCTAGACTAACTACGAGATAAAGGTTAAGCTTAGCCTAGACTAACTACAAGATACAACTTTGAGAGTTGTTCTTCAATTTGGCATTGTTTCATCTCATTATCATGTTTCGTTGCAATAATATAGCTATTTAAAATCCCACCATGACTTTACGGACACTGTATATAAAGAATGCCCGGTTCGGGCATTTATAGCTTTTTTTACGGTCGGTAGGTTATCTCCTAGATTACCAACCTCTTTCTAACCAACCAACCTTTCTCTTTTTAACATATTGCTTCCCAGGAGGTATCACTTTAACATATTGCTTCCCTAATGCTTTGGGAAGCAATATGGTAAAGTGATCCTCCAGTTTTAATCGAGGATTTGAAAAATAACATTCATGTTTTCGAGAAACAAATAGTGAGGCAGTTATACATTTTAGTTTAGAGAATATCATAATTATACGCTTTAAAGATTCCAAAATCCCTGAAAGTTTTAGGTCAACTGTACGCTCATGACGATTGGTTAGGTTAAGTCGTTATATTTTCGTTTGTTTTGACAATAAACTAACGAAAATATCATGACTTAACCTAACCAATCGTCAAGGGCGTACAGTTGACCTAGCCTGGCATTCCGTTAACCTAACTGGGCATTCAGTAGTGATGTAGGTCACATCCGCATCCGCATCCGCATCCGCGGAACATCCGCACATTTTCTCGCATCCGCATCCGCGTCCGCATCCGCACTTTGGACTGCGGATGTCGTGCGGATGTGGACCGTTGAGATAAAACGTCATTAATAAGCGGAAATTATCAAATTCTACTGTATTAATAGAACTAGTTCATTGTGCGCAAAAGTGATGCAAGCGACAAGACGAGAGGCTGTTCTTGTATGAAGTTACTCTCTTGCAACCTACTTAGATCCACGTTACAAAACTAAGTTATTTTCACCTAGTACATTAGAACGAGTTAAATCATCACTTGGCAAAGCAGTTGAAGAGCTTCAATCTCTTGAATCTGTCGCTTCGCCACCCACCAAAAGAATAAAAGTTTCAGTGACAGAACCAACACCTTCAACAAGCAAATCTATCACAGAATCTGTCTCTCAGTTTCTTGAGTCAAGCAGCAATGACGAGACCTACGCGATGTCAAAAGATGTAGTAAAAATGATCGAGAGCTATCACCAAGAAAAACGCCTGGCTGCATGTGACAATCCTATTAGTTGGTGGAAAAATACGCAGAATATCTATCCATACTTGAGTAAACTTGCAAAGAAACATTTAGCCTGTCCTCCAACAAACGTACCAAGCGAGAGATTATTTAGCAGTGCTGGATTAATATATGATGAAAAGAGAAACAGACTGGCAGCAGAAAAGGCAGAAAAATTAATGTTCCTTAAGCATAACCTTCCTATAATTAAGTTTGAACATTAAACGATGAACATCTTAGTTTACTTTATTTTAATTACTCATTTATAAATATGCCTAATAAAACTTTAAACTTAATATAAATAGTTATCAAGCTAATTAAAGATCTCTTTCTATAAGGGTGGAGGTTGGGGAAAGAGGTCGGTGGGGTGCATTTGAGTTGGGTTCACGTCCCGCATCCTGGTAACACAATTATGGTTTCTAATTGTGGCTGAAACTCAACAAAATATAACGAATTTATTTGCAGACGAATTCACTAATTGATTTCTATATTAGTTAGATGCTTGATATTTTTTATATGTTCAGAGAAAAGTACAGCAATTATTGTACAATTAATCAATTATACTACATTATAGCTACAGCGCTCTCTATATAATAACTTATTATATACGTTAAACACAACAAATCTCGAATATATCCTAAAAAATAACGAAAATGTAGACATCCGCATCCGCATCCGCGGATGTTGAAATCAAACATCCTCATCCGCATCCGCATCCGCGGATGTGAAAAAAATGACATCCACTACATCACTAGCATTCAGTTAACCTAACCAATTGGTAGAGTCTAGAATTTGACGGTCCCGTAGCCATGACTCGTTTTTTTCCGCCGGCCGTCAAACCAAAAAGATCCCAATACGGTTTAAAAATATATATTTTAAATTTGTTAAATTGCATATAACTGCCTCACTATTTGTTTCTCTAAAACATGAATGTTATTTTTGAAATCCTCGAATAAAACTGGACAATAAAAAACAAGTAATGTTAAAACATATTACAGGCCGTCAAACTGAAAAGATCCGTTAATACATTATGAATCTAAAAGTTAAGATAAGATTGATACAAAATTTTTAATGCACAAACGCACGCTTACCTCTTTAATTATTTATTATAGAAGAAAAAGAAGGGTCAATCCCAGAATAGGCACTTGATGTACCTCAATCCCAGATGAAGCACCTGCGTTCAACCTCAATCCCAGAATAGGCACCTTGCAAGGAATTAAATAAAAAAACCTGATGATTACAAAATTTATTCTTTATTAGTGATGTAGCGGATGTCATTTTTTTCACATCCGCGGATGCGGATGAGGATGTTTGATTTCAACATCCGCGGATGCGGATGTCTACATTTTCGTTATTTTTTAGGATATATTCGAGATTTGTTGTGTTTAACGTATATAATAAGTTATTATATAGAGAGCGCTGTAGCTATAATGTAGTATAATTGATTAATTGTACAATAATTGCTGTACTTTTCTCTGAACATATAAAATAATATCAAGCATCTAACTAATATAGAAATCAATTAGTGAATTCGTCTGCAAATAAATTCGTTATATTTTGTTGAGTTTCAGCCACAATTAGAAACCATAATTGTGTTACCAGGATGCGGGACGTGAACCCAACTCAAATGCACCCCCACCGACCTCTTTCCCCAACCTCCACCCTTATAGAAAGAGATCTTTAATTAGCTTGATAACTATTTATATTAAGTTTAAAGTTTTATTAGGCATATTTATAAATGAGTAATTAAAATAAAGTAAACTAAGATGTTCATCGTTTAATGTTCAAACTTAATTATAGGAAGGTTATGCTTAAGGAACATTAATTTTTCTGCCTTTTCTGCTGCCAGTCTGTTTCTCTTTTCATCATATATTAATCCAGCACTGCTAAATAATCTCTCGCTTGGTACGTTTGTTGGAGGACAGGCTAAATGTTTCCTTGCAAGTTTACTCAAGTATGGATAGATATTCTGCGTATTTTTCCACCAACTAATAGGATTGTCACATGCAGCCAGGCGTTTTTCTTGGTGATAGCTCTCGATCATTTTTACTACATCTTTTGACATCGCGTAGGTCTCGTCATTGCTGCTTGACTCAAAAACTGAGAGACAGATTCTGTGATAGAGTTGCTTGTTGAAGGTGTTGGTTCTGTCACTGAAACTTTTATTCTTTTGGTGGGTGGCGAAGCGACAGATTCAAGAGATTGAAGCTCTTCAACTGCTTTGCCAAGTGATGATTTAACTCGTTCTAATGTACTAGGTGAAAATAACTTAGTTTTGTAACGTGGATCTAAGTAGGTTGCAAGAGAGTAACTTCATACAAGAACAGCCTCTCGTCTTGTCGCTTGCATCACTTTTGCGCACAATGAACTAGTTCTATTAATATAGTAGAATTTGATAATTTCCGCTTATTAATGACGTTTTATCTCAACGGTCCACATCCGCACGACATCCGCAGTCCAAAGTGCGGATGCGGGCGCGGATGCGGATGCGAGAAAATGTGCGGATGTTCCGCGGATGCGGATGCGGATGTGACCTACATCACTATTGTTTATACAAAGTTTATTACAAATGTAATAAAGGCAAAGTTATAAAAGGTTTAAAGTGGTTTAATGAATAAAGAAAAATTTTAGATATTATAAATTCCTGCAATATGAACCCGAATGTTTTTGAATCTATCTGAAGCAAATCTATCTTGCCACATAAATTGGTATAGATATGTTTCTAATAATTCATGACGACATCCTCTCATGGTTTTGATATTAAATGTGAAAATCAGGTAAAAATCAAACTGGTAAGAATAGCAAAACTAACCAAAAAAGCAGAAGATATAGCAAAAGATTAGGTTAGGTTAGGTTAGGTTAGAGTTGATTTTTTCAAATATTGATAAAAACAATGAAATTTTATCTCTAAAAACTGTTTATATTTTTTTCTCCTCACTCCCAGATTAAGCACCTGTGTTTTGCCTCAATCCCAGATTAAGCACCTAAAAATGATTTCAGGTGCGTATTCTGGGATTGATCCGAAAAAGAAAGAAATATACGAAATTTTCGCTTTGAGTATTTTTATAAAACAAATAATCTTCGAATTTAACTCTCTCTCTCTCTCTCTCTCTCTCTCTCTCTCTCTCTCTCTCTCTCTCCTTTGCATGTCTACACACACACACACACACACACACACACACACACACATATATATATAAATATATATAAAATAACTTACAATGGTCTCCCGAGAAACTTTTGTTATACACAAACCATATATATTATATATATATATATATATACAGTACATATATATTTATATGTATTAATAATATTTGTCATATGGACTATAGTCTGCCAAGAAACCTTTTCATTTTCATTTTCATTTCATATATATATATAATATATATATATATATATATATACTGTATATATATATGGTGAGTCAAAAGTCCGGAAACATAGGAAATAATTGGAAATTGTTACTACAATAATTTGCAGGGTGTTGGCTTGGTGGTCGTGGTCCAGTGGAGTGGCCTTCCGGGTACCCCGACCTGACACCGCTGAACTTTTACTTCTGGGGACACCTTTCAAAATTAAACACGTAAAATGAATGAATGATGCGAACCCACTGACGAGGTGTACTTCTGAATACACGCAAGGTCTTAGAATCATTTTTCTTTTTCCTTGTGGGTTTGCATCATATATATATATATATATATATAGAAGCATATTTCTTTTAAGAGAAATATTGCCAATACGTACTTAACTGTAACGTTAGCTGTATTTATTTAATTGCCCTCTTCTCAAAATAATTGGAAACATGGAGCACTAAGAGGGAGGGAAACAACTTATAATGGACAAATTTCGAAAAAGGCATGCGACGGAGTTTTAGACCTTATGCCACAAAGGAATAATGCTTAAACAAAATCGAATTTTGAATCGGGTGGAAGGAATTTTTAGTTTTATGCCACAGAGGAATAATACTTCATTTTTCTATTAAATTTAACTAAAGACAGTATCTACTAATTTAATTAATACTATAGAAATGGTTAGCAATTAATCTGGATGAGCTAAAGGCTTGGAAGACGTGGCAATGCCCTTCTTTTAGTTAAAGGGAAACCTCTGCCACCAGAAATTTTGTAATTTCTTTTATTGTAATGATTTTTATTTGTGGTAACATGACTTTTGTTTACTTATAATGATATTTGTTATATCGAACTTATACTGTACTGGAAACTTTAACGGCTCTCCTATTCTGATGACTCGCGCTTAACTACACTTTATACTAGTTAGGTTTAACGTAATGGGACGCTGAAACACAAAAATAGATTTCATATGATTTTATTCAATTTAACTTTTGAAATACGGTGATTAAAGGTAGTGCGAATTAAGATGAGTATGACATTGAAAGAAAGAGAGGTTAAGTCGGCCTAAGCCAACTATAATTAATGAAATTTACATTAAACAAACAGTATGAAACAGAATACATCTTACAATCACGAATCTCAGCGAAAACCTATTTGAAAATAAGGCGCATGGTTAGGGCCATTAGGGCATGGTTCTGATTAATCAGTTAATCATTGTTTCGAATTTAATAATTAATTAATCAAAAAATATTTTTAAAAAATGATGGGAAATTATTAATTTTCCTCATAATTTCAGCAGCATTTTACCTTAAATTTTGTAATGTATCATTTGAATTTGGTACCTCTTTGCATGTATAAACTGTCTAATCCGCCCATGCCTGATTTCTTGAACTAAAGCAAACTAAGTGGTTGAGCAAAATGTTTTCTTCGGTCTTATCTCACGCAACAAAAAAAATAAAGCTCTTTCTTACTCTTTTCAGAAGTATTTAATTTTTAATCATTTTTAATCAGTTAATAATTGATTAATTAGAAAATTTAATCCTTCATCACTTTTTCCCAAAAATGATTATTTAACCATGCCCTACGCATGGTTGCCAACTGTAAATTTTAAAACTACCTACTCTCTGGGATACAAACTGGGATTTTAAAATAAATTTCTCCCTCTCTCTACAGTTAATATAAAACAGATTGGTAAATATTTTGCAAAACACATCACCCATAATTACATACCAGATAATAATTTTCTGAGGTATTGTAATGTGGTTTAACTGATTCTTCTATCCGTTTTTTGTGCAATTAAGAAGGTTTTGAAATAAATAATTTTTTCCGAAGAAATGTACGAGTATATCTCGAAAGCTGCTCAATTTCACAAAAAAGGATAACAGATTCCGTTAAAACGCCTCAAAATACATCAAATAAATCCTTTCTGGTATATAATTTAATTTTATTTATCCTAACCTAACCTAACCTAACCTAACGTAAACTAACCCCCGTAAACACTAAATCTGACCCGCGAAGTGTATGAAACAGTAAAATACAATTAAATAAACTATACAGAAAATGACTGACAATTATTTGCTGCCAATACTTTCAGCTGCCAATATGAATTAAATCATATAAAAAATATAAATTTTTATCTTATTAATATTCATTTTCACAGCGTATTAAACACACTTTCTTTCATTATTTATTACAAAGATTCTCAATATATTGTTGTTTTGCTAAAGTTTGCGTGATGGGTTCCGCGGAATATTAACCAACAAATTTCTAATTAATAATCACGTCAAGCTGCATTAATTAACAACTACATTAATTCCATTTATTACACTAAGGCGAGTGTCGTGATTTGGTTTTTAATAAGAAATTTAATAAACTGATTAAAGTATATGAAATTAAGATATGTAAAGTAAAATTGTTTGGAATATAAAATATTAGTTGGCAACATGGAGAGAGATACGAAATGCGCCGAAGGCCGGAGGCATATAATACTCAAAACTCAATCTCGGACGCGGTGAGATTTAAGAAAGAGCGTTTTATTCGGTTAAGATGTAATTGTGATTTATAATTATTTTGACTCAAGTTCTCTCCACGATCCATGTTAAAAATTATTCACACTCACCTTACTCACCTTATTCAAGTTGATTTCTTAATTAAAAATAAACCGATAAATAATGATAAGTCGTCTTCACTTTAAAATCCCCTTCTTTGTTCGTTCTGAATCTCAGTGGCGGTCACGCTACCCGTCAACCGTTTTATATTTTATTCAAAAAATGAGTGTAAATCAATAGAAAGAGTACAGATAAAGTAAGCTTTAAAAAGTAAATAAAAAACACATATATTTACTATACCCCACAGTTAAACATTAGAATTAAAGAAACTCCGCCTTACGATACATTAATGACCTATCAAGAACGTTTTCGTTACTTGACGTCATTCGTACAAAATATACGAACAAATGATTGGTTTAACATCTTTTTTGTTAAATCTGAACTCTCCTTATCTAAGGAAAGAATTTAACAAAAAATCGCCTTCTGTCGATGGTTTACTGTAAACGACAAGTTCTGTAGATTGACCGCGATTTTGACATTTAACAAACTATAAAGGTTTCAAACGTTTACATTCAACCTACCTCCTGTCGTGACAAGATGAAAAAGTTCTTAAAACTAAGTTCTCTTTAGTATCGACATATTAATTGCGCGTTCACTTCGCTCCTGATTTATGGCCTTTTGGCGATATTTCATCGTATCGCAACACTTCCTGCCTGCGGTAATATAAAATTTGAACACAGTGGACCGCGTTTCAAACGATCCTCCTTCACGCTGATTAATTTTAAAACGATATAATTTTCACGCGAAATTAAAAGCATTTTAAAATTACCTAATTTTTTCCTATTACTTATCATTCCTTATTCTGATGACTCTAAAGTCTAAACAATATTTTCTTTTATTTTCATACGAATTTAATTATGAAAAATTTGTCAGTCACAACAATTAATAAAATAATTTCTATTTCTAATATATATATATATATATATATATATATATTCTTTTATGCAGGAAGGGTCAAGGGCGAATGCCCCAAAAAGTGCACCCCAATAGAGGGAAAAGGAAAAAGTCTAAATTAAGGTATCTGAGGCTGTTAAAAACTATACCACAACTATAACTATATATATATGTTACAGTCAATGTCTAAAATTAAAGAGTTTATAAATTGACTGAAATTTTAGGCAATTTGTTAAATGCTCGATTTACTTAATACCTAATTAAACCTAACCTAGCCATGAATTTTTAGGCAACATATTTGGAAATACCAATGGGCATGTATATACAACATTTTAGGTTAGGCTTTGTGTGTATCTCCAATTTGACACATTGCCTGAATTTCAGTCAATTTATAAACTGCCTAATTTTACATATTCACTGAAACATAACTTTTTTTTACCTTTGGTTAGCTTCCGCCCGAATTGTTCATTCTGACGAAGGTCAAGCTTTTCACTCCATCTTAGACCTACAGTTTAACGTGAAATCCGAACCACGCCACACCAGTAGCCCAGCGTTTTAACCACTGGGCCACCCAGGGTACCCAGTTATCTACCAACCACTTTCTTTATTGTGTGGAAGGATGAACAGCTGGGTTTTGCTGCACGCCGGCTGCCATCACCTGGTGTCGATCCCGGGGCCGATGAATTTGTAGTCAGCGACGCTAACCACTACACCACCGAGGCGCTATAGGATATATATATATATATATATATATATATATATGGGTAACTTGTACCTGATTTGTTTCTTTTAAGGTTTTTTTATTTTACATTTTGAACTTATCCATAATGATGTTTCCCTCAATTATTTTCTAATGTTTTTACTTAAATTTACTTTCATCGTAAAGCACTCAAGATGATATTAAAATATGTCGAAGTCTTTAATTATTATATGTTTGCATACGGAGTTGTCTTGTTCCTTATTCGACTAAGGTTTCCACCGCAAAAATCACTTGACTCTAATGTAATTAACCGCTATAGGAGACCAGTCCTACTCCAATATAGGAAATGGAAAAAAGATGATCACAAACTCCACAAACTGAAACTTGACCCGGCGTTCCTCAACGACTGTAAGAAAAACCAACTTATTCCTCAGTTTTTAAACTTTAAATTATACAGAAGTTCCTTACATCATAGTCATTTTCACTCAGATTTCCAAAAAACTCTTCTTCATAATGAAATTAAAAACTAATCATTGCATATCCGAAGATCTTGAAACATGTCTCTAACTTTAATAACTTTCAACAAGTTGTTAGTAAAATAGATAGGTCTTTTCGGTTTGGCGGACTGCTACAGATTTTTACGAAACTTAGCAAATCAATTATTTACAAATTTTATCCTAAGGAAATGTAAGTTAGGTTAGGTTAGGTTAGGGTACGTAAGGTTCAATTAAGTTACGTTAGGAATAAGACATTTCCTTAGGATAAAATTTGTAAATAATTGCTTTGCTAAGTTTCGTAAAAATCTGTAGCAGTCCGCCAAACCGAAAAGATCCAAATAAATTATTTATGTATTTGTAACAAACATGATTATTTTAACTCTAAACTCGATAAGCAACATCAGTTTAAATTAGATAACAAATTTACCAAACTAGGTTTGGATAAGCGAAATCTGATTGATCCTAAGTCCGTAATTTTCAATTTGTCTAATAGACAATTAACTAAGTTTGAAACTGAAACACTCTCTAAAGGACTGAAATTTTCTGTACCACATTAGACACTTAACTTCGACCATCATTTCCTATCATTTGAAAAATTATACGCAGAGTCGGACCAGTTCCCTATTATTAACATTAATCCAGATGAAGCATTTAGATTTAAATCAGCTTTCAAAAATCTGGCTTTTTCTTTTTATAATTATAACAAATTTGAATACAAGCATATTTTTAGTAAAGAAGAGTTTCAATGCATTAAACAATTGGCTGATGAGAATAGCATACTAATTTGTAAACCTGATAAAGGTAACAGTATAGTTATTCTTAACAAAATAGGTTATATCAATAAAATGTATACGATTTTCTACAATTTCTGGAAATCCACTTAATAATATTCTCAGATTAAAGGACAAACTAAATCGTATCCTTCGTAAACAAACAATCTGAAAACTCTCTAACGAACAATGCTCTAAGTTTTATGAGTCTGGTTCTCACCTTGGCGTTTTATATGGCCTCCCTAAAGTCCATAATAATAACTGTCAGTGCTGCCCCGTTCTCTCCGCTATAAACACGTTCAATTATAATAACCTTCCTAAATTTTTCATTCTTCTATTATCCGAGTTCATTGTCAATGAATATTCAGTTAAAGACTCTTTCTCTTTTAGAGAAAAGAAATCACTGAAATAAATAACACTGACTCTGTAGTTATGGTCAGCTTCGACGTAACATCTTTGGTCACCAATATTCCTCTCAGTGAAACTATCGACTCGTGTATCAATCTTCTCAAATCTCATAATTCTACGGGTTCTTAATCTGGGTGAAGATAACATACGCTCGCTCCTTGAAATTGCGACTAAAGACTGCGTCTTCTCTTCAATAACGAACAATACGTACAAACAGACGAAGTATCAATGGGAGAACCCCTTAAACCCACCTTCGCAAATTTATTCTTTTCTTACCATGAGAAAATGGTTGGAGGACTGTCCCCAACACTTTAAACCAATCTTCTTCCGCCGTTACGTAAACGATCGTTTTGTTCGTTTTAAATCTCCCGATCATATTGAACTTTTTCGTAAATACTTAAATTCAAAACATAATAA